>SJXQ01001473.1:168080-207997 GCA_006408695.1 Aepyceros melampus
AATGTCTATTTAGTTCTTTGGCCCATTTTTTGATTGGGTCATTTATTTTTCTGGAGTTGAGCTGCATAAGCTGCTTGTATATTTTTGAGATTAGTTGTTTGTCAGTTGCTTCATTTGCTATTATTTTCTCCCATTCAGAAGGCTGTCTTTTCACCTTGCTTATAGTTTCCTTTGTTGTGCAGAAGCTTTTAATTTTAATTAGATCCCATTTGTTTATTTTTGCTTTTATTTCCAGTATTCTGGGAGGTGGATCATAAAGGATCCTGCTGTGATTTATGTCAGAGAGTATGAAACTCCAATACTTTGGCTACCTGATGTGAAGAGCTGACTCATTTGAACAGACCCTGATGCTGGGAAACATCGAGGACAGGAGGAGAAGGGGAAGACAGAGGATGAGATGGTTGGATGGCATCACCTACTCAATGGACGTGGGTTTGGGTGGACTCCAGGAGTTGGTGATGGACAGGGAGGCTTGGCATGTTGCGGTTCATGGTTTCACAAAGAGTAGAACATTTGCAACTGAACTTACTTATGCAGGAATAACTGAAGTAGAGGGGGTCAGAAGAAGCTTGTTGTAGAGAGAGAGCTATGAAATCATGGAAGCTTGACTGAGAAGCATGAGCAAGGTGTAGAACGATGTAGAAAGGTAAGGTAGGATTGGGGAAAGCTTCATGTTGGAGATGTTCTCCACAGGAGAGTGTAATTTCCTCCGTTCTGTCTCATGACAACAAAAATTTGAAGCGATGGACAATAAAGCCCTCAGCATGTCACAGCTCCCGGACAGTCTGTGTTACAGTTCTTGGACAGATCAGTTTTATCTAGAAAATAAAAAAAATATATATCCTCAAGGCGTGAGGGCATGCCAACCCAAAAGACACAAAGAGAAGAGAGAGAGAGAATGAGTGCGCGTACACGTGGGAGAGAGGAACCCCTGGCCCTTTGACTGTGCTTTATATGTTTTTCCCTCCCCCTGGGCCTGTCCTGTGTAAAATTAGGCTAGCCAGGAGTCTGTTTGTTCTACCTGGGTCCTCACTCCTGTTGGACCTTCTTTTGTTCCTTTTTTGCAGACTTTTCCCTTGTCTTTTAGCCATTGCCATTCTGGACTCCTTTTTCCTATTCTAACTACCTAACATTCTCACAGTTGCACTGAGCTGAAGTATGAATAACCAGATTTGAGAAGTTTTCAAGATTTATATGCCACATGTACTCTCATTTTTATCTGTTTGTATTTTAAAACAGCTTTATTAGAGAAAGATGTATTGCATTAAATGGTTATATTAGAAAAATGTATAATTTCAGCAATTAATGCTATATTGCTATGGATCCTTAAGACATTAAAATTTAAAAAATATTATAAACAGACTTATGTGAATAAATCTAAACATTTAGATGACATGAATAATTTTTTAAGAATGTGACTCCCTTGAAACTTGAAACATTACTCTTTACTGCAGACCACACACACATACACACAAACACACAAGCTGCATGTACTTTCAAATATATACCAGGGATTGGCAATCTATAGCTTCTGGACCAGGAACTGTTGCCTAAACTGTTGCATGTTTTTGTAAACACAGTTTTATTGGAGCACAGCCATGTTCATTTAAAAAATATTGTGTATGGCTGCTTTATGTTTCAATGCAGAGTTGAGTATTTACAAAAAAGACGTTGTTCACAAACATCTGAAATATTTTCTCTCATTTTTTACAGACAAAGTTTCCTGATCCATGGTGTAGTATTATTGAGTAGCTTCTGATAAGTCAACTAAGTAAACCTCATTTCTGGTTGCACATATTGGTTTGCAGCAAGTTCCAGGAAACCCTGGTGGCTTAGCTGGTAAAGAATCTGCCTGCAATTTGGGAGACCTGGGTTCAGTCCCTGGTTTGGGAAGGTCCCCTGGAGAAGGGAATGGCTCCCCACTCCAATATTCTGGCCTGGAGAATTTGATGGACTGTGTAGTCCATGGGGTCACAAAGAGTAGGACATGACTGAGTGAATTTCACTTCACTTTGCTTCCAGGAAAACCAGATTTAAAAAAATATATGAGTTAAATTGAACACACATCTTGAAATAGATGTGCATTGTTCTCTTCCCTGGAGGACATGACCATAAACATGAATTTCTGTTGTCTTACCTTTGTATCATTTAAGTTCAGTTAGAAAGGTAATGTCCTTTTCGAGCTAATAACCTGTTATGAGTTTATGTGGTCAGTTTTCTTAGTTGGCTTCCAGGTGTAGGATCTAGAAGTCAAGAAAATGCAATCAAGGGTAAATTTTGGTTTCTTTTGCCAAGCACATTGATAGTTGATGCCCCTAGTTAGCTGAAGTATTAGGATAATGATAAAGATGAAAAATGAAGGTTTACTGAACACTAATGGCATATTGAATGCTGTTCTGATTGCTTTGCTTGTGTTATTGTTAGCTTCACACAATTCTATTATCCAAGTAAGTTTTAAAATTATCTTCTTTTGATAGAAAAGTAAACTGTGTGTGAGAGATATTACATAACCAACCCTAGGCCAATAGCTAGTAATTAGGAGAGCTAGGATTTGAATACAATATAATTATTCTATTAGAATATCTATTAGATATTCTAAAAAATCTATTAGAATATCTGCTTCTCTTTCCTTCTCAGGGTACCACCACTTCCTTCCACTCATTGCTATAGAGCTGGTTTCTAGAAGCTATATTTTTGCTGTATAAGTTTCATTCTAGCCAGAGTAAATTGGTCCAGGGATCAAATTAGATGCCAGATCCCAGTTGAGCCAGTCAGAGTCCTGCCCTGAGATTTTGTATGAGACTAAAATTTCTGCTTCATTCTAGCTTCTCTTGCCATTCTTCTTCCATTCCTTGTTTAAAGATGTGCCCTTAAGTATCTTATGGGCACACTTATGAATTCAGTGAGTGTATTTTATGTAAGAAAGCATTTAGAAGTGTATGTTAGTTGACAAAGGTTATTAATTACCTGAATATTGAATGGTAACGCTGATTTATAGCATCTCCCACTAAAAAGTAGAGCAGGAGAAGAAATTTGTCAGTCAGAGTTCATTGCAGGAAATAGTCACCTTATAGGTATTTGCAGTAGGAATCAGGGGAACAGAGTGGTGTAGGTGCTTAAAACATCTTCTGGAATGAGTGGGACAGTGGAAGTCAGAGGGGCTACTTCAGAAACTCAGATTCAGAGCTGAGCTCCAGAGATCATGAAGCTGCTACCACCAACTACTATGTTACAGCAGCTTCCTTTCATACTCACAAAATTGGTGACTAGAAATATGATGAGGCACGGGGCTCCTGCAAACATGACTAACTTTCCTTGCTGATACCAACACAGTGAGAAGATGGCCTCTATCTCTCTTCTTGCTTTCTGAATCACTCAAGAATGCACCTCACTGGCAAAACCTGTTTGCATACAGGACATTGTAGTTGACTGGTATTGAGGAAGTGTAGTTTTTGGCTTTGCTGCTCCTGTGATAGGAGGGTAAGGAGCTTTTCAGCTCTTGTGATAGGAATGAAAGAGGGTGGCAATGGATGTCACCCCCAAAGGAACATGTCTGTTACAGGGTTAAGCACTTGTAGTGGTCAGAATTGCCTGAGTCTATTTGGTGCAATCCCCAAATCTGTAACAGAGCTAGTGCTAACCTCACTGCTCTCTGCTGTTTTTCCTCTAGGGATGTAGGACATTGATCCTGAATTGAATCTGAGCCTCTTTTGATTTATCAAGGAAATCATGCAATTATTATACTATTCTTTGGAAAGTTGTGATTGAAAACAAGGTAACTCTTTTTTTCTCCTTGAGGCTGGTCAGTGGCATAGAGTGCTTCAATGTGGCCATCCAGGCTTCTTCTGTGAACTCATATTTCTTATGTGAGAAAATAAAGAAAGGCTAGCCAAAGCTTCTCTTTCTAGGACTAGTCATATCCTAACTTATCATGTTGCTTGTGTTGCTGGATGTTTAAAGGAGTATGTATGGTGTTTTAAAACAGAATAGTCAATGATATGAGTATTAGATTAATGATATATTGCTGAGGTTTACTCACTAGGCAAAAGTAAAAGTGAAAGTGTTAGTCACACAGTCGTGTACAACTCTTGCAACTCCATGGACCATAGCCCAACTAGGGAAGTTCAGTTCAGTTCAGTCGCTCAGTCGTGTCCGACTCTTTGCGACCCCATGAATCACAGCACACCAGGCCTCCCTGTCCATCACCAACTCCTGGAGTTCACTCAGACTCACGTCCATTGAGTCAGTGATGCCATCCAGCCATCTCATCCTCTATCGTCCCCTTCTCCTCCTGCCCCCAATCCCTCCCAGCATCAGAGTCTTTTCCAATGAGTCAACTCTTCGCATGAGGTGGCCAAAGTACTGGAGTTTCAGGTTTAGCATCATTCCTTCCAAAGAAATCCCAGGGCTGATCACCTTCAGAATGGACTGTTTGGATCTCCTTGCAGTCCAAGGGACTCTCAAGAGTCTTCTCCAACACCACAGTTCAAAAGCATCAATTCTTCTGCGCTCAGCCTTCTTCACAGTCCAACTCTCACATCCATACATGACCACAGGAAAAACCATAGCCTTGACTAGACGGACCTTTGTAGGCAAAGTAATGTCTCTGCTTTTGATTATGCTATCTAGGTTAGTCATAACTTTTCTTCCAAGGAGTAAGCATCTTTTAATTTCATGGCTGCAATCACCATCCACAGTGATTTTGAAAGCTTTCACCAAATAGAGCCCAAGGAGGAATAGAGAATGGGAAACAAATTGTTTGTATTTCTTTCTCTGTTGTAATTTTGCAGTAACCTTCATTGCCTCTTTTGCGTCTGTATTTTTTTGCATAACTTTTTTTGCGTCTATATTTATTCCTTTTAGGTGATTTAGAAAACTGTAAATAATGAAGCTGTCCCAGTTATGGCTGTAAATGAATGTCATATTGGAAAATATAAATTGTATACCACATTGAAAAACTTTCCATTTTTATTTACCTTATTGTTCTTTTTTTCCCCCCACAAACTATGTGATAAGTAGATCAGAAATTGTCGGCTTGGGGAACACCATTGATAGGACATGAGGCAGATACTAGGGATTCTCCTAATATCTTAGAATACAGTTTTTATGGTCGTGGTTCTCCAAATGTCCTGCTCTGAAGACTCACTGAAAAAGAGAAATAACCTAATATATCAATGTTCTTACAATAGCCTCTTGGGATATTTCCCTCCATAGTATGTTCATTCTATCTTACCAAGCCAAATGTTCAGAAAAGTGCTTGTTCCTAGACCATAGCTTGAGAATTGCGGTTCTAGGAAGAACTTGCCTTTTTCCCCAGCAATTTTTAGTGAGACAGAATGCCTGACAATTTCTAGTATCTACGTAGTGTAAATTCTGTAAATTCAGCACGTTTAATCTAAATTACTCACTGATCTTGCTTTCAATGCCAGCTTCACACACCACCAACTCACAAATCATGTGAAGTACAATAGGACTGGATATTCACATGACAGAACATTATTACCTTTATAATTTACTGTGTAGTACTGGGAGATTTTGAGTTGTCTTTTCTCAGAGATTCTCTAACCTGGACACAATATATTTTCATTTTTTTTGTTCTACTTTTTGGTTAGTATCTTCTACTATGATTAATAGCACCTCTATAATGAAATTTGTATTGGAAAAAATAAATGGCCTTTTATTTTTCTTAAAAAGCTTTTTTTGTACTCCATGTAATTGAAAAGGATACCAAAAGAAGTCTCAAGACCCTCAGCAGCAAAAATAAATAATTGAAAAAAATATTAAAACACATTACCATCCTAGAAATAAGAGTACTAAAAGTGAAAAAGTAAGTCATCTATCTTGTTTATGTTTTTCCCCTTTGCAACAATAATCCATATGTCTTGAAAACTGCTTGAGTGAATTCTACTAATTGCAGTGAATCCTTTTTTTTTTTTTTTTAAGATAGATAGAAATGGAGGTTATCAACTATGAAAAGTCTCTTGGACAAATTTAAGCAATGTGATGTCATTACACATTTGACATACTGCTAGTGTTAATCAATTACAACACTTTTTTTTCTTCCATGGACTATGTCCTAGGAATAACATCAGCTCATTTGAGTTCAGGTTCAGTCCATGCCCCTATGTCCAGAATTTAAGCTTAAGCTTACCAAGATTAAGTTTACCTCTAATTCATTAGTCAGAATGAAAGCACAACTCCTGGGAAGTACTGCCTTCATTCTTTGCCTTCTCCCGGGCAGTGTTAAATATATAAACAAATACTAAATACCTATTGAAAGAATATTAGTATGAAAGAAGGGGTACTCATATGCCTTAATCTTGTTGTTGGGGCAAGATGAGGAATTATGAAAATGCTTGCAAAAAAGAAAGAATTTATGAGGCATAGTGATGTGATGATAGGTAAAGAGAGTTATAAAAATGAATGTGGATATACAGTATTTCTGGAAAGGGAAGGAATATGTGAGACTGACTTTGGAGCATGCTTGGTCAGAATGTAATTATCAGATTCAAACATAGGGGTATGTGAAGTAGGGTTAAATCTTCGTAAAGCAAAGGAAAAGTTAAGATGTTTTATCTTTGCCAACAAATGAAAATATAATCTTAAGGCATATGTCAAAGGAGTAATTCACTTACATAGTAATTTTAAAAAGTGATGAAGTCATTTTGCTTTTGCTCTATGAACATGAGACATATACAGTTTTTGATCTGAGGTACTGAAACTAGTTTTTAGGACATGTCATACCTAGTCACGGATTCTAAATTATATTCATTTTTAACAGAAGCGTTACTATGTAGGAGAGAAAATAGAAAAGGCTTATAAAACATTCATCAAAGAAAAAATCCAGGTCTTAGCTTAAAAAGATGAAAACAGCCTATTTGAAAGAGATGCACAAATTGATTTTTGTGTATTCACTTTTTTGCAAAAACTACTAATAGTGGCTGACCTCATGGGCAGAAATGAGACACTGATATTTTCCTATCCTCTATCCCTCCACCAGGCAAAGCCTGATATTAAAACACGATGTGAATGAATCAGTCTTGGATCTGCATGCTCTTACCAATTCCTCATTGCATGGGATGTTTCACTGTGACCATTATAATTTCCTCCAGACTCAAACTAATTGGAGGAAAGTGTTAGTCACTCAAGTCATTGTACCTCATGGACTGTAGTCTGCCAGGCTCTGTCCATGGGATTCTCTAGGCAAAAAAACTTGAGTTGGTAGCCATTCCCGTCTCCAGGGATCTTCCTGACCCAGGGATCAAACCTGGGTCTCCTGCACTTTCAGGCAGATTCTTTACTGTCTGAAGCTACTAGGGAAAGGACACTATTTTTTGGGTGAAAGCTTCCCTGGTGGCTCAGAGGTTAAAGCCTCTGCTTGCAATGTGGGAGACCTGGGTTCAATCCCTGGGTCAGGAAGATCCCCTGGAGAAGAAAATGGCAACCCACTCCAGTATTCTTGCATGGAGAATCCCATGGATGGAGGAGCCTGGTGGGCTATAGTCCACGGGGTCTCAAGGAGTTGGACACAACTGAATGACTTCACTTTCACTTTCACTTTCAATGAGTGTACTACAGCAAAGATAGTGAGTTTTTAGTAGTAGCACTGTTGTAGACACATAGAACATTGAATATGTGGTTAAAATAGACATGGTATTCAATATTAATATATTTAACAGTGGTATCCCCCTTTCACTAATTTGTTCTGTTTTAAGCATTACTTCTTAAAACTATTGTTTGATGCTATCACCATGGTGTATGTACTTTCTTATGCCACCAACTTCTAAGGAGTTGAAGAAAAGTTTTGTCATGGGAAGAAAATTAAACAGTCTATCTTCTCAGGGATGGAACAAGACCCTGGTCTGTAAGTTCTAAGTAGTGGTGCTTGTTCCCAGAAACGTGAATTTCTAGATAAAACCTTGGACACAATTTCCCCTTACATTTCCCTTAGAAATGTTTCTTGGAAACATTTTCTCTTATACCTTAGGATATAGCATTAACAGTCTCACACTTATGAACAGATGAGCACAATGACTGATGCTGCTACTGCAGTTCCTACTGGAACTTGCATAGGAGCTTTTACTACTGGGGAGACGTAACCATCTAACCATCTTCTTTCATCAGTGACCACTTTCCTCTACTCTGTTAAGAGTCACTACTGTTAGAACATTCTTTTTGCTTGTAGAAATTGCACATTGGAACCCAAATTCCAAGCAAGAAAAGAGCTAGCTCCTTCCCTAGGGTTCCTCATGTGGCATAAAATTATCCTAAGGCTAAAGCACTATAGGTATTTTGCATTAGCTGTGTTGCCCACTGGGCATCCTAGGTGGTGCTAGTGGTAAAGAATCCATTTGCCAATGCAGGAGACTTAAGACGTGGGTTTGATCCTTAGGTCAAGAAGAACCCCTGAAGGAGGGCATGGCAACCCACTCCAATATTCTTGCCTGGAGAATCCCGTGAACAGGGAGCCTGGCGGGCTACAGTCCGTAGGGTCACAAAGAGCTGGACACAACTAAAGCTACTTAGCACGCGTGTATGTTTCCTACTGGCCACAGAACTTGGGCAGGCTTCCTTCATTTTGGTCTTGTAATATGAAGTGACTGGAGTAGAGGATTTCTTACGTCTTTCCCAGTTCTAACGTTATGATTCTTGACAGTATGGATGATCTGCTGAAATTGATACAGCTGGTTAATCAGGGCTTCTAAGAAACAGATACCAATTGGATGCAAGAGATTTATTAGAGGAAGAGCTTTGATGGTAAATGGGGAGGGGGAATAGAGAGGCTCAGAGAGCTATTAATTTTTTGAATTTTTTGAATAATAATAATTATTCAACATTAATTTGAATATTAGCCACTTTATATACATGATCACAAATAATTGTTACAGTTACCCTATGTAATGGTGCAATAGCAGAATAATGGTGCCTCAACCTTATTCATGTCCTAATCACTGTAACCTATGAATATTTTGTTATATGGTAAAGGAGAAATTGAGGTTACAGCTACAATTAAGGTTGCTAGTCAATTAACTCTAAGATATGGAGATTATTCTGGATTATCTGGGTGGACCCAAGGTAATCACAAAAATCTTTAAAAATGGAAAAGGGTGGCAGAAGAGAGAGAAGCAGAGATTGTACTGTTTAAAGCTACCAAGTTGGTGGTAATCTGTTATAGCAGCAATATAAAACAGAGGTAAGTGTTTTATTCTAATTTTATAAATAAGAGAACTGAAATTTAGAGCAGTTAAGTAAGATTCTCATCATCACAGGGCAAAAGGCAGAGATTTCAAATCTAGATGTTTATTTCCAAAGCCTACACTCTATTTGGTATGTGGCCTTAAACTGTTGCCTGGAATCCCTCAGATATCCTTGGCAGGTTGCTGGCTCAGGACTTTCTTTCATGTCTTAATGGGTCAGGTTAGTGGTAGGTACCTGTCTAGGTACCTTTATTGGTTGCTCAGAACATCTTCACATCTTACTGACTATACCTTGGCTCTAGCAGGGGAGTAATTTCCACACTTTTCTATTCAGAGCCTTGAAAATATCTCTAAAAATGGAGTTCTTGAAACTCTAGTGCTGCACAAAGTCAGGAAAAAGGAATCGTGTTCTCAGGCATTTCTTATATTGGTGGCCTTTCCTTTTTATCCCTTGCAAATCCCATTTTCCCACCTGCTTTCATTCTCTCAAACTGTCTTGCCCTGAATACTTACTTTTTGTTCTCCTTAGAAAACATGAGGTGGAAGTATGAGTAGAAAATAACCCAGAATATATACATGTTTTTATTTATTCTTTTTCTTTTTTTGAAGGTTACATTTGGCTCACTATGTATTTTCATGGCATGAAAAACAGAATCCCCAGTCCAGTAGTCACTCTGGTTACATTCCTCTTAACTTCTTTTATTTACTTTACGGGTTAAAAAAGTTTTTCTGAGCTAGACTAAATTTAACAATTCCTTATAAGATTGTTGTCATTACACTTAAAAGAGGGGGCAGTAGTTTAAAACTCAATTTGATCATAAGTTGGAGCTTAGTGAATTAAACTGCATAGCGATTGCTGACTACACTGTTGACTTTCATACACAGAAAGCATATTCCATTTTAACCCTGAAGAGTGGTTTTGGCCTTGTCTCTTGAGCAAAAATGGGATGGCTCCAATAAATCAGTTTAGTTCTATTTGTTTTATGAGCTGTGCAGCAGTTGAAGCCCAAGTTTAATGACTTATTCACACGTTTTCCCATAAGTCTTTCCCAGAAACTCAAGACATCCAGAGTTATGATGGCTTATCAGAAAAAGGGAGGACAAGGTTCATTATTTCAGAAATATTACTACCCATAGGCACTCACAACAGTTGAGGCTTTAACTATTTGTGTATTAAATGGGTTAACATATGCTTTAGGTCTTGTTGCAAATGAAAAGTTGTTACTTTGTATTAAATGAGTTAACATATGCTTTACGTCTTGTTGCAAATGAAAAATTATATCCTTAGTGAGATTTGAGATTGGTGTTCTTTTTTGTTGTTGTTCTGTCTTGGAACTTTATTATTATTATTTTAAATTTTATTGGAGTATACAATGTTGTGTTAGTTTTTACCATTTAGCGAGTAAATTGGTTATACATATGCATATGTCCGCTATTTTTCAAAAATAGATTCTTTCCCCATGTAAGCCATATAAACCATTACAGAGTATTGAGTAGTTTCCTGTGTTATACAGGAGGTTCTAATTGTCTATTTTATATATAGAGGTGTGTCAGTCTCAGTCTCCCAGTTTATCCCTCCCCCACCTTATCCCCTCATATCTTGTTTGTTTTCTACATCTGTGACTCTACTTCTGTTTTGTAAATAAGTTCATTTGTACTTTTTTTTTTTTAGATTCCACATATAAGCTTAGTTATATAATAGTGTATATATGTCAATCTCAATCTCCCAATTTATCTCCTCCCCCCAATACCTGCTTTCCCCCTTGGTAGCCATAAGTTCATGTTCTAAACCTGTGACTCTATTGCTGTTTTGTAAGTAAGTAAGTAAGTTCATTTGTACCATTTTGTAACGTTTCCACATATAAATGATATATGATATTTGTCTTTGACTTACTTCACTCAGTATGACAATCTTGAGATAAGACCCTCTTAATTCTTGGTGCTTTTTATTTTTCTGTATTATTGCACTATTACTTTCATTATTTTTTAAAAATTTGAATTGTTTAGAATTGAATCCTGAGTTTCTGTTTTTAATTCATAGGGCCAATTATTATGGAATACATGAATGAAATTATGTATGGCTTGATTTTTTAATATAATTTTAGAACAGTTTTTGTTGTTTTTTAGTTACTAAGTTGTGTCTGACTCTTTAGGTTTGCACAAAAAGTTGCAAAAGATAGTACAGAGAGTTCTCCTATGCCTTTCTTCCAGTGACTCCCATTGTAACATTTTTATGAGATATTTGTCGCAACTGAGAAGCCAACATTCATACATTATTCATTCATACTGCATTCATTCATATTTCCTAGCTTTTCCATTACTGTCCCTTTTCTGTTCTAGGATCCAATCCAGGTACTGCATTACATTGAGTCATTAGTCTCCTTAATCTCCTCGGTGGTGTGACAATCTTTTAGATTTTTCTTGTTTCTCATGACCTTGACCAGAGAAGGCGATGGCACCCCACTCCAGTACTCTTGCCTGGAAAATCCCATGGGCAGAGGAGCCTGGTGGGCTGCAGTCCATGGGGTCGCAAAGAGTCGGACATGACTGAGTGACTTCACTTTCACTTTCCACTTTGCTTCATTGGAGAGGGAAATGGCAATCAACGCCAGTGTTCTTGCTTGGAGAATCCCAGGGATGGCAGAGCCTGGTGGGCTGCCGTCTCTGGGGTCGCACAGAGTCGGAAACGACTGAAGCAACTTAGCAGCAGCAGCATGACCTTGACAGTGTGCAGGAGTACCAGTCTGAAATTCTGTAGAATGTCTCTCAATTGGGATTGTCTGATGTTTTTCTCATGGTTAGACTGAGGTTATGGGTTTTGGAGAGGAAGACCACATTTCCACTTTGCTTCATTGGAGAGGGAAATGGCAATCAACGCCAGTGTTCTTGCTTGGAGAATCCCAGGGATGGCAGAGCCTGGTGGGCTGCCGTCTCTGGGGTCGCACAGAGTCGGAAACGACTGAAGCAACTTAGCAGCAGCAGCATGACCTTGACAGTGTGCAGGAGTACCAGTCTGAAATTCTGTAGAATGTCTCTCAATTGGGATTGTCTGATGTTTTTCTCATGGTTAGACTGAGGTTATGGGTTTTGGAGAGGAAGACCACCGAGGTGAAGAGGTAAATTGGTTGAAATTCTTTAAGGAAGATGGTCTCACTTGTTTATCATGGGTTAATTCTGATTTCTTTCATAGTTCTGATCTTTCTTCCTTGTCAAATACAATCTGATAGAGAAGATAAGATATGCATATAAAAAATTGCTGTATTTCATCGTATTGATATTTAAGATATCATCTCTTAGAAGACATATCCTAATATGAGAAATGTAAACACGAAAAAGAAATCTTCTTAATTTCATACAGTTGATGTCATACAATATAATATGAAGTGTAATCTGATTGTTCAAAGGACAGTTTCAAAATTTCTTCAGAAATACTTTTTACTAACTGTACAATGAAGAAATTCTTTCTTAATTATTCAATTCAGTTCAGTTCAGTCACTCAGTCATGTCTGACTCTGCGACCCCATGAATCACAGCATGCCAGGCCTTCCTGTCCATCACCATCTCCCGGAGTTTATTCAAACTCACGTCCATCAAGTTGGTGATGCCATCCAGCCATCTCATCCTCTATTGTCCCCTTCTCCTCCTGCCCCCAATCCCTCCCAGCATCAGAGTCTTCCAATGAGTCAACTTTTTGCATGAGGTGGCCAAAGTATTAGACTTTCAGCTTTAGCATCAGTCCTTCCAATGAACAGCCAGGCCTGATCTCCTTTAGAATGGATTGGTTGGATCTCTTTGCAGTCCAAGGGACTCTCAAGAGTCTTCTCCAACACCATAGTTCAAAAGTATCAATTCTTTGGTGCTCAGCTTTCTTCACAGTCCAACTCTCATCCATACATGACCACTGTAAAAACCATAGCCTTGACTAGACGGACCTTTGTTGGCAAAGTAACATCTCTGCTTTTTAGTATGCTATATAGGTTGGTCATAACTTTCCTTCTAAGGAGTAAGCGTATTTTAATTTCATCACTGCAGTCACCATCTACAGTGATTTTGGAACCCCCCAAAATAAAGTATGACTCTGTTTCCACTGTTTCCCCATCTATTTCCCATGAAGTGATGGGACCAGATGCCATGATCTTAGTTTTCTAAATGTTGAGCTTTAAGCCAACTTTTTCACTCTCCTCTTTCATCAAGAGGCTTTTTAGTTACTCTTCACTTTCTGCCATAAGGGTGTTGTCATCTGCATATCTGAGGTTATTGATATTTCTCTCAGCAATCTTGATTCCAGCTTGTGCTTCTTTCAGCCCAGCGTTTCTCATGATGTACTCTGCATAGAAGTTAAATAAGCAGGGTGACAATATACAGCCTTGACGTACTCCTTTTCCTATTTGAAACCAGTCTGTTGTTCCATGTCCAGTTCTAAATGTTGCTTCCTGACCTGCATACAGATTTCTCAAGAGGCAGGTCAGGTGGTCTGGTATTCCCATCTCTTTCAGAATATTCCACAGTTTATTGGAATGAAATACAGTCAAAGGCTTTGGCATAGTCAATAAAGCAGAAATAGATGTTTTTCTGGAACTCTCTTGCTTTTTCGATGATCCAGCAGATGTTGGCAATATGATCTCTGGTTCCTTTGCCTTTTCTAAAATCAGCTTGAATATCTGGAAGTTCACGGTTCACGTATTGCTGAAGCATGGCTTGGAGAATTTTGAGCATTACTTTACTAGCGTGTGAGATGAGTGCAATTGTGCGGTAGTTTGAGCTTTCTTTGGCATTGCCTTTCTTTGTGATTGGAATGAAAACTGACCTTTTCCAGTCCTGTGGCCACTGCTGAGTTTTCCAAATTTGCTGACATATTGAGTGCAGCACTTTCACAGCATCATCCTTCAGGGTTTGAATGGCTAGCTTTCTTCGTAGTGATGCTTTCTAAGGCCCACTTGACTTCACATTCCAGGATGTCTGGCTCTAGGTGAATGATCACACCATTGTGATTATCTTGGTCATGAAGATCTTTTTTGTACAGTTCTTCTGTGTAGTTTTGCCACATCTTCTTAATATCTTCTGCTTCTGTTAGGTCCATACCATTTCTGTCCTTTATTGAGTCCACCTTTGCATGAAATGTTCCCTTGGTGTCTCTAAGAGATCTCTTGTCTTGAAGAGATTTCTAGTCTTTCCTATTCTATTGTTTTCCTCTATTTCTTAATTATTGCATACAGTAATTTAGGATAATTTCATACTATTTTGCACAAGTGGAAACATCACCCCAAGTTAAATCACTTCAAAATTCCTTATATGTATAGTGGAATAAATTTTTATATTTGGGGGTTATTCTTGTTTTGTAATTCTATAAATTGTACTTTATACATAGTAGATTGGTTATATTTTATTTATGAGATTACAGTGCTACAAAAAGTTTTGCCTTTTCAATGCAAATTGTGCATGGCTTTCTGTTAGTTATTCCATTTTCCTTAGTACCTTCCTACTTTCATTTGACTCATTTTCTTGTACATTGATTCCCTTTGTAGAGATTCATAGATCATAAAATATTAGAGTTGGATATCTTTAGAAATGATCTGATTCACTCTTAATATGACGTATAAGAGACTTGGCACAGGTTATCAGCTGGCAAGAACAGAGTGAGATTGGAATGCAAGACTTCTGATTGTGAGGTCAATATTCTTCCCACTATACAACAATGCTTCATTTTTATTTGACTTTCCCTGTGAATCAGTATTTCATTGCGTTGTAATAGAGTTTTTTCACTGGATTGCTTTAGTTCTTCCTTTCTCTTTGACTTTGGCCTGAGCTTTCCAATAGAGCCAGGGAAATTTACCCCTGTATCTTGTTTTCAGCATTTTTATCATCATAAAGGAAACATAAGCTCCATTGTGGATTGAATTCACTTGTATATGTATTTCTTAAATGGTCAAGAGAATTCTGATCCGTCTTTTGTCCAATAAAGGCTTTAGCACATTTTTTAATCTCTTGAATCAAGTCTAAAAAATATTGTATTATTACTGTACCTTAAAATTAAAGGAGAGGCAGCCTGAAAGTGTTTGAAAGAGTCTTGAGAGAATTCACTCATCTTTAGCACAGTGATTTTGCCTGCTATATAGAAACATTTATTTCTTTGTAGATTTCATATGATGTTATCACATATGCAATGTATATTTTATGTGTACTGTTCACACGCACAGGAAATTCTTTTTCTGTATGAATGTGTTTTCTGAGAAATAAAAAATGAAATAGATAAAAAAACAGTGTCTGTGGTTTTAGAGCACACATTTGGCTCTAATGGTTTCTATTTGTGTCCATGAAACAGGATCATGTTGTTCTAGGATAGATCACTTTTGCACTTAGGAAATTGGATCTAAAATATTCAAAATTCCAAATTAACAAAAGGGAACTTCGCATAGTACTATTTAGAAGCTTGTTTTGTCATGGTACGTTCATCACAACGAGGCCTTGGACTCCTGCAGATTTTTTCGTTCCACTCCTTTTTGCCCATTTTTGCTCACAGAAAACTGTTCTGAATTCTTTAAGTCTCCCTCTGAAGACTTAAAGAATTTAAGTCTTATTTTCTTTTCTTTCCCTAATGGATCATCACTAGGTTTGATGAAATTGGAATCTGGAAAGATTTAGAGCACACATTTGGCTCTAATGGTTTCTATTTGTGTCCATGAAACAGGATCATGTTGTTCTAGGATAGATCACTTTTGCACTTAGGAAATTGGATCTAAAATATTCAAAATTCCAAATTAACAAAAGGGAACTTCGCATAGTACTATTTAGAAGCTTGTTTTGTCATGGTACGTTCATCACAACGAGGCCTTGGACTCCTGCAGATTTTTTCGTTCCACTCCTTTTTGCCCATTTTTGCTCACAGAAAACTGTTCTGAATTCTTTAAGTCTCCCTCTGAAGACTTAAAGAATTTAAGTCTTATTTTCTTTTCTTTCCCTAATGGATCATCACTAGGTTTGATGAAATTGGAATCTGGAAAGCGAAGTTTGTTTTCCGTGCTGGAGATACACGTTGCAGTGTCCTTGTCAATGTAGATCCACAGGTATTTTACCGTGAGATTGCAACAATAGTCCTCGCAAGGACCAAAGCAGAAGGTAAACCTTGGAAAGTTTCCCACAAACTGTGTGCAATATTCTTCCAGAAATAACATGGTGAAGTTGATCATTTGACCCTCAGCATTTATTTCCTAATGCATAACAAGGATTTTTATGTGTCTAATGAATAGAATTCCTTATACAATTTTTGTTTTTTAGGCCTCATCTGAGGGTATATTAAGCTCAGCTTCCCTGATAGCTCAGTTGGTAAAGAATCCACCTGCAATGCTGGAGACCTGGGTTCAATCCCTGGGTTGGGAAGATCCCCTGGAGAAGGGCAAGGCTTACCCACTCCAGTAATCTGGCCTAGAGAATCCCTTGGACTGTATAGTCCATGGGATTGCAAATAGTCGGACACGACTGAGTGACTTTCACTTAAGGGTATGTTAGAATCATCTTCATCTTCATCATCATCAAAATGTCTTTGTATGACTATTCTAGCATTGTGGGACTTTCATGTCTTTCACGTGTGTTTGTGAACTTAGCACTCACCAAGCAGTCACTGTTCTCTCTCCTGCTGATAACTGGCTACATGGCTCCAGTTTCCAGACTTGTTAGCAGTGGCAGTAGCTGGCCTAGTGCCCAGACTGTAGTGATCCTCTATCCCTGGCTGCCTCCCTATCGATATGGTAACACAGTAGAGGTACTGGTTCTCTACTGAATAAGTGTCAAAGTAACACTTGGACATGTTGAAGTGTGGCCAACATTCTCCGCCACTGCCTGTGAACTGAGTTGTGTTCACAGTTCCTTGTAGAGATTTCACTGATGTGGTTATATTATTATTTTTTTGTTATTTTGTTGCAGTTTTTCTTTCCCACATCCAGGCTTTAGCTGAGGCTGAGGGCAGTCTTAATATTACATTACTGTGTTATTTCAAAATCACTCTTTAATTGTAATGGATTATCTGTGGATCACACTTGTGTACCTAACTATTCTTTCCTTCAAGGTGAAGAAATTAAAATAAATTAAACAAATTAAATCCTCCCCTCTTGGACATGTCTGAATTTCCAAAGCCTGCATCAGGACCACTGAAGACCTTTGCAGCCTTAAAAACTACAAAGTGCTGTTTTATTACTTTCTTCTGTATAGCAAAGTACATTAGATATACACATATACATATATCCACTCTCTTTTATATTCCTTTCCCATACAGCCATATATTTTAAAAAGCAGAGACAATTTTTAAAAAATTATTAAACACCAATATATGAAAAACATTGGAGAAGGCGATGGCACCCCACTCCAGTATTCCTGCCTGGAAAATCTCATGGATGGAGGAGCCTGGTAGGCGACTAAGCGACTACACTTTCCCTTTTCACTTTCATGCACTGGAGAAGGAAATGGCAACCCACTCCAGTGTTCTTGCCTGGAGAGTCCCAGGGATGGCGGAGCCTGGTGGGCTGCGGTGGGTCACACAGAGTCGGACACGACTGAAGCGACTTAGCATATAGGCCATTACAGAGTATTCAGTAGAGTTTCCTCTGCTATCCTTTTAGTTCGTTTCAGTCGCACAGTCATGTCCTACTCTTTGCAACCCTATGGACTGCAGCACACTAAGCTTCCCTGTCCATCACCAACACTTGGAGCTTGCTCAAACTCGTTTCCATCATGGTAGTGATGCCAGTCAACCATCTTATCCTCTGTCATCCCCTTCTCCTCCTGCCTTCAATCTCTCCCAGCATCAGGTTCTTTTCCAATGAGTCAGTTCTTCTCATCAGATGGCCAAAGTATTGGAGTTTCAGCTTCAGCATCAATCCTTCCAATGAATATTCAGTACTGATTTCCTTTAGGATGGACTGGTTGGATCTCCATGCAGTCCAAGGAACTCTCAAGTGTCTTCTCCAACACCACAGTTCAAAAACATCAATTCTTCAGCATTCAACTTTCTTTATGGTCCAGCTCTCACATCCATACAGACTACTGGAAAAACCATAGCTTTGACTAGACACACCTTTGTTGGCAAAATAATGTCTCTGCTTTTTAATATGCTGTTTAGGTTTGTCATTGCTTTTCTTCTAAGGAGTACGTGTCTTTTAATTTCATGGCTGCAGTCACATCTGCAGTGATTTTGAAGCCCCCCTGAAATAAAGTCAGCCACTGTTTCCACTATTTCCTCATTTATTTCCTATGAGGTGATGGGACCAGATGCCATGGTCTTAGTCAGTAGATTCTTACTAGATATCTATTTGATATGTAGTATAGACACACCTTTGTTGGCAAAATAATGTCTCTGCTTTTTAATATGCTGTTTAGGTTTGTCATTGCTTTTCTTCTAAGGAGTACGTGTCTTTTAATTTCATGGCTGCAGTCACATCTGCAGTGATTTTGAAGCCCCCCTGAAATAAAGTCAGCCACTGTTTCCACTATTTCCTCATTTATTTCCTATGAGGTGATGGGACCAGATGCCATGGTCTTAGTCAGTGATTCTTACTAGATATCTATTTGATATGTAGTAGTGTGTATGTGTCAATCCCAATCTCCTATTAATAATTTACCGCCCCCCCCCCCCCCCGCACTTAACCTCTGGGGTTTGTTTTCTACATCTGTAACTATTTCTATTTCGTAAATAAGTTCATTTGTGCCCTTTTTTTTTTTTTTTAGATTCCATATACAAGCAATATCCTATGATAATTGTCTTTCTCTATCTGACTTACTTCACTCAGTATGACAATCTCTAGGTCCATTCGTGTTGCTGTTGGAAAATTCCTTTGTAAATATACTTTGAAATTACATTCTTATTAATAAATAATTTATGTGTGGCCATGTCTTCTTTGCCATCATAAGGTACCTTTTGAAATTTTTTTTGTTATAAGATCACCTAATATACAAACTTTTGCGATGTATTTATAATATTACAATTTAAAGTTAATCAAGTGACCATAGTATAATTGAGGGCAATTTTTCTTTTTATATTTTGATATCAATAAAAGTGTATTGTAGATGTTTGCCAAAACTCTATCCATAGTGCCTGGTAGATTAACAACATCCTGGAATTCATAGCTACTTTGGATACTTTGAAGTGTTACATACAGTCTTCCCTTCCCTCTCTTCCTCCCATTCTAAATACTTACTGAGCTCTAACTGTGTGTTTGCAATATCATAACATGGATCATTATGCATTGTTCACTCATTTGGATACTGTAATGTAAAAGTGACAAAAAGTCTAGACTTTTTGTCACTTTTACTTTTATATAGCAGCACTGAATTAGTAAAATGTAAAGCAGGGAAAAGTACAGATTTCCTGTACTTTTCTTTCTCCTGTAAGGCATTGCTTTGTGAATGTGACATCTGAGATTATGTGGGGATCAGAACAGAATAAGCAGCAATAAAACATCAAATTCTATTTGAAAAGCAAGGGCAGAGTTGAAGAGCAATATGAAGGCCAACTATTGGCAATCAGAAAGTGTGAAACCAAGAGCTCAATGGATTGGATACCAAAAGCAGATCTAGGATAAAAGTCAAAGCTTGTTTCACACGTCTCTTTGCTAGATGTATTTTCTTTCTTATGAACTGTCTGTTTTTGACCTTTGCTCATTTGTCTTTCGAGATTTTAGTCTTTTTCTTATCTGCTTGTTTGATCTCTTTGTGTAGTCAGTGTATTAAGCTAGGTCTGTCATATTTACTGCAAAAATTTTCTCTCAAAATTACTTTCTACTTAAGATATATAATGTCACATATTTTTATTCTTTTAAATTCATTTCTATAGTTTTGAAGCCTAGAAAGATCATTCCCTTTATATCTGTAATAAATAGCCATTTCCCCCAAGGTTTATAGGGTTCAATCTTTAACTCTGCAACTGATATAGAATTTCTGACTATGTAATGTAAATCAAGTGTTCAAGTTATTTTTTCTCTAAATGTGTAATCTGCTATTAGAAAACCACTTACTAAATAATCACTTTTCTCATTCATTCTTCACTGAGTTGGGATGTTTTTGAAATTATAAGTTAGATACTCTTTCTAATTTTAGAGTAGCTATCATGTTTTATTAATCTACTTTTAAATCAGTTTTTCTTTGTTTTATTATTATGGTTTTAGGATGCTTAATGTGTTTTTTTAAAAAGACTTATCTGCTTAATTTTTCAGATGAATTATTTTGCCAAGTTCTGAACAAATTTATATTTGTATTCTGATTGGAATTGCATAAACCAATAAATGGTAACATTCTTCATCTTTGCTTTATGTTCATACCCAGGATCACTTTTTCCATGTAAGGATATTTATTCACATATACTTAAAAAATTTTTTTTTATTGGAGTGTAGTTGATTTATAATATTGTGTTAGTTTCTGCTATATAGGAAAGTGAATCAATTATACATATATCCAGTATTTTTTAGGTCCTTTCCCCATATAGGCCATTACACAGTATTGGATAGAGTTCCTTGTGCTGAGCAATAGGTCCTTATTAGTTATCTATTTTATATATAGTAGATATATCCTAATCTTCCAGTTTATCCCTGCTGCCTCCCCCTCACTATCTCTTGGTAGCCATAACTTTGTTTTCTATATCTGTGACTCTATAACTATTTTGTAAATGAGTTTGTTTGTACCACTTTGTTTTTTTCAAATTTCACATATAAGCAACCTCATATAATATTTGTCTTTCTCTTTCTGACTTACTTCACTCAGTATGACTATCCCTAGGTCCATCCATGTTGCTTTGCAAATGGCATTTATCTCATTCCTTTTTATGGCTGAATAATATTCAATTGTATATATGTATCATATCTTCTTTATCCATTTCTCTCTTGATGGACATTTAGTTTCCTTCCACGTCCTGGCTATTGTAAATAGTACTGCAATGAACAGTGGGGTGCACATATCTTTTTGAATTATGATTTTCTCTGGATATATCCCCAAGAGTGGGATTGCTGGATTATATGGTAGCTCTATTTTTAGCTTTTTAAGGAACTTCCATACTGTTTTCCATAATGGTTGTGCCAATTTACATTCCCACTATTCACATATTCTAACATTCCACTTTAAGTCATTAAAGATCATTTCTTTTCCTTCCACCTCCAATTATTTGAATAGTGAGATAGGCCCATGTGTGCAAATGTCAGTGCATGAGGATAATAATTCTCTGCCACCAATTACAAATTTGTAAATTTTTTAAAAATCAGAGGTAACAAGAGGTAAGTAGCTATAATAAATTCTTACTTAACTATTCCTATAGCTAAATGCTAAGCTTTTTTATAGTTCTAACCATACAGAATTGCACTTTCTGCAAAATTAAGTGGTTCATTCTAATAGCATTTTAGGTTAATCTCTTTTAGTTTGTATAATTAATAATGCTCTACCATTTATTCATTGAATTAATGTTATCTGTACTACAATGTTCTAGACTCTGGGGATACAAGAAGTGAATGAAATAGGAAGAGCTTCTGCTCTTATGAAGATTTTATCAGAGTCAAGAAGGTAGATAATGGATGATAAACAAATATTGTTGTTCAGTCACTCATCTTGCTCAAACTCATGTCCAAAAGAAACAGGCCTTAACTGTATTTCACATTAGCTTCATACCCATACAAAAATAATTTAAAGGAACTTCAAAACACAGTATTTCTAAAATAAGCTTCAAGGATATATTATACAACACAAAAAATAACCAATATTGTGTAACTATAAATGGAGTGTAGCCTTCAAGAGCTGTGAATTACAAAAGTTATGAATCACCTGAAACTTATGTAATATTGTACACAACTATTGTTGTTCATTGTTCAGTCACTCAGTCATGTCTGATTTTTTTGTGACCCCATGGACTGCAGCATGCCAGGCTTCCCTGTCCTTCACCATCTCCTGGAGCTTGCTCAAACTCATGTACATTGAGTTGGTGATGCAGTCCAACCATTGCATCCTCTGCCATCCCCTTTCCTCCTGCCTTCAGTCTTTCCCAGCATCAGGGTCTTTTCTGATGAGTTGGCTCTTTGCATCAGATGGCCAAAGTTTTGGAGCTTAAACTTCAGCATCAGTCCTTCCTATGAATTTTCGGGATTGATTTCCTTCAGGATTGACTGGTTTGATCTCCTTGATGTTCAAGGGACTCTCAAGAGTCTTATACAGCACCACAGTTCTAAGGCATCAATTCTTTGGTACTCAGTCTTTATTATTGTCCAGCTCTCATATCCATACACTACTACTGGAAAAACCATAGCTTTGACTAGATGGACCTTTGTAGGCCAAATAATGTCTCTGCTTTTTAATATGCTGATTGGGTTTGTCATTACTTTTCTTCCAAGGAGCAAGTATCTTTTAATTTCATGGCTGCAGTCACCTTCTTCAGTGAGTTTGGAGCCCAAGAAAATAGAATCTATCACTGTTTGCACTGTTGCTCTATTTGCCATAAAGTGATGGGACTGGATGCCATGATCTTTGTTTTTTGAATGTTGAGTTTTAAGCCAGCTTTTCCACTCTCCTCTTTCACTTTCATCAAGAGGCTCTTGAGTTACTCTTCACTTTCTGCCATAAGTGTAGTGGTCCTCTGCATATCTGAGGTTATTGATATTTCTCTGGCAATCTTGATTCCAGCTTGCACTTCATACAGCCAGGTATTTGGCATGATGTACTCTGCATATAAGTTAAATAAGCAGGGTGACAATATATAGCCTTGATGTACTCCTTTCCCAATTTGGAACCAGTTCATTGTTCCATGTCCAGATCTAGCTGTTGCTTCTTGACCTGCATACAGGTTTCTCAGGAAGCAGGTAAGATAGCCTGGTATTTCTAGCTCTTTAAGAATTTTTCACAATTTTTTGTGATCTACACAGTTAAAGGCTTTAGTGTCAAGAAGCACAAATAGAAGTTTTTCTGGAATTCTCTAGCTTTTTCTAGTTCCAATGGATGTTGGTAATTTGATTTCTGGTTCGTATGCCTTTTCTGAATCCAGCTTATACATCTGGAATTTATCAGTTTACGTACTGTTGGAGCTTAGGCTGGAGAATTTTGAACAGTACTTTGCTAGCATGTGCAATGAGCTCAATTGTCCACTAGCTTGAACATTCTTTGCCTTCTTTGGGATTGGACTGAAAGCTGACCTTTTCCAGTCCTGTGGCCACTGCTGAGTTTTTCAAATTTGCTGGCATATTGAGTGTAGCACTTTCATAGCATCATCTTTTAGAATTTGAAATAGCTCAACTGGAATTCATCACCTCCACTAACTTTGTTTGAAATGAAGCTTCCTAAGGCTGTGATTACACCATTGTGGTTATCTGGGTCATGAAGATCTTTTTTGTATAGTTCTTCTGTGTATTCTTGTCACCTCTTCTTAATATTTTCTGCTTTTGTTAAGTTCATATGGGTTCTGTCTTTATTGTGCTGTCTTGAATGAAATATTCTCTTGGTATCTCTAATTTTCTTTGAAGAGATCTTTATCTTTAGTCTTTCCCATTCTATTGTTTTCCTCTATTTCTTTGCATTGTTTGCTTAAAAAGGCTCTCATCTCTTCCAACTATTCCCTGGAATTCTGCATTCAGATGGATTTATCTTTCCTTTTCTCCTTTGCTTTTCACTTCTCTTCTTTTCTCATCTATTTGAAGGCCTCATCAGACAACCACTTTGCCTTTCTGCATTTCTTTTACTTGGGGATGGTTTTGATAACCACCTCCTGTATAATGTTGTGAACCTCTGTCTATCAGATCTAATCCCTTGAATCCATCTGTCATTTCCACTGTATAATCATAAGAGATTTGATTTAGGTCATGCCTGAATGTCCTGTATTCAGATGGGTGTATCTTTACTGTTTTCCTTTGCCTTTAGCTGCTCTTCTTTTCTGAGCTATTTGTAAGCCCTCGTCAGGCAACCATTTTGCCTTTTTGCATTTCTTTTTCTTGGGGATGGTCCTGACCACCTCTTCCTGTATGATGTCATGAACCTCCATCCAAAGTTCTTCAGGAGCTCTGCCTATCAGATCTAATCCCTTGAATATTTGTCACTTCCACTGTATAAACATAAGGGATTTGGTTTAGGTCATACCTGAATGATCTAGTGGTTTTCCCTACTTTCTTCAATTTAACTCTGAATTTTGCAATAAGGAGTTCATGATCTGAGCCAGTCAGCTCCCAGTTTTGTTTTTGCTGACTGTATAGAGCTTCTCCATCTTTGGCTGCAAAGAATATAATCAATCTGATTTCAGTGTTGACCATCTGGTGATGTCCATGTGTAGAGTCTTCTCTTGTGTTGTTGGAAGAGGGTGTTTGCTAGGACCAGTGCATTCTCTTGGCAAAACTCTGTTAGCCTTAGCCCTGCTTCATTTTGTACGCCAAAGCCAAATTTTCCTGTTACTTTAGGTATCACTTGACTATATATTTTTGCATTCCAGTCCCCTATGATGAAAAGAGGTCACCTTTTTTTGGTGTTAGTTCTAGAAGGTCTTGTAGGTCTTCATAGAGTCGTTCAGCTTCTTCAGATTACTGGTTGGGGCATAGACTTGGATTACAGTGATAGTGAATGGCTTGCCTTGGAAACAAAAAAGATCATTCTATCACTTTTGAAGTTGCACTCAAGTACTGCATTTTGGATTCTTTTGTTGACTGTTTGGGTTACTCCATTTTTTTTTAAGGGACTCTTGCCCACTGTGGTAGATATAATGGTCATCTGAGTTAAATTCAGCCATTCCAGTCCATTTTAGTTCACTGATTCCTAAAATAATGATGTTCACTCTTGCCATCTCCTGTTTAACCACTTCCAATTTACCTTGATTCATGGACCTAACATTCCAAGTTCCTATGAAATATTGTTCTTTACAGCATTGAACTTTACTTGCATTACTAGTACATCCACAACTGGATGTTGCTTTTGCTTTGCTAAGTTCACTGATTCCTAAAATAATGATGTTCACTCTTGCCATCTCCTGTTTAACCACTTCCAATTTACCTTGATTCATGGACCTAACATTCCAAGTTCCTATGAAATATTGTTCTTTACAGCATTGAACTTTACTTGCATTACTAGTACATCCACAACTGGATGTTGCTTTTGCTTTGCTCCATCTCTTCATTCTTTCTGGAATTATTTCTCCACTCTTCTCCAGTAGCATATTGGGTACCTACTGACCTGGGGAGTTCATCTTTCAGTGTCATATCTTTTTGTCTTTTCATACTGTTCATATGTTCTCAAGGCAAGAATACCGAAGTGGTTTGCCATTCCCTTTTCCCATGGACCATGTTTTGTCAGAACTCTCTACCATGACCCATCCATCTTGGGTGGCCCTACATGGCATGGCTCATAGTGTAATTGAGTTATACAAGGCTGTGATCCATGTGATCAATATTGCTAGTTTTCTGGGATTGTGGTTTTCATTCTGTCTGCCCTCTGATGGATAAGGTTAAGAGGCTTGTGGAAGCTTCCTGATGGGAGGGATTGACTGTGGGGAAATCTGGGTCTTGTTCTGATCAGCAGGGCCATGCTCAGTAAATCTTTAATCCAATTTTCTGTTTACAGGCAGGGCCGATGTAGAGTTCCAAAGAATAGCAAGGAGAGATAAGGAAGTATTCCTCAGTGATCCGTGCAAAGAATTAGAGGAAAACAATAGAATGGGAAAGACTAGAGGTCACTTCAAGAACCTATCAGAGATAGGAACCTATTAGAGATAGGAAGGGAACATTTCGTGCAAAGATGGGCACAGTAAAGGACAAAAATGTTATGGACCTAACAGAAGCAAAAGATATTAAGAAGAGATGGCAAGAAACACAGAAGAACTGTATGAAAAGGATCTTAATGACTCAGAAAACCAGTGGTGTGATCATTCATATAGAGCCCAGACATCCTGGAGTGTGAAGTCAAGTGGGCCTTAGGAAGCATCAATACGAAGAAAGCTAGTGGAGGTGATGAAATTCCAGTTGAGCTATTTCAAATCCTGAAAGATGATGCTGTGAAAGTGCTGCACTCAGTATGCCAGCAAATTTGGAAAACTCAGCAGTGGCCACAGGACTGGAAAAGGTCAGTTTTCATTCCAATCCCCAAGAAAGGCAATGCAAAGGAGTGTTCACAGTATCACACAATTGCACTCATCTCACATGCTAGAAAAGTAATACTCAAAATTCTCCAAGCCTGGCTTCAACAGTACCTGAACCAAGAACATCCAGATGTTCGAGCTGGATTTAGAAAAGGCAGATGAACCAGAAATCAAATTGCCAACATCTGTTGGAATATAGAAAAAAGCTAGAGGGTTCTAAAAGAAATATGTTTCTGCTTTATTGACACAGTAAATCCTTTGACAGTGTGGGTCACAACAAACGTTGAAAATTCTTGAAGAGATGGAATACCAGAACATCTTAACTGCTTCCTGGGAAATCTGTATGCAGATCAAGAAGCAACAGCTAGATTTGGAAATGGAACAACGGACTGGTTCCAAATTGGGAATGGAGTAGTCAAGGCTGTATATTGTCACCCTGCCTATTTAACTTATATGCAGAGTACATTATGCGAAATGCCAGGCTGGATGAAGCACAAGCTGAAGTCGAGATTGCCAGGAGAAATTTAAAAAATTTCAGATATGCAGATGACATCACCTTTATGGCAGAAATCAATTAGGAACTAAACAGCCTCTTGATGAAAGTGAGAGAGTAGAGTGAAGAAGCTGGCTTAAACCTCTGCATTCAAAAAGCTAAGATCATGGCATCTGGTCCCATCACTTCATGGCAAATAGATGGGAAAACAATGGAAACAGTAAGAGATTTTATTTTCTTGGGCTCCAAAATCACTGCAGATGGTGACTGCAGAAATTAAAAGGAGCTTGCTTGTTGGAAGAAAACCTATGAACAACCTAGACAGCATATTAAAAAGCAGAGCATTACTTTGCTGGCCAAGTTCCATCTCATCGAAGGTATGGTTTTTCCAGTAGTCAGGTATGGATGTGAGCGTTGGAGCATAAAGAAAGCTAAGTGCTGAAGAACTGATGCTTTTGAACTGTGGTGTTGCAGAAGATTCTTGAGAGTCCCTTGGACTGCAAGGAGATGAAACCAGTCAATTCTAAAGGAAATCACTTCAGAGTATTCATTGGAAGGACTGATGCTGAGGTGAAAGCTTCAGTACTTTGGCCACCCGATGTGAGGAACTGACTCATTGGAAAAGACTTGATGTGAGGAAAGATTGAAAGCGGGAGGAGATAGAGATGATAGAGGATGAGATGCTTGGATGGTGTCCCCAACTCGATAGACATGAATTTGAACAAGCTCCAGGAGTTGGTGGACAGGGAAGCCTGGTGTGCTGCAGTCCGTGGGTTTGCAGTGTCGGACATGATTGAGTGACTGAACTGAATGACCTAGTATCTTTCACCACATTCTTAAGATATAATCATCTGATTTTGGTATTGATCATCTGGTGATGTTCATGTGTAGAGTCAACTCGTGTATTGTTAGAAGAGTGTGTTTGCTATCATCAACACTTTCTCTCAGCAAAACTCTTTTAGTCTTCGCCTTGCTTCATTCTGTACTTTAAGGTCAAACTTGTTTGTTACTCCAGATATGTTTTGACTTCTTACTTTTGCATTTCAGTTCCCTATGATGAAAAGGACATCTTTTTTTTACTGTTAGTTCTCATATATAGAATAAGCAGGTACATACTATGCAGTGATAAGTGCTATAAGTATAAGCAAAGCCAAGAAAGAAGAGGTGATAATGATTGAGGGGTATTATTCGATGCAGGTAGGAAAGAGAGTACCTTTCTGAAAAGGTGACCTTTGAGCAGAGATTAGTTAGAGGGAATGGGCCATGCCTATATGGGGGCGGGGGGTGGTAGTGGTATGGAATATTCTGAACAGATTGGATGGGCCATGCAAAGGTCTAGGCTATTCCTTGAAGGAGAAAGGAGCAAAGAAAAAGTGGTAGACATTGGAGAAATATAATAAAAAACAAAATAGTCTCCCAACTCCGAGACTCTCTCCACAAAGACAGTAAAGAGAAAAGCTTTTTTTTTTTTCTTTATTGATTATGCTTTAAAATAAAGTGTGTTATGCATTATAGGCAATTTGCTTGCAAGGGTCCCCAGTGTTCGAGATCTAAGGCATAATCTGAGATGGGCTTGATGTAATAATAGAAATAAAGTGCACAATAAATGTTATGTGCTTGAGTTATCCCGAAACCACCTCCCCCACCCCAGCTTGGTCTGTAGAAGAATTATCTTCCATAAAACGGTCCCTGGTAAGGAAAAGATTGGGAACTGCTGTGCTAAGGAATTGCAATGACAGAAAGAAATCTTATCTTTTTATAGATAAAGCAGATGCAACCCATTGCATACATATTTTCAAGATAAAACACCTGCTCCTCAAGGAAAAGGACTTAACAGTGCCATTTGTCACATATAGTTCATCCTAGATTCACCTGGTAATTGGGTTGACCATCTGTGTTAGCTAATTGGCTTTACGCAGATGGAAAACAAACTTCTCATATCTTAATGATAGAGGGTGGATTTGCAGCTTAGAGCAAGGTACACGCCTAAAGATAGGCTCCAGTCCTCCTTCAGAAACTGGGAGACTGAGGTGCTTGGCTCCTTTTTTAAAACTAAAGTATAATTGTAATAATTTCAAGCATACAATATAGTGATTCATAATTTTTGTATACTCCATTTAAAATTATAAAATATTGGCTACAGAAACACACTCATGGATATGATGCTATGTATTTTGATGTTTCCGTTTCAAGGAGATGGCTCTCAGGTCCTTAAGAAAGATGTTCCTGGGACATAAAGCTCATAAGAAGTCTTATATTACAGTTTTAAAAAGTTACATGCTCTAACTACAATGGGATAGGGTGGGGCATCCCTTTCCTCATTTTCAACAGGGAGAATTATGCCTCTTGTTTTTGTTTGTCCTAGCATAGTCAGTGTGTCAGAGAGGGAATCAGATGATACGAAAATGGTTAGAACTTTAGATTTTTCTTTGATTGAGAGGATACTTGGGGATTTCTAAGCAAAGGATTGAGATGTTCCTTCAGGATTTTAGAAGGAAACGCTGTCTGCTTCATAGAGAATTGAAGAGGCTGCCCCAGAAGGGTTTTGGTGGAGGTCTTTGTCCTTGAGAATGCTCCAAGGGGAGTTTGGGGGATGGACAGGCAGGAGATGTAGAGAGCGCTTGCTTGTGGATGGGTTTTAGAGGGCGCATTGGAAAAGTTTAGTTAGGAGGGCTGGAGCCTTCAGCTGAATCAACAAACGTATAGGTTCACAAATGGCTGATACCATTTAAAATCCAGGCATCTTTCTTCACATATGCCTTGTCTATGACTCTGTATTATGAGGTGCTTGAGGACAGAGACTATATCAAAGTTTTGCTGGATGAAAGATTAAGCTGCAAACTATGCTGTATTATCATCTGAGGGAATAAACAGATCAGTGTGTGGACTGGTTTGTCCCCTTTTCCTTTTCTCTCTGATATTTACTGAGCGTCTGCCATGTATCAGATACTAGGATAAAATGAATAAGAATCTCTTCCGCCCTCAGGAAGCCCATTGTCCACTTGGGAAAATGGATGAATTATGGGCAATTTCAGTGCAAGTTGCTAAATTCTGTGATAGCTATATGCAGTAATTTGCTCAGATAAAATTTACATGCAATTCCAGAATTATATCTCAAATGTAAAATTTCTATTGGTGCTGCTATCATTACCCAAAGAAGGTCTACTTATATTCAGGCTACTTTTGGCTTTTCCTCAGAATACTAGTAATACTTTAAGAACTAAAAGAACTTTTCTCCCTCTCTTCCTTTTTTTCCTATATGAGGCTTACTGTCTGACTCTACTGTAGACAAAAATCTTTTAAGTTGGACTTAATTTTAGATGCTTAGTGATGTTGTAAAGAATTGCATTGTCAGTCTCTGATGCTAAAGCAGGTAAGGCCTGTGTACTTCCTTCATTCAGCAAATGTTAAAGAGAGCCTGCAGTGTGCCAGCTACTGCTCTGTGAGATTCAGCAGTGAATAAAAGTAAAAAAATAATTACTGCCCTCATGTAGTGTACACACAAGTGATAGTTATGGCAGCTTTGCCTCAGCTATATTGATACACAGGCAAGATTTTCTCTCTTAAGGCAGGGGGTGGTGGTGGTGGTGGTAGTTAAAAATGACTCCCCCATAACCCACTTGCCAAGTGCTCAATAAGTAGGAATGACATCTTTACCTTGAGTGACAGTGCTCCCCCTTTCTTCTTAATTCACTTACTGGGCCTCAAGTTTATCGTTTATCGCCTTTTCAAAATCTGTTCTTAAGAATAAATGTGAAAGAATGAACGGAGGTATGTGCTGAGTTTTGTCTATGTTGTCGAGCAGAATGAATGTGGATTTTACTTCAGAGCTGTTGCCAGAAAGAAGCAATAATTACATCTGAAATTACAATAGAAATTGAATTTAAAACTTAATATAAGAAAGACCTCATGTCTGAACACTAATTATGAATAAAAGCTAAGTAAGAAGAGAAAAGGAGAGAAATCCTTCAAAAAGCTCAAACAATTGAATATGTAACAAAGAGAAACTTTACTTGTAGTTTGTAGAACAATAGAGCATGCTCCTGTAGCAATACATCAGAATGACAGAGATAATGTGCCACTGCTCTGGGAGTAATCTGTATACCCATCAGCTCCTTCATTGTTGTTAAGTTTGCTTTCTGATTTGGAAGGTATTCAGGAGAAGGAAATGGCAACCCACTCCAGTGTTCTTGCCTGGAGAATCCCAGGGACGGGGGAGCCTGGTGGGCTGCCGTCTATGGGGTGGCACAGGGTCAGACACGACTGAAGCGACTCAGCAGCAGCAGCAGCAGGAGATAGAAGGTTCAGGCAATGTGGATTTAGATAGAAAATGATAATACTTAAAAAAAAAAATACTTGTAGAGGCAGCTACAAGTCTCTGCCATGTACTAACTGTATGAATTTGGTAAGTTGTGACCTTTTTCCAGCTTAACGTTTCTTATCAGGTTTTCTAACGAAGGCATGAATTAGGTGCTTTATTAGGATTCATTATTGGTTTCAGCTTTAAACTTCCATGACTTGGTTTGGGTTTCAGTATGAAGATAGTTGAGTTGTTAGGGATACATATATTAGGAAAAATTTCTTTGTTAGAATGGACTTATACACAAACATGAGCTTTCCTGGTGACTCAGTGGTAAAGAATATACCTGCCAATGCAAGAGACACAGGTTCAGTCCCTGGGTGGGGAAGATGCCCTGAAGAAGAAAATGACAACCCACTCCAGTATTCTTGCCTGGAAAATCCCATGGAGAGAGAAGCCTGGCCGGCTACAGTCCATGGGGTCGCAAAGAGTTGTGCATGACTCAGAGACTAAACAACAACAATGCGCAAACACATACACAGACAAAAACAGACAGACAGGCGGTGTGTGTTAAGGCATGTCAGTCGTGTTAAGTCACATGCGTTAAGTCATGTCAGCCGTGTCCCAACCCAGCGATCTTACATCTCCTGCCTTGGCAGGCGGGTCTTTTCTACTAGCGCCACCTGGGAAACCAGGCCTATGGTACCCTCTTATTTTTTATGGTTAATATGTTAAACTCAGGAAATAATAGGGAATGCTTTTCTTACTTAAAATAGATTTAATTTGGATATGGTTAAAATGTGTCCAAATTTTGTGATCACTTCCTGAAGGAAAGATAGCCCTGTTATTTATTAAGCACCTACGCTAGATGTACTATTTATGGTGTTCTTAATATGTGTATGGACCTTATTTTATTAAATATTAATGACAACTTTACAAATTAGATTCTATGATTGCCAACTTCCAAATAAGGAAACTGATGGAGAATTGAGGTAACTTACTCAAGGGTACTCAGCTTTCAAGTAACAAACACTTAAGGTTCAAATTTAGGTCTGACTTATTCCAGAGTGTGGCTCTTTAATGGTTTTAAATTCTAGGGACATATTAAAATAGAGTCAAATGCCTGTCTTGAAAAGGGTTTCAGATTAATAGGGGAGATAAGAAAGACTAATATATGGTTCAATAGGAAAATGTCACTGAAATGTCAAAATTATAAAAGCATGTTAAGGAGATTGTTTTCAGGTTAGGCAAAAAACTCAGGTGAGAAAGGGTCTGTTGGAGAGGGAGATACAAGAAATGGAGGCAATTCTGACTAGCTAATACTTAGTGGATTTAAAAGTCTGAACTTTGGGGAAAATTTTTTGAAACTCCATTTTTTCAGAAAGCTGGTATGGTTAAGGATACTTCAAATCTGTCCACTCCAAGATGTTGTGGGAAGTAATGTCTAAGGAGCACACGGTGATGACACAAACAGAAGCTTCCACTGTTCATTCTCTGTTCATTTACTTGTTCATTCATTCAATACCTATTCATTACATAGTCAACTTTAAACTTCCATGACTTGGTTTGGGTTTCAGTATGAAGATAGTTGAGTTGTTAGGGATACATATATTAGGAAAAATTTCTTTGTTAGAATGGACTTATACACAAACATGAGCTTTCCTGGTGACTCAGTGGTAAAGAATATACCTGCCAATGCAAGAGACACAGGTTCAGTCCCTGGGTGGGGAAGATGCCCTGAAGAAGAAAATGACAACCCACTCCAGTATTCTTGCCTGGAAAATCCCATGAGAGAGAAGCCTGGCCGGCTACAGTCCATGGGGTCGCAAAGAGTTGTGCATGACTCAGAGACTAAACAACAACAATGCGCAAACACATACACAGACAAAAACAGACAGACAGGCGGTGTGTGTTAAGGCATGTCAGTCGTGTTAAGTCACATGCGTTAAGTCATGTCAGCCGTGTCCCAACCCAGCGATCTTACATCTCCTGCCTTGGCAGGCGGGTCTTTTCTACTAGCGCCACCTGGGAAACCAGGCCTATGGTACCCTCTTATTTTTTATGGTTAATATGTTAAACTCAGGAAATAATAGGGAATGCTTTTCTTACTTAAAATAGATTTAATTTGGATATGGTTAAAATGTGTCCAAATTTTGTGATCACTTCCTGAAGGAAAGATAGCCCTGTTATTTATTAAGCACCTACGCTAGATGTACTATTTATGGTGTTCTTAATATGTGTATGGACCTTATTTTATTAAATATTAATGACAACTTTACAAATTAGATTCTATGATTGCCAACTTCCAAATAAGGAAACTGATGGAGAATTGAGGTAACTTACTCAAGGGTACTCAGCTTTCAAGTAACAAACACTTAAGGTTCAAATTTAGGTCTGACTTATTCCAGAGTGTGGCTCTTTAATGGTTTTAAATTCTAGGGACATATTAAAATAGAGTCAAATGCCTGTCTTGAAAAGGGTTTCAGATTAATAGGGGAGATAAGAAAGACTAATATATGGTTCAATAGGAAAATGTCACTGAAATGTCAAAATTATAAAAGCATGTTAAGGAGATTGTTTTCAGGTTAGGCAAAAAACTCAGGTGAGAAAGGGTCTGTTGGAGAGGGAGATACAAGAAATGGAGGCAATTCTGACTAGCTAATACTTAGTGGATTTAAAAGTCTGAACTTTGGGGAAAATTTTTTGAAACTCCATTTTTTCAGAAAGCTGGTATGGTTAAGGATACTTCAAATCTGTCCACTCCAAGATGTTGTGGGAAGTAATGTCTAAGGAGCACACGGTGATGACACAACAGAAGCTTCCACTGTTCATTCTCTGTTCATTTACTTGTTCATTCATTCAATACCTATTCATTACATAGTCATCCAATAGTTACATATTTCAATGCATATTCATTCAATACACAGAATACTTACTACAAGTGTTTAATGTGTTAGATATAGACAATAAAATAAAATATAAGATTTAGTTCCTGCCTTCATCATTGTTTAATTGGGAAGGCAGAAAAATGAACAAATAGTATACAGTGTGATAACTATAACAACAGTGGAGTAACTAAAACAAGAGAAACAATTTTGCTTCCATCTATTGAACAGAAAACTAAGATCATGGCATCTGGTCCCATTACTTCATGGCAAATAGATGGGGAAACAATGGAAACAGTGACAGATTTTATTGTTTTGGGCTCCAAAATCACTGCAGATGGTGACTACAGTCATAAAACTAAAAGACACTTGCTTCTTGGAAGAAAAGCTATGACCAAACCAGGCAGCATATTAAAAAGCAGAGACATTACTTTGCCAACAAAGGTACATCTGGTCAGAGCTATGGTTTTTCCAGTAGTCATGTATGGATGTGAGAGTTGGACTATAAAGAAAGCTGAGCACTAAAGAACTGATGCTTTTGAACTGTGGTATTGGAGAAGACTTTTGAGAGTCCCTTGGACTGTAAGGAGATCCAACCAGTCAATCCCAAAGGAAATCAGTCCTGAATATTCTTTGGAAGGACTGATGTTGAGGCTCAAACTCCAATACTTTGGCCACCTGATGCAAACAACTGATTCATTAAAAAAGACCCTGATGCTGGGAAAGACTGAAGGTGGGAGGAGAAGGGTACAACAGAGGATGAGATGGCAATCACTGACTCGATGGACACGAATTTGAGTAAACTTCAGGAGTTGGCGACGGACAGGGAGGCCTGGCGTGCTGCAGTCCATTGGGTCGCAAAGAGTTGGACATGACTGAGAGACTGAACTGAACTGAACTGATTGAACAGATCCAGGGGACCCAACATTGTATTTAGTTGTTTACTTACTTGTGACAATATCTCTGTAAGGCAGGTATTGCAATCCTCACTCAGAAGCTGATCTTTGAAGAGGATGAGTGACATGATCAAGGTCATAGAAATATTGAATGTAAATAGGGTTCAGTGAAAGCACACATGAGTAGCACCTAACTAGCAAGAAGTTCTCCTGGAGTTATTGCTGTTCTCAAGCAACAGAAAGAGGACCAGTAGCCTTTGTTCTAGAGAGAGAAAGACAGAATGAAGGTAGCGGCAAAGATAGCAGAGGAAGGGGGACATGGAATTGGAGAGGAGCTGAACTGGAAGCAGGGGAAAAAAAAACTCATTTCAGAACCTGCATGCAAGTGATTCAGGGTGTCTGGAGAATGAAGGGCAAAAGTTGAGCCTGGGGATGAGTGGATAACTACTTATGCAGAACCTTGTATACCATGTGAGGGCAGGTAGTTGTGAGAGGCCTCAAATTACCCAACACCCTGGAATCTTCCTTGATATAGATTTGAGGATGGCTCCTGATCACCATCAATTCTTCTAGGGTAGGGGCAGTTGCCTTGGATGCCATCTGACCATTAGGCTATTTCTTATAGTGTTTTTTCCTCTGAGATCTATTTTGTCTGATATTAATATAGTCCCTTCATCTTTATTTTGATTATTGTTAGCATGGTGTATCTTTCCCCAGCCTTTTACTTTTAACCTTTTTATATTAATAGTAGGTTTCTAATATGTAGCAAATATTTTCATTTTGATTTTCATCCAACCTGACAAGCTCTTCCTCTTAATGTAATTATAGAGTTGGATTTAAATGTACCATCTTGTTACTTGTTTTCTGTTCATCCCATTTGCTTTTTGTTCTCTCTTTCTTCCTTTGCAGTTAATCGACTTTTTTCAATATATATTTTATCTCCTTTTTGGCTTTTTTAGTTATGAATTTTTGCTTGTATCATAGTAATTACTTTAGGGTGTATAGTATATATCTTTATTACAGTTTACTTTTACCTCATGTTGGAATCTTACAACTGTATACTTCCATTTCTCCTGGGCTTTGTGCTATTGTTGTTAACATACTTATATATTTGTTACAAATTTCACAATGCATTGTAATTTGCTTTTTTTTTTACTTTTTGTTCTCTCTTTCTTCCTTTGCAGTTAATCGACTTTTTTCAATATATATTTTATCTCCTTTTTGGCTTTTTTAGTTATGAATTTTTGCTTGTATCATAGTAATTACTTTAGGGTGTATAGTATATATCTTTATTACAGTTTACTTTTACCTCATGTTGGAATCTTACAACTGTATACTTCCATTTCTCCTGGGCTTTGTGCTATTGTTGTTAACATACTTATATATTTGTTACAAATTTCACAATGCATTGTAATTTGCTTTTTTTTTTCTTGCTTTAAGCAGTCAATTATTTTTTGTAGTCATTTAAAAATTTAGAAAAATTATTTGTATTTACATGTATATTTACCATTTTTGGTTCTCTTTATACCTTTGTTTAGATCTAAGTTTCCATCTTCTATTATTTTCTTTCTTTGTGAAGGACTCCCATAAGCATTTTTAGTGACAAAGGTCCACTGGTGATGAATTCTTTCAGTTTTTGTGTGTCTGAAAACATATTTGTTTTGCATTTTTATTTAATACGTTGATATTACTCCACTCCCTTTAACTTCAGATGCCTTTCTCTCCACTTCAGCCACTTACTCCCAGGACCACACCTTGAAACTTGTCATTTCTTTGTGCTTTGGAAAAGATTTACTGAGCATTCTTTTGCTGGGCAGTTTCCTATATTTTGGATACAACAATAAACAAAATATACAAGGTTGCTGTTCTCATGAAACTTACACTCAGTGTGTGTATATACATACACAAACACACACACACTCATATATGAAACAATAAATGTTAGTATTAGGGCTGTCAATGGCAAAACATAGCATGGTCTACCCTGATGGGAGATTCTGATCACCCAGGGTATCTTCTTAAGATATAACTTCTATAATGAGATTTCAAAAAATTAATAGCAGTTAGTAAAGTGAAGTGCATGAGGAGATGAAAGCAGGGCATATAATGGAGGAGAATCAGCTTGTCTGCAGGCCCAGAGGGAAAAGCAAACACAGTGCCTTCATGAGTGAGGAAAAGGGTTGAGGCAGGGGGAAAGAAAGGGGAAGAGAAAGAAGAGGAGAGAAAGAGGGAGAGAAAATGGAGAAGTAAGGGGTGAATCAGATAGATCAAGCTACCAGGGCCTCAGGGAATGCTAAGAATTTTAGACTTTTTAAAAAAAGGGAAAGCAGAAAACACTATAAGATTTGAGGCAGGACAGTAATATGATTCAGATTTGATATTTTCAGAACATCTCTCCCTATAGAGAGTGAATTTGGTGTGGAGTAAACAGGGATGGAGGGGCAGGATGGATAAGGTTGAGAGACTAATTAGGAAGCCCACAGTGTCGGTCCAGGAGAAAGATTGTGGTGACTTGGGTTGCAACCATGGCTGGATTATAGCACTCTTTAGGAGTAGAACCTAAGGGAATTTAGGTTGGATGCATGGGCTAGGGAAGAAAGTAGAGTCCAAATGGTGCCCATGTTGGTAATTAAGTGGCTAGTGTTTACCATTTCCTGGGAACACAGGAGGAGGAACATCATTGGGGAAAAGATTTAGTTTGGGATTATCAAAATGAATTGCATAGGAGATGGCAGTACTATCTCTGGCAAGGCTCCTATTTGATGAATTTCTTTTCAAACCGTGTGAGTTTACTTTTATTCTTATCATTTTCTAAGGCAAACTAACACTCTTAACCTTGTGTCTCTTGAAAAAGATTTATTAATCTTAATGGAAGGTTGTTTAATGTGGCAGAATATATATTAGCCAGGAGGGTCCCAGTTTTGAGTGATTTCAAATTCTCAGTATGCCCATTATTTTGATCTTCTGCCACTTCCTGCATAGTTGTGTCCATATATAAGTGGTTCAAAACATGGAATCTGAAGCCAGATGGGCTGGGTTGAATTCCATCTCTGCCAAACAGACTGTGGAACCTTAGTTTATCTGTCAAATAAGAATAACATGGGTACCTTCCTAATGTTATTAGAACTGAAGTTATTTCTCAAACAGCATTTAAAAGGCTTGAGAACCACAACCAGAAGTGGTTTATGCACTGATTGTTCCTGAGTAACATAGAAGTCAGATTCTGAAAAATTTAAAGAGAACTTAAAAAAAAAATTTTTTTATTTGGAATATAGTTGGTTAACAATGCTATGTTACTTTTAGGTGTACAGCAAAGTGAATCTGTTCAGTTCAGTTCAGTTGCTCAGTTGTGTTCAATTCTTTGCGACCCCATGAACTGCAGCATACCAGGGCTCCCTGTTTGTCACCAACACCTGGAGTCCACCCAAACCCATGTCCATTGAGTCAGTGATGCCACCCAACCATCTCATCCTCTGTCGTCCCCTTCTCTTCTGCCCTCAATCTTTCCCAGCATCAGAGTCTTTTCAAATAAGTCAGCTCTTCGCATCAGGTGGCCAAAGTGTTGGCGTTTCAGCTTCAACATCAGTCCTTCCAATGACTATTCAGGCCTGATTTCCTTTAGGATTGAAAGGTTGGATCTCCTTGCAGTCCAAGGGACTCTCAAGAGTCTTCTCCAACACCACATTTCAAAACCATCAATTCTTTGGCACTCAGATTTCTTTATAGTCCAACTCTCATATCCATACATGACCACTGGAAAAATCATAGCCTTGACTAGATGGACCTTTGTTGGCAAAGTAATGTCTCTACTTTTCAATATGCTGTCTAGGTTGTCATAACTTTCCTTCCAGGGAGTAAGCGTCTTTTAACTTCATGGCTGCAGTCACCATCTGCAGTGATTTTGGAGCCCTCCCCCCCCAAAATAAAGTCTGACACTGCTTCCACTGTTTCCTCATCTATTTGCCACGAAGTGATGGGACCAGATGCTATGATCTTAGTTTTCTAAATGTTGAACTTTAAGCCAACTTTTTCACTCTCCACTTTCACTTTCATCAAGAGGCTCTTTAGTTCTTCTTCACTTTCTGCCATAAGGATGGTGTCATCTGCATATCTGAGGTTATTGATATTTCTCCCAGCAATCTTGACTCCAGCTTGTACTTCCTCCAGCCTAGTGTTTCTCATGATGTACTCTACATATAAGTTAAATAAGCAGGGTGACAATATACAGCCTTGATGTACTTCTTTCCTGATTTGAAACCAGTCTGTTGTTCCATGTCCAGTTCTAACTGTTGCTTCCTGATCTGCATACGGGTTTCTCAAGAGGCAGGTCAGGTGGTCTGGTATTCCCATCTCTTTCAGAATTTTCCAGATTTTATTGTGATCCACACAGAGAAAGCCTTTGGCATAGTCAATAAAGCAAAAATAGATGTTTTTCCGTAACATTAGTTACTCCTATTGAAGCTATTTTACCTTTATAAAAAAATTTTTTTAAATGTATCAAAATATGGAAGAAAGATGCATACAAACCAGATCATTTTATTCCTAATCTATTTTAATCAAAGTTAATGAGAGAAGTTTAAGGGCATATTTTGATACTTTGAGGGGTTTTATCTGTAAGGAGAGGATGAAGTTTTAATTAGTAACCTAATACATATGAAGCTGGAGCCAATTATACAGAGTGAAGTAAGCCAGAAAGAAAAACACCAATACAGTATGCTTACACATATATATCGGAGAAGGCAATGGCACCCCACTCCAGTACTCTTGCCTGGAAACTCCCATGGATGGAGCAGCCTGGTAGGCTTCAGTCCATGGGGTCGCTAAGTCGGACCTGACTGAGCGACTTCACTTTCACCTTTCGCTTTCATGCATTGAAGAAGGAAATGGCAACCCACTCCAGTGTTCTTGCCTGGAGAGCCCCAGGGACGGGGGAGCCTGGTGGGCTGCCGTCTATGGGTCACACAGAGTTGGACACGACTGAAGTGACTTAGCAATTAGCAACACATATATACGGAATTTAGAAAGATGGTAATGATGAACCTGTATGCGAGACAGCAAAAGAGACACAGATGTATAGA
>SJXQ01001473.1:209581-267974 GCA_006408695.1 Aepyceros melampus
TCTGAGTTAAATTCACCCATTCCAGTCCATTTTAGTTCGCTGATTCCTAGAATATCAGCATTCACTCTTGCCATCTCTTGTTTGACCACTTCCAATTTGCCTTGATTCATGGACCTGAGATTCCAGGTTCCTATGCAATATTGCTCTTTACAGGATCGGATCTTGCTTCTATCACCAGTCACATCCACAACTGGGTATTGTTTTTGCTTTGGCTCCATCCCTTCATTCTTTCTGGAGTTATTTCTCCGCTGATCTCAGTAGCATATTGGGCACCTACTGATCTTGGGAGTACCTCTTTCAGTATCCTATTATTTTGCCTTTTCATACTGTTCATGGGGTTCTCAAGGCAAGAATACTGAAGTGATTTGCCATTCCCTTCTCCAGTGGACCGCATTCTGTCAGACCTCTCCACCATTACCCACCTGTCTTGGGTTGCCCCACAAGCATGGCTTAGTTTCACTGAGTTAGATTAGGCTGTGGTCCTAGTGTGATTAGATTGACTAGTTTTCTGTGAGTATGGTTTCAGTGTGTCTGCCCTCTGATGCCCTCTTGCAACACCTACCATCTTACTTGGGTTTCTCTTACCTTGGGTTTGGGGTATCTCTTCACGGCTGCTCCAGCAAAGCCCAGCCACTGCTCCTTACCTTAGATGAAGGGTATCTCCTCACCAACACCTTTCTTGACCTTCAACGTGGGATAGCTCCTCTAGGCCCTCCTGCACCCACGCAGCCACCACTCCTTGGACGTAGGGTTGCTCCTCCTGGCCGCCATCCCTGGCCTCAGACATGGGGTAGGTCCTCTCAGCCGTTCCTGAGCTGTCGCAGCCTGGCACTGCCCCTGATCTCGGATGTGGGGTAACTCTTCTTGGCTGCCACCCTTCTGGCATGGGGTCCTCCTGGCTTCTGCCCCTGACCTCAGACGTGGGGTAGCTTCTCTCGGCCACACTTTCAGTGTACCGATCACGCTCAGTGCGCTGGTATAGTACAGTGTTAATATTTCTCTTTACAACTGCAATTACCATAGTTGTGCTCTGGGAAAACCTATTAAAATATGTTCTTAATTAATTTGCATGTCTATAATTCTATTTCTAAGGGTCCATTAAAAATGATTTGTTCATTTGTATATTTTCAACTCATTAATGTTATATAAATGGTTTTTCTTTTATTATTTATCAGTTAATAGAAAAATATTTTAGATTGTAAAAGTACCCCCAAAGTATAAAGGCAAATTTAGGAATTAGGTAAGAGCATTAATTTACCATAATAACCTGGGGTGCCAATTGTTAATTTCTGAACTATTACATTTATGTGTTCTGGAGTCAAGTGATATTTGATAGCTTTATACATATAAATATTGTTTGTAAATGTTTATGCTAATTGTTTTCAGATTCTTATTTAGATATAATAGTATTAGTGATTGGCTCATGTTTTCCTCATGGTCCTTGTTCTCAAAATGGTAGACTAAGTTTCTGGGGGAAACATGAAGGGAAAGGGAAGGCCTAGTGGGAAGATTTTTTCTGTCGGTACAGAGAGATGAAAGGTAGACCCTGAGTCTAGTCTTCTTGGAACAGACTAAGAGAACTAGAGAACTAATGGAGGTTTTCTGTAATTATCACTACTTTTCTGCAAGTCTAACCAGCCCCAGGACTCAGAATCATCCTCATCTAGACCAAAACCTGGAAAGAACAATGTTAACAGGTAACACCAAACTGAAGCCAGCAATGGATGGATTTCAATCTCTCAGACCCCACCTCCCAACTCACTGACAAGTTTTGCTCTGTTCCTTTTATTAATTTAGACACAAAGAGACACTACACCTGACAAGGTTGAGTTGAGTCCTACTTATTTTGTTTATTTTATATAAAAAAAATGTGCGTATGAGAAAAATATCTATGACCACTGTAAAAGTTGAGGGAAAAGGACTCTCTTGAGAAAGCAACAGGATTTCTTAGCAGTAATAAGAGCTTTTTGAATTCTTACAAAGCAAAGTGGTCACAATTTCATGAATTTTTAAAAAGAAGGCCAGGATGCTATCCTATGATATCAAACTGTATGTTATATTTAATTACAATTTTGCCTTTTTTAGTACTTCCTGCCTCTGGCATAGTATTACCTCTAAGAATATTCTGGAACATAAAACTTATTTGGGGCTTGAACTCAGAGTGGATTTCTAGGACAGTGTGATTTCCTCACTCTTGGGGTTAGGGACTCCTGGAAGAACCATCTAGCTGTAGTGTGTGCCTAGTCACTCTTATTTGGAGAAGGCAATGGCAACCCACTCCAGTACTCTTGCCTGGAAAATCCCATGGACAGAGGAGCCTGGTAGGCTGTAGTCCATGGGGTCACGACATGACTGAGCAACTTCACTTTCACTTTCATGCATTGGAGAAGGAAATGGCAACTGACTCCAGTGTTCTTGCCTGGAGAATCCCAGGGATGGATTGAACTCAGAGTGGATTTCTAGGACAGTGTGATTTCCTCACTCTTGGGGTTAGGGACTCCTGGAAGAACCATCTAGCTGTAGTGTGTGCCTAGTCACTCTTATTTGGAGAAGGCAATGGCAACCCACTCCAGTACTCTTGCCTGGAAAATCCCATGGACAGAGGAGCCTGGTAGGCTGTAGTCCATGGGGTCACGACATGACTGAGCAACTTCACTTTCACTTTCATGCATTGGAGAAGGAAATGGCAACTGACTCCAGTGTTCTTGCCTGGAGAATCCCAGGGATGGGGGAGCCTGGTGGGCTGCCATCTCTGGGGTCGCACAGAGTCAGCCACAACTGAAGCAACTTAGCAGCAGCAGCAGTCACTCTTATTTAGGCTTTTTCTAGAAGTAAAATTAGTGGGTCTTTTAGGCATCTTCCAAAAGATACCTGGGGCCTACCAGAGTTAGGTAGAACAGCACTCAGGTATGGCCATTAGTGACATAAAATAATTTTCCTAAAGCTCATGAAGTGAAATCACCTGGTTTCTGTCCATTTCTCTCAGATAAATGAAAAATTAATTACCCTGCACTAAGTTAAATGATAAGAAAAGAATGCTCCATTTCATAATCTAGTTGACAGTCTCATGATAACAGAATCTATAAAAGTTAGAGCTTCTTATACATTGAAATTTTCAGCCTAGTGTATCATGAAGGTGCTGACTGATTAGCTAGTGAAATCATACCTTTGTTTCAAGATTTTCTTACAACTTTCTACTCTTACAAAATTAATTTAATTCCAGCTTTAATTATATATATTCCCCATATATAGTTCATGAGTAATTGTTAAAAAAGAGTAATATTTGGAATTCAGAGACTAATTTTCCTAAATTAACTTGTACACTTTTCTTATACCTAAACATGAGTTTAAGGAGGCATCAGAAACCCTGCTAATTCAAGTGTGATCTGTGGACCAACAGCATTGACATCACCTGGGAGCTTGTTAGAAATGCAAAACCTCAGGCTCCATCTCAGACCTAGTGAATCAGAAACTCTGAAGATGTGACTCAGCAGTCTTTGCTTTAACAAGGCCTCTAGGTGATTCTGACACACCAAAGTGTGAGAATCTTTGCTTTAGGGGACAGTATCTTTCCTTGCTATCTTCTACATGCTAGCACTGACTTTCTTCCCTGGAGTATGCTCCTGTGACTTGGGACCTACAAACTAGAATCTTTGGTTAAGAAGTATATATGCTCAATATTCTTCTTTCTTACTTAGATATGTGTTCATTACAATTCCCCAGTGTTGAGGTGGTTTGTTTGGAATGATAAAACACAGAATTTTGCATTAGGTTGGGAATCTTGCAATGAGAAGAGAAAGTAAAATAAGAGAGAGCATTGTGATGTGCCAGATGATTACAGTGAAATTTTTTTTCCCCAGAAGTAATTCATAATTTACTCTGAGCATCATTTTCCTCCTCAGTGAGAAATTTTGATTCTGGCCACAATTGCTTTTAGCTGATTATACTACACTGGTGTCTTTTGATCCTGAAAAAAAAAAAAAAAAAAAAAAAACCTGGAGAAAATTTCACTAACCATTAGAATAAGAGCAACAAAGATTTTGTTTGGAGAAATGGAAGTGTTTCAGGTGTTCAGGTGGAAGGAAATCAGGGAAGAAGGAAAGATGGTAAGAAAGTAATTTGGTGAAAGTATTTTTTCTTTTATGGCAAACTGACAGCAGTCCACACTCTCTTGGATCTTTACTTACCAAATCATAAATAAGAGAGTTTTTGTTTTATAATTTGGGCATTGCTTTTTCCTATTCATTGCCTCCAAAGTGGCCATTTCCTTATGCATCCCTTAGGTTTCAAAGGAATTTATCATTATAGTCCAAACATGATTCTTTCTAATTCCTAAAATCTACTTTTCTTTTTTTAAAGTTATATTCTTTGAAAAAGATTCCTCACCTCCCTAAATTCCCACAGGTAAGTCAGATGAATTGCTATAATAAAGACTTGCTCTCTTCTTTTAGTCTCCCTTCCCCCAAGACTAGCTATTTAGTGCTCTCTTAAATGAATTTTGAAATATTATATACTGTTGCTTGCATTTCAAAGTTTCAATATACAGGATCTTATTACTTATAATAATCTAAATTACCACTATTTTTTTTCTTCAGAGATTTCCACACCTACTTTTAAGAAAAAACAAGTTTTAGACAACATTTATAATTTGAGGGAACAAACAAGTACTTAAATAAATTTCCATATAGTTTCAACCATCTTCTAAGTTATCACTTTCTTGACACATTCTTAGTGAGGTAAGAAAAAAGTATTTCAGATAACTTAGAATTGCTGCAAGTGGCTGTTGTTAGAGCAGACATTTCTGAGTGGTCTTTGGCCTTGACAGCTCAATAAAATACTAGAGGTTTGACAGACTTTAGCTGCTATTAAAAAACAATATAACCAATATATTCCATGGTTAGAACACATTAAATTAAATTCCCATCATATTATCTTTGGCAGCTGTTCATGGACTGGTTAAAAATTCCTTGATATTTCTTTAAAACAATATCTGATAACTCTTCTCTCTAGACCAACAGTAATTTTCCTTTTCTTGCTTGTTTTAATGGCCAAACCTACACACAGTGATTTTTTTTATTTATGTACTTAGTCAGTATATTGCTCATATTTTTTATTCAACTTATGAAGAAAATATTTTTATGAAACATACTTGTGATAGGGTGCTTAAAACATTAATAAATAGAAAAAAACTGATAATGCTAATCAATGAGTAGATAGATCCAAGAAATTTTAGTACTATTATATTATGTTTTAACAAACTTGTCTAGACCAAGCCAAGCTAAAATATTCTGTTTTTTAATCAGAGAAATCCCACAATTGAGTCTATCATGTTAACTCATTCTTTTAGGTTGAATAAGCTTCTCTAGTTTAATTGACTTCTTTTCTCCCACAATTTTCTCATTTTCTGTCCATTTTTCATGTTGCCATGTGGTTGTCAGTCAAACATATTCCTCTACTTCTCTGTTTTTAAAGTGTTTCTGGTTTCCATTTCTAGCAGGATAAAATCATAATAATCTTATTATCATAGAATGTAAATTTCTTCACAAGTTAGTCCTAATGTTCCAACATCATTCATTTTTCTACTTCTTCTACTCATTTCTTCCATGTTCTAGCCACATGTGACTTCTTGCTGGCCTCTGACTGTCCTGAAACATTCACGAATTTGTTTCATGTGGTATGACCTTCCAGTAAACTCTCTTCCTTAGGGCCTGCAACACTCCCATAATGCCTTGGATATAACACAGGGTGACCCTATATCACCTATGTCTCAAATAAACCAAGGTCTCTGGTCTTCCAGGCCTTTCTGGAAACAGAGTAGGATAGTATACCGTGTGTACAAATCTCCTGAATAAAGTATTTTTATTTAAAAATCATGTTGTCTGTACTTTGTATAAATGAATAGGTAACAATTTTTGCCTCAGAGCAGAATATGAGATAAAGGAGTAGTAATTGTAAAGCCCCTGGGCTAATAATTTTTACTCTGCTGAAAGCAATAAAAATGGTCATAGCACCTCTGTCTGTCCCTTTTCATCTCAGAATGGTGACTCATGGTCTCAGTGGCCCAGCTGTGGGTAGCAGATGACCTCTCTGCTCATTACAGAGTGAGTGAAACCAGTTTCAGGGCTTTGCACTACTTGGGCACTTAAGAATCCATTTTGGATGGAGAGCAGAGGTAAAGCAGATTAATATCTGGATAGTGACAGAAATGGCAACCCACTCCAGTACTCTTGCCTGGAAAATCCCATGGATGGAGGAGCGTACTAGGCTACAGTCCATGGAGTCACAATGAGTTGAACACGACTGAGTGACTTCACTTCAGTGCTTCCTGCCATATTTGATAGGAAGTTAAGGAAGTCTAAGTCTTTAGTAGCTAGACACTACTCTGCAGTTTTCTTCTTATCAAGAGCATCACAGAACAACATTAGCTAAAGAGAAGAAGAAATTCAGTTTTGCAAAACCAAGCATACATTCTATCTATTCCCATTGTATCAGTTCAGTTCAGTTCAGTCGCTGCACACCAGGCTTCCCTGTCCATCACCAACTCCCAGAGTTCACTCAGACTCACGTCCATTGAGTCCGTGATGCCATCCAGCCATCTCATCCTTGGTCGTCCCCTTCTCCTCCTGCCCCCAATCCTTCCCAGCATCAGGGTCTTTTCCAATGAGTCAACTCTTCACATGAGGTGGCCAAAATACTGGAGCTTCAGTTTTAGCATCATTCCTTCCAAAGAAATCCCAGGGTTGATCTCATTCAGAATGGACTGGCTGGATCTCCTTGCAGTCCAAGGGACTCTCAAGAGTCTTCTCCAACACCACAGTTCAAAAGCATCAATTCTTCGGCGCTCAGCCTTCTTCACAGTCCAACTCTCACATCCAAACATGACCACAGGAAAAACCATAGCTTGACTAGATGGACCTTAGTCGGCAAAGTAATGTCTCTGCTTTTGAATATGCTATCTAGGTTGGTCATAACTTTCTTTCCAAGGAGTAAGAGGCTTTTTAATTTCATGGTTGCAGTCATCATCTGCAGTGTATAGAATTAATAATTCCCTGTTTTCTGCCTGATCACTCATCTCCTTTGAAGTTTCCTGATTCTCCTTCCCTGATCCCATCCTCAGGGAGAACACCTCTCTACTAAACTACACTCTGGAATCTCTCTTGTGTATAATTCTTTTTCGAGGTTTCATATTGGGTATGCCATTACTACTTTTTCATATATCTCCCACACTAACCTGCGTTTTATCTGCCTTGGTATCTTTGGCATCTAGTATGGTGCTTATTCGAAAGCAGAGACATTACTTTGCTGACTAAGGTCCGTGTAGTCAAGGATATGGTTTTTGCAGTAGTCTTGTATGGATGTGAGAGTTGGACTATGAAGAAGGCTGAGTGCCAAAGAATTGATGCGTTTGAACTGTGGTGTTGGAGAAGTCTCTTGAGAGTCCCTTGGACTGCAAGGAGATCCAGCCAGTCCATTCTGAAGGAGATCAGCCCTGGGATTTCTTTGGAAGGAATGATGCTAAAGCTGAAAGTCCAGTACTTTGGCCACCTCATGCAAAGAGTTGACTCATTGGAAAAGACTCTGATGCTGGGAGGGATTCGGGGCAGGAGAAGGGGACGACAGAGGATGAGATGGCTGGATGGCATCACTGACTCCATGGACCCGAGTCTAAGTGAACTCTGGGAGATGGTGATGGACAGGGAGACTTGGTGTGCTGCAATTCATGGGGTCGCAAAGAGTCGGACACGACTGAGCGACTGAACTGACTGACTGACTGATGGTGCTTGGCCTATAGTGAGTACTAGTGAGTGTGTTAGTCACTCAGTCATGTCAACCCCATGGACTGTAGCCCACCAAGCTCCTCTGTCCATGGAATTCTCTAGCAAAAATACTAGGGTGGGTTGCCATTTCCTTCTCCAGGGGATCCTCCCAACCCAGGGATTGAAACTGGATTTCTCTCATTGGAGGCAGATTCTTTACCATCTGAACCAGGGAAGTCCATATGAGGTATTATCATTTTTTATAGTAAATAAGTAATAAACATTAAGTGAATGAAGGGCATGGCTAAAATGAAAAAAGAAATAAGTTAATCTATCTTTGAATTCTGCTGTGTTGTTAAAGTTTCCCTATTGCATTTCACAGGTAAAGCAAAGAAATTTTCACTTTATGTAATTTATTTCTATTTTATACTGATTGAAAGCTTAGAAGTTACTTTGATAAGTGTTTTAAGAGACACACAGATATTTAAGTCCCCAGTCAATTCCGGAATCATTTCTAATACATACTTTTTAAAAGTAGTAGTAGTGACTAAATACATCTGAGTTGAATGAAATATTTCTTGAATATTTTTGCAAGGACTGGGGAAGCTGGCAATCCCATTTATCCATTTAACAAACATTTATTGAGTACCAGCTATGGGCCAGGCTTGGTAGTTGGGTTACAAAGAAGACACCATCAAACACATTCTCTGTTCATGGAAATTACAAATTACAATTTGGTATGTGAGAGCAATTAAATAAATACAGAAATAATCATTTAGAGAGTTTTTTCAAGAGCTAGGAAGAAAATTGTCATATATAATGATTATATTTTTCAACTTTGGAAACAGTATATTTAGAAATTGGTTGTCTCAAAATATAAAGAAAAGCATTTGGAAATTTATTCCAGGTACTTCGAAATCTTAGCAAACACTGTATGATCAGAATCTTTTGGTTATCTTTAACTATATTAATAAATGAAGTAATTTTATGGTATAATTTTAATAATGGGAATGAGTTAACTTACTTCCTATTGAAATTTTTATTCATAATATTTGTAGGAGAAGCAGAAAATCATATGTATGTATGTGGGAACTCATATTTTTATCAACATCAAGAAGAGAATAGCTGTACATTCCTAGGAAATCAGCAGTTTCCCTGTCATATCTGACTTTCATTTTTAATGTTGTTTGCTTGTAATGACAAGAATATTGAACTGAAACCCTGTAAAAGAATTTTATTATGTTTTAAAATCTGTTCAAAAAATTGAGACTGAATCCTTGTTGATGTGTTAACATTAATGCAGAGTGTCTAGAAGTAGGTATCCATTTGTTTATTCATGTAAATGTTCTAATCAGTCACACTCAAGAGAAAATGGGCGTAGTAACAGAATACTCATTAGGGCCAGTTATATTAATAACCATTTGACCTAAATTTCATAGACTTGCTAATTTTTTGAGTACTTATAGTTTTCCTAACTGAATTAGCATTTATGCTCTCTTAATAAAAAGACCCCAGAAGATCTATGTCTGAAATTTAGAAAATATTTGCAAGGGAAGGTGATATTTGCATTCTACATTAGTTAGCATTTTTGGGCACATCCACTTTTTTATTACAATAGTAGTTTGTTTGAGCTGAGTGTCACCAACCTTCATTCATTCGGCAAATGTTGATTGATTGCCCATTATATGCCAAGTTCTGTTCTTGGCATTGTATGTACATATCTGTTCTATGAATCTGAGAAAATAATACACACTGTCATCAATCATCAGATCTGATGTCCTGACATTGGTTGGCTCTTTTCTTCATGTGCTTCGGTTTGGGAGAAGTTTGCAATAAGACAGTAAAATGGATATTTAGGTTATTTTTTGGATTTGATTTAAAACTAAAAAAAGCTTTTAATATATATTATTTCTGAATTCTTGCCTGGGAAGTGCCATGGACGGAGGAGCCTGGTGGGCTATAGTCCATGGGGTCACAAAAGAGTTGGAGATGACTTAGTGACTAAGGCAATGGCACCCCACTCCAGTACTCTAGCCTGGAAAATCCCATGGGTGGAGGAGCCTGGTGGGCTGCAGTCCATGGGGTCGCGAAGAGTCGGACATGACTGAGAGACTTCACTTTCACTTCTCACTTTCATGCCTTGGAGAAGGAAATGGCAACCCACTCCAGTGTTCTTTCCTGGAGAATCCCAGGGATGGGAGGAGCCTGGTGGGCTTCCGTCTATGGGGTTGCACAGAGTTGGACACAACTGAAGCGACTTAGTAGTAGTAGTAGTATTTCTGAATTAGATAAATCTCTATCTTGGGAATACAACGCAGACTAGCTTTTGCTTTCTTCTGGGTTAGCTCTGTTCTTAGAATGACTTTCTCCATAATGTAGCAAAGAGACCTCTCAGCAACTCCAGGCTTACTTTGTTCTTGGTTTGTTTTTTTTCAGCTGATGATTACCCTTTTCCCCCATATCAGTTCCCCAAAACACACTGATGACTCTGCCTGGGCCATGTAAAACCCTGGACCAATGTGTTCTGATAGGTCAACCCAGATCTTATGCCCACCCCTGGGAAGAGAAAGATAAACTGAAAATATTAACAGCTTTTACAGAATCATATGAAGTGAAGAAAGGTCAGTATGCTAGTGGGAAAAAAAGGTGTTATTTCCAAAAGAAGGACTAGAAGATGTTGGCAGACTCAGATGGTAAAACGTCTGTCTACAATATGGGAGACCCAGGTTCGATCCCTGGGTTGGGGAGATCTCCTGGAGAAGGAAATGGCAATTCACTCCAGTACCATTGCCTGGAAAATCCCATGAACAGAGGAGCCTGGTAGGCTATAGTCCATGGGGTCGCAAAGAGTCAGACATGACTGAGCAACTTCACTCTTCACCACAAATATATATAAAACTTAATTGGCTTTGTGACTTTTTAAAAAATAAACCTTCTAAATCTATTAGAAGTGATCTAGAATGTTATGTCGCTTTGCAGAATAAATTTGGCCAAAGAGTATAAAATCAGGAAATTCTAAGGTATATGAGACATCATCTCTATTCAAAAGATCAAATACCTTTTCTTCTTTGTTGGATGACTATGCATTTTAGAAAGATACTCTTCTTATCTTTGATAGATGCATTCTTGAGTAATTTTAAATTTTGATATAATTTCAAAATTATAAAAATGTTGCAAGAGTAGTTCAAGGAACTCTTATACTATTACCTATATACATTTTACCCTGATTCATTAATTGTTTACATTATGTATCATTTACTTTATTATTCTCCCTCTCTCTTCCTTTTTCTGAACTTTTGGAGAGTCAATTGGAGACACTATGATACTTTACCTTTCAAAGCTTCATTATTTTCTGTGACAAGGGCATTGTCTCACATAATCTCAACATAGGTATCAAAACTCAGGAACCTTACCACTGATAAAATACTATTACCTAATTTAGAGTTCATACATATTCAAATTTTATAAATTGTCCCCAAATTGTGACTATTTCTCACAGTTCAGGGCAATACAGGCACATGCAATACACTGTTTTCTTGTTTCTTTTGTCTCCTTTAATCTAGAAGAATCTCTCAAACTTTGTTTATATTGACCTTGTTATTTTTTTTTTTAAAGTGTAAGCTAGTTATTTGAAAGAATATTCTTCAATTCGGATTTGGCTCATGTTTTCATGATTCAGTTCAGTTCAGTTCAGTTCATTCGCTCAGTCGTGTCTGACTCTTTGTGACCCCATGAATCGCAGCACACCAGCCCTCCTTGTCCATCACCAACTCCTGGAGTTCACTCAAACTCACATCCATCGAATTGGTGATGCCATCCAGCCATCTCATCCTCTGTCGTCCCCTTCTCCTCCTGTCCCGAATCCCTCCCAGCATCAGAGTCTTTTCCAATGAGTCAACTCTTTGCATGAGGTGGCCAAAGTACTGGACTTTCAGCTTTAGCATCATTCCTTCCAAAGAACACCCAGGACCGATCTCCTTTAGAATGATTAGATTTAAGCTATACATTTTTGGCAGGAATAGCACAAAAGTGATATTCTCTCCTTCTCAATATTTTCATGATGTTGTTTTGTCCCAGTATTAATGATATTGCACACATAGACATTTACCTGCATCTATGTTTATCTATTTACATTAAAAAATCTGAGTTTATTCTGTTACCAATACCAATACTTTCATTTGCTCAGCATACACCTTTCCTTTTTTTTTTTGAGTTTATATGACATGCAGAATAGCTTATTGTCACTCTGGAGAGTTTAGAAAGACTAGAAGGAAATATCTGTATCAGGAAAGTCTTACTAATCTGATCAACTTCTTTCATTCGGTGATGAAAAACATGATTTATGAAAAATCAACATTCAGTTATTAAAGAAACCCAGAGAAGGCTTGTTGTGTAAACTGAGTGCTTAATGTTCCTTAGAAAACAAAACTCATGGGGTGAAGATGAGTTTTCTTAATCCTCATGTGATTATGGGAAGGTGTGCTTGTGGTTGGGCTTCTGAAGCTGATAATATTGTTATACTGCTGCTGTGCTAAGTCACTTCAGTCGTGTCTGACTCTGTGCGACCCCATAGACGGCAGCCCACCAGGCTCCCCCGTCCCTGGGATTCTCCAGGCAAGAATACTGGAGTGGGTTGCCATGTTATACTAGAGGCATGTTTACTCTTCAAATGTAATCTATGAAGATGTTAGAACAGACGAGGTTGGTCTGTTAAAAAACAAACAAACAATGAAATACTAGATTGTAGAAGACATTAACTTCATGAGTTAGCCATGCAGTTATAATTATAGGGAAATATCTCTAAGACTGACTTTATGATAGAATGTTTTCCATGTTATAATGATGTTCCTCACTATTAAATGTAACTTTCTTCAACCTGTAAAGTATCAGTGGTATTCAAAGTTTTTAGTTCTTTTACTTTAATATTAATCAAAAACCTTGTCTTCTGTGTCAATCCACATAGCATGTGCCATAGATTTTATAGATGACTTTTTATTCAGATGATTAAGAGGAATTCAGCTTCTTCCTTTTCTACTCCCTAGACTATCTTTGGTGAAGAGAAGCTGTCAGGCAGTGTTCTAAAATTATGAGATAAAGGTGATATTATTTCATTATGAAGCAGAGATATTCACATGTACACTGTATCTGTGGCATACTTCACTATTTTATAAGTAAGTGAGAATTACTTTTCTTAAAAACAACAAAAGCTAAACTTTTAACTATTGATAAAAGGCAGTCTTTATTTCAACTTAGACTTATTAGCCCCTGAACAATAAACATCACATCTTATTAATGATAAGAAGGGGAGAGTCAACTATTTTACTAACTTGTTTAATGTTTTATAACAACACTCTGTGCTCTGAGAAAATAAAGATAATATGTACCTATTGTGTACCAGAAAACAAATTCTTAGTTTTATGTATATTAGCTCATTTAATCCTCCTGAAATATTTGTGTGAGGTAGATACTAATATTATAATTTTCAGATGTAAAACAGAGGTTTAACTACTTTACAAAGTCACATAGCTAGAAAAGTCAGAGCTGAGACTTGACACAGGGAATCTGCCTTGTGAGTCACTTGTCATAACAAATTACCTCTTCAGTTACGAATTAGATTAATTTATTCCTGCAAAAGTTTTGTACTATAATTTAAATAATATATAATTTATATGTTTTCAGATACTATTTTAATAATAATAATTTGAAAATTTATACCATCATGCATAATCTTTACAACAACAATTTGTTAATTTTTCTTAAATTTGTTTTAGGGGTTTGAAAGTACAAACTACACAAATAGATTTAAATGCCTTTTCACTATTAAGAATAAAATGGTAGTTTGTTAGTTGATATTGGCTTTTAATGTATCCTGTTTAACCCTGAAGGAACACTAGTACATTCGATTTGTGCCTAATTAAAGGAAGAGAATTTTATGAATATAACTACTGTACTGTTATTTTTATAAAATAATGAAATTTGAATCATAACTCTGGAGTATCTCAGTTGACACATATGTTCCCTGGCAAAGGAAAGATTAAACTTACATTGGTTTCTAAATTGCTGAAAACCAATTATTTTGCTGATGATATTCATTTACATTCTTCTGAGTGTGAAAAAGTACTTTAATTTATTTGTAATTGATGACAAAATTACTCTAGAGGCTTGTATAGAAGAATGAAAAGGTGTCTTCTTTTGGTTTGAAGGCAAGGGTGATGCATATTTCGGCACTATCATATCTAATTAGATATCTCATTTAAGATTTATGCTGTTAAATGTCTTCATAGTTTCATTTTATGTGAATGGAGACACAGTGTAGTGTAGTGGAACAAGTATTAGATTAGTCCAAGTTCCCAACCATTAGACATAGAATTTTAAATAAAGTCATTTAATATCCGAGTTGCAGTTTCTGCATTATCTCAGTTTCCTCATTTGTAAAATAGGGCTAATAATGCCCTCCTCCTACCTTATCTAGTTGTGAGGACTGATTGAAACGTACACAAAATTATTTTTAAGCATTTTCTGACTTACTAAATGTCCAATCATTGTCTTCACTAATGAAGGCAGAAAGCTATAAATTTAGTTTAGCTTTATTAAACATTACAGTTGATTCTTCAATAAACAGGGGTAGTAGGGTGACAATATACAGCCTTGATGTACTCCTTTCCCAATTTTGAACCAGTCTATTTTCCATGTCTGGTTCTAACTATTGCTTCTGGATCTGCATATGGGTTTCTCAGGAGACAGTTAAGGTGGTCCGGTATTCCTGTCTTTGTAAGAATTTTCCAGTTTGTTGTGATCCATACAGTCAAAGGCTTTGGCATAGTCAATAAAGCAGAAAGAGATGCTTTTCTGGAACCCTCTTCCTTTTTCCATGATCCGGTGTATGTTGGCAATTTGATCTCTGGTTCCTCTGCCTTTTCTAAAACCAGCTTGAACATCTGGAAGTTCATGGTTCACATATTGCTGAAGCCTGGCTTGGAGAATTTTGAGCATTACTTTACTAGTGTGTAGCCAATGAAATAGATTCTTTTCCCCTGGAATTCCCTTGCTTTTTCTATGATCCAACAGATGTTGATCCATAGTTCCTCTGCCTTTTTAGTTCTCAGTTCACATGCTACTAAAGCCTAGCTTGAAGGATTTTGAGCATAACACTATTAGCATGTGACATGAGCACAATTTTACCATAATTTGGATATTATTTAGCATTGCCTTTCTTTGGGATTGGAATGAAAATTGACCTCTTTCAGTCCTGTGGCCACTACTATTTTCCAAATTGCTGACATATTGAGTGCAGCATTTGAACAGCATCATCGTTTACTACAATCCAATCTGTGGAACATTTTCATCACCCCTAAAATGAACTTCTATGTCCATTTGTAGTTATTCCCTGTAGCTACAGTATGATGTTGGAGATGCCAAGGGAATATTTCATGCAAAGATAGGCACAAGAAAGGACAAAAATAGCAAAGACCTAACAGAAGCAGAAGAGATTAAGAAGAGGTGGCAATAATATACAGAAGAACTGTTCAAAAAAAGCTCTTAATGACCCAGATAACCATGATGTGTGGTGACTTACCTAGAGCCAGAAATCCTGGGTATGAAGTCAAGTGGGCCTTAGAAAGCATTTTACGAATAAAGCTAGTGGAGGTGATGGAATTTCAGTGAAGCTATTACAAATCCTAAAAGATGATGCTGTGAAAGTGCAGTGCTCAGTATGCCAGAAAATTTAGAAAAGTTTGCAGTAGCCACATGACTGGTAAAGGTCAGTTTTCATTCCAATCCCAGTGAAAGGCAATGCCAAAGCATTTTCCAATTACTGCACAATTGCACTCATTTCACATGCTATCAAGATTATTTTCAAAATCCTTCAAGCTAGATTTTTCAGCAGTATATGAACTGAGAACTTCAAGATGTACAATCTGTATTTAGAAAAGGCAGAGGAACCAGAGATCAAATTGCCAACATCTGCTGGATCACAGAAAAAGCAAGAAAATTAAAAAAAAATTTTGCTTCTATCTCATTGACTGCGCTAAAGCCTTTGACTATGTGGAGCACAGCAAACTGGGGAATATTCTTAAAAAGATAGGACTACCAGACCACATTACCTGCCTCCTGAGAAATGTGTATGCAGGTCAAGAAGCTATAGTTAGAACTGGACATGGAACAACAGACTGGTTCCAAATCGGGAAAGAAGTACGTCAAGGCTGCATATTGTCACTGTGCTTATTTAACCTATATGCAGAGTACATTGTGTGAAATACTGGACTGGATGACTCACATCAACATTGTCAGGAGAACTATCATCAACTTCAGATATGCAGATAATACCACTTTAATGGCAGAAAGTGAAGAGGAACTAAAAAGCCTGTTGATGAAGGTGAAGGAGGAGAGTGAAAAAGCAGACTTAAAACTCAACATTCAAAAAATGAAGATTATGGCATCCAGTCCTATCACTTCATGGCAAATAAGTGGGGAAAGTGGAAAGAGTGTCAGATTTTATTTTCTTGGGCTCCAAAATCACTGCAGATGGTGACTGAAGCCATGAAATTAAAAGACACTCCTTGGAAGAATAACTGTGAAAACCTGGACAGTGTATTAAAAAGCAGTGACATCACTTGCCGACAAAAGTCCATATACTCAAAGCTATGATTTTTCCAGTAGTCACGTATGGATGTGAGAGTTGGACCATAAAGAAGGCTGAGTACCGAGGAATTGATGCTTTTGAACTGTGGTGCTGGAGAAGACTCTTGAGAGTCCTTTGGAGTGCAAGGAGATCAAACCGGTCAGTCATAAAGAAAATCAAACCTGAATATTCATTGGAAGGACTGATGCTGAAGCTAAAGCTTTGATATTTTGGCCACCTGATGTGAAGAACTGACTCATTGGAAAAGACCCTGATGCTGGGAGAGATTGAAGGCAAGAAAAGAAGGGGACAACAGAGGATGAGGTGGTTGGATGACATCACTCACCGTCTCATCCTCTGTCCTCCCCTTCTACTCCTGGCTTCAATCTTTCCCAGCATCAGGGTCTTTTCCAATGAGTCAGCTCTTCGCATCAGGTGGCTCAAGTATTGGAGTTTCAGCTTCAGCATCAGTCCTTCCAATGAATATTCAGGATTGATTTCCTTTAGGATTGACTGGTTGGATCTCCTTGCACTCCAAGGGATTCTCAAGAGTCTTCTCCAACACCACAGTTCAAAAGCATCAATTCTTCAGCACTCAACTTTCCTTATAGTCCACCTCTCATATCCATACATGACTACTGGAAAAACCATAGCTTTGATTAGATGGACCTTTGTTGGCAAAGTGATGTCTCTGCTTTATAATATGCTGTCTAGGTTAGTTAGAGCTTTTCTTTAAAGAAGCAAGTGTCTTTTAATTTCATGGCTGCAGTCACCATCTGCAGTGATTTTGGAGCCCCCCAAAATAAAGTCTGTCACTGTTTCCATTGTTTCCCCATCTATTTGCCATGAAGTGATGGGAGAGATGCCATGATCTTTGTTTTCTGAATGCTGAGCTTTAAGTCAACTTTTTTACTCTTTCACTTTCATCAAGAGGCTGTTTAGTTCTTCTTTGCTTTCTGTGAAAAAAATGGTGTCATCTTTGTATCTAAGGTTACTGATATTTCTCCTTGCAATCTGATTCCAGCTTGTGCTTCATTCAGCCTGGTATTTCCCATGATATACTCTGTACATAAGTTAAATAAGCAGGGTGACAGTATACAGCCTTGACATACTTCTTTCCTGATTTGGAACCAGTCTGTTGTTCCATGTCCACTTCTAACTATTGCTTCTTGACCTGCATATACGTTTCTCAGGAGACAGGTGATATGGTCTGGTAGTCCCATCTCTGTAAGAATTTTCCACAGTTTGTTGTGATCCACACAGTCGAAGGCTTTGGTGTATTCAATAAAGCTGAAATAGATGTTTTTCTGGAACTCTCATACATTTTAATATTGATAATTCCTGGCTTTGTGCTATCCATTATGATGTCACTGTTTTTACCATGTATGCTAAGTCTGCTAAGTTGATTCAGTCGTGTCCAACTCTGTGCGACCCCATAGGCGACAGCCCACCAGGCTCCCCCATCCCTGGGATTTTCCAAGCAAGAACACTGGAGTGGGTTGCCATTTCCTCTGCCAATGTATGTATGACCACTAGTAATTTGTATTTTTGTTTTATTTTTATAAATATTTTCAATATTTGTTTTGGCCTAGGAATGATTTATGTGAAAATTTTATATCTGAAACAAACATGACACTTAGTAGTCCAGAGCCATATTATTAGCTAAACTCTCACAGTTTAGGGTGTTAATAAAGAGTTAAATGACTGTTTCTTAATTTATTTGTAAATTTGTCTTTTTTTTTTAAATCTGAAATTCTTTTCTAAGTGATTGAAATTTAGCCTCTGTGGTTTAATGTGAAAGAAAAGTCCAATACAATTAAATTCCAATAATACTCTTTGGAGTAGTATATTTCATATTACTGACAGCACATTGGTAAGTAATAATGTGGTATAAATGCTTATACCAATTGCACATTTACACTAAATTTAACTTGTTTGTATGCATAACTTTGGGGTTATTTAAAAAATTTTGAGTGGTATATTATTTATTAGGACTTAAACCTTTTTGTTTCTTACAAATAATCCTTTGTTTGATAGCAAATAAAATTGTATGATCTCAATATCATCTTTTCCCTGAAGTGTTCATTCCATTGATGTTAGGATGTGCTCTTTATAGGGGGACAGGATTTGATATCTGGGACCACTTTCCTGTGAATTGTTTATTTTGTTATTTTCATGATCAACACAAGATGCCACAATAAATGTATCTATAAGCTTATTTCTGATTTTTAGTTATTTGTGAAATTTGTTAAAAGTAAACCTGTTCAAAATATGAGAGAATTATTTTTCATACCTTGTCATGGATTTGTGGATGATGAAACAGATTTTTAGATATGGGACCAAATTAGTTATAAATGATAAGTACTCAGAGTTAAAATTCTTATTGATGTCTTGAAAGTTTTGGAGTATGTATTCAGAGTTTATTTGACATAGAGGATTTGAGTCAGAATATAAGCTCTACTTTTTTCAACTTTGTAGTAAATGCAGACCACATGAATGTACACTTGATCACAGGCACTATAATAAATGTTATGTGAGATACATCTGAAACAATCTGTTATCACGATGCTTATAGTTATTTAGGAGGTATGATAGTTATCAGAGGCATAAGACAAACTTTGGTAGGTGCTCTAATGGAGGAAGAGATCCTCTGTAGTTGACAGGATCAGGGAAGCCACCAGAAATGACATAATATGTTAGCTGGCCTTGAAGATAACATACAATTTTAACAAGAAATGATAGAAGGTGTTCCAGTTGGACAAAACCTTAGGGAAGAAGCTATAAATGTGTAAAAAGATAAAGCATTAAGCATGTTTGGATCACAGGATAGAAAATGGTGTTGAAAAAGTTAGGAAGAGTCAGAGAATGGAGGACCTTGAATATCTTAGCCAAGAACTGTAATTTTATTTAATTATCAATAAAATGATTTAAGATTTTAATCAGAGTCTAGGCAGTTGAGTGTAGCAATTGTGTGTTGACATGTTTAATGAAAAATACTGATAAGATTCTATGAATGTAATAATAATGTTTTAAAATTTGACCATTAGTGATATTTTTTACCTTTAATAATTCAGAAACATTAATTTCTCATACTTATAATAAAACACAATAAAATTATATAGCTGGGAGGATAATTTTATTAAGATGATGATGATTATAATATTATCCTAATGATAGTATCTATAAAATTTTAAGTAAAATGCTGGTAATACTTAATATTTTATTTTTGATATTCTCTTGAATAGTCTCATATCACATAAATTACATATTTTAACATGTAACTCTATTACTCTAGATTCAAATTGAGTTTGAACTTTGTGTCTTCTTAGACACGTATTTTATTTCCTTTCTGAATAACTGATATTTATGAGTTAATGTTGGTATTTACCTTTAGATAACTTTCTGATTTTTTTAAACACAGTAATAGTCTTAAAAATTCACTTACTTATCTCCCTTTCTCTCTGTGTGTGCATATATATATGTGTGTGTACGATATATACATATGAAGTTTGAGATCATGGAAAGGTCTCTGAAATGAAAACTAAGATGGGTGGTGCTGCCATTAGACTAGACGTAGCCTGAAAGCCTGTGTTTTCTTGTTTGCAAAATAGAGAAATAATATGATACGTATAGATGTTGGGGAATTAAGTTGGATAATGGATTTAATGTAAATGTAGAAAAATCTTAACTATTATTGCTAATGTAATTTTATCATTTAGAATCTATGTCGTAATCTGAAAATATTTTCTGCTCTTCAGATTCCCAAAATTGTTCCATCATGGTTCTGTCTAGTTCTGTTTGCATTCTTCCAAAATAGATATCATAAGTGTTGGATCTAAATTTTTTACCATTTTCTTGCCTGCTGCTGTCAGCACCATAGGGTTGCTATTTTGTATTAACACAATGAATGGATTTATGAGAACAATTACTTCTGTGTTGCTTATATTAGAGTTGGTTATCTCAATTCTTACTTAGTGGGGAGTATATCCCCTGTCATCATCTGGCTCTTGGTCCACAGCTTTAAATTACTTGAAGGAGAAAATGATTATAAATGGCTCCTTCCTGTGGTGTCCCTTATACTTCTCTTCTAACAAACAGTCTTTTAGATTTTTTCTCCTTGTGTTGCAGTCTAGGAGAGATGTCCTATCTGGTGGTCACCTTACAAAACAATTCCTTTAAGTGTCATTAGCCTGTGCTTAAGAATTAGATTTATTTTTAGAGAAGAAACTTTTCATTGGTTATATTTTTACTGAACAAGTTTTTTAAATGCGAAGAGAAACTGTTCTGACTTTGTTTCATGTTTAAGGGAAAGCTACTAATAAAATGTATATTTGGGAAAATATTATACATAAGTATCATTTAAGATAGATATGGGGGCTCTATATAGGTAAAAATCAGGATTAAAATATAATGCTTCCAACTTTCTTTTTTATTTGTGGTGAATAACTGACAGTATATCATGTTTTGGACATGCTAGGACACATAAGCCAATTTTTATAGAATTTTTGTTTTATATTCTTATAATAGCTTTTCAATTTATCAGTTCTTTGCCTATTATGTGCCTGCTGAGCATGAAAGGCACTTTTGAGCTATGTAGTAATAAAAAATGCCAAAAAAACCATTGGCTTAGGGAGTAGGCTTTCTCTAGAAATAACTCGTATAACTATAGTTACTATAAACAATTTTTTTATGGATACTTGATACTCTCTCCCTCTATTTTTATTTGAGTTAGTAGTCAGAATCCTGTTTGACTAATATCCTAGAGGTGAGAATCATCATTCTAATATAGATACTATAATGTGACAGCTGGCAGAGTCGTAGTGGATCAAAATGACCTTAGCCAGTATTGTGCAGGAATGTTTTAAGATCTTGGAAAATTACTCTTTTCTTGCCAAAAGGTAACTATGTGTAGGTATTGTGAAGGGCTAAGATTCCTAAGGCGTATTTCAAAGCACTCATACCTTTTACAGATATCCACGCTCTCTTTCATTTTATGAAAGATTGTCTGCATTTTACACCACTGGTGTGAGCTGCTTTTTTCTAGCAATGCCCACCTCCCATGCTGATTTAGTTAATAGGCTTCCTGTTGCAGGTCAAAACTTTAATGACTTGAAGGAGTATAGTTAGGCAGGGTAGAGGATTTGGAATGAGAACTGAGAAAGTGCTTAACTTTTATGAGAATTTTATATGTTTTTAACAGAGTTGAATGAATAAAAAGAAATTTATGGTTTGCTTTGAAATTAACACTATGTGGAACTCATGTTAGTGTTCTGACTGGATTTCCTGTTATTTAGTATCAGGTGATTGTAAGTAATAGGCATTATTTTCTACCTTTATCATCCTCAGTGTTTTAGTCATAAGTAAATGAAACCTCTCATATTCCATTTACTGTCACAGTTTTCAAAACATATATTAGGACTATTGAGATTAAAATATGTCTTCTTCTCAGGTGTATTTTATCATACAATCTGCTTTTGCTGATGTTTAATGAAGCCCTTGACACAGTTCAAACAAGTATTGAAATTAGATCTTAAAGTAAAAGAATATTAGGAAGGGTCATTTTGCCATTTGAAGAGAGGGGAGGAAGGATGGCATGTTGACAGGGAAGAAAGAGATGGACATGTAGGGGGTTGTGGAGCCTGAGACGTGTGTGCGATGTAAGGGCTGTATAGGGAAATATTTCTGCTCAGAAGGATTTCTAATAGCTGAGGACAGGGTCAAACATAAATAAATAAAATGAAATTCAGTGTCTGGGTATAAAAAGTAAGAATGCATGGGTCTCCAAATAAGTTATATATTTTTAGAGCACCTTCCCTACAGTTCAGTTCCGTCGCTCAGTCGTGTCCGACTCTTTGCGACCCCATGAATCGCAGCACGCCAGGCCTCCCTGTCCATCACCAACTCCCGGAGTTCACTCAGACTCACGTCCATGGAGTCCGTGATGCCATCCAGCCACCTCACCCTCTGTTGTCCCCTTCTTCTTCTGCCCCCAGTCCCTCCCAGCATCAGAGTCTTTTCCAATGAGTCAGTTCTTCGCATCATGTGGCCAAAGTACTGGAGTTTCAGCTTCAGCATCAGTCCTTCCAATGAATATTCAAGACTGATTTCCTTTAGGATTGACTGGTTGGATCTCTTTGCAGTCCAAGGGACTCTCAAGAGTCTTCTCTAACACCACAGTTCAAAAGCATCAATTCTTTGGCACTCAGCTTTCTTTATAGTCCAACTCTCATATCCATACATGACTACTGGAAAAACCATACCTTTGACTAGATGGATCTTTGTCAGCAAGTAATTATTTAAATATGTCAGTAAGTTACTTTGTCGATAATAATATTTTTAAATTTGGAAGTTGGTTATAACATTACCTTGTACTTATATTGTCTGTTATATTTTTTGAGTGCTTTTGTCTGCATTTTATCTTTAAATCTTAAAAGCAATGTGGAGATACAGCAGGTCAGGTGATATTAGTTCCACTTTGTATATGATTTAGATATCCCGTTACTACCCTAGGTGTATCTAGGAGGCCACATGGGTATTAAATATCTGCTGCAAAGGTTTATAGACTCCATTTGCACAGCTGTTGTCCTCCAGCACTCCTCAAGTTATTTTTGAGACTGTGCAAAGTGTGTTTCAACCAGTCATTATGATATCACCTGCTGTTAAACCTTCTGTGGGCATGTGGTTCTTGGGCAAAGCTGTTTTGCCCTGGTGGTGGTGCTGCCTGGAACCAACGGTGCTCAGGTTGTACTTGTAGACTTGGTTTTGAAGAATGGAGTGGGGAAGCAGGAAGAATGGGTGGAGAGTTGGAGAATTGTTCAGTAAATTATTTCTTTTTCATTTAAACGAGTGTTTTTAATGGTATGTTAGAAATATGAATTCACACACATGAATTTTTACAAAGGGTAATACTGCAAGCTTTAGCTTATGAAAATTTGTGAAGAAGGCTTAAAATCACTATGATAACCAATATCTGATTACCAAGAGGTTGTCTATAAAGTCTCTATAAAGATTTGAGACACCTCAAAAATGATATTTGGTGCACATGGTCTCTTTGGTCCAAATTTCCCCATTATGTTCTTTGTTGGTTTTGAAAGAAAACTTCTAGAGTCTAAAAAAAAATTAAAAAGTCTTTTTCTTGCATAAGTGAATTCTGGACAGATGGAGAGAAGTCCCTTCTTGTCCACTGTGAGACAGTGAGCAGATGGTTGGAACCATAGGCGGTCTGGGACGCTAGAATTCTATACTGAGGTCATTAAAGTGTAAGTTGCATAAAGTCAGCCATCTCATGCCCTGTTTTGGTAGCATTTCACATTCAAAGAAACAACAAAGTGGCATCCACAATCACTTAAATAAATTTAAATCTTTACTAGTTTGTCTTATCAGACAGCCAAAGGGGAATAATTGTATATAACAAAGTAAAGCCTTCTTAAATATTTTTTCTCAATCTATCATTTTCAAAATCTCCTATGCTGCTGCTAAGTTGCTTTAGTTGTGTCCGGCTCTGTGAGACCCCATAGACGGCAGCCCACCAGGCTCCTCCATCTCTGGGATTCTCCAGGCAAGAACACTGGAGTGGGTTGCCATTTCCTTCTCCAATGCATGAAAGTGTAAATTGAAAGTGAAGTCGCTCAGTCATGTCCAACTCTTAGCGACCCCATGGACTGCAGCCTACCAGGCTCCTCTGTCCATGGGGTTTTCCAGGCAAGAGTACTGGAGTGGGTTGCCATTGCCTTCTCTGAAATCTCCCATATGTAGCAGCTATAGAATTTTGCTCTCTTCTTACAGTAGTATAAGCTACCAGAAAGCTCTGTCTCTAACCCAGGTCATACAAATGCCCTATATTTCTTCCCTTTCCTCTCTGTCTTAGTTTTGTTAAATAGATGAACCCAGTCTCAGGGCTGTATTTTAGTTTTCCTTCTCTCCAAGCCTGTATAATGGAGGAGGGCCTGAGAGTTTGTTGCACAAATAGTAATCTATTCTGTTGGAGGATCTAGAAGATTACAAACATGAAACAATATTTTTCTTTTATTCCAAGAACAATAAAAACCAGACCTGTGAAAATATTATTGCATGAATTGTGTGAATGAAGATAATTATTTATTAGTTCACATAAAGTTTTTAAGATATTTTGGAGAAATCACCAAAACATTCTAATACCAAGAATAATTCTATTTCTCTAAAGCAATGAAAAAAATTCCTTGGATTTGTACATTCTGTAAGTTATAAGTTTTCCGATTTCAAATTGTTTGCTGAAAGAAAACCAAATATATAGCCCACTTCAGTAATATGTCGCTCACTTTGTCTTCACCTTTAATTTTTCTTTCAACCAATTTTTAATTGTGCTAATTTGTGTTTTATGTATTTCTATAAGCACTCTATAGCCTTTCTGGTACAAAATGATGTATAAATATATACATAATGATGAGAAGCAAAATAGCAATGTCTCTTACACAAGTGTAGATTTATCTTAATTCTGTAGAATTTAATGGTTCAAAGAGTAAGGAACCAGTTAGTGGTCCTTAATATTAAAACATTAATCCTGACTTAGAAATAAATCAGGAAAGCTATTCTGATACTAGGTGGAACATAAATTCTCCAATAAGCTGGAAGAAAAATTTAAAAAACCTACAGATTGTTTTTACCTCCACATTGCTTCTGTCTCTGGTTTTAATGAACATCACTGTTAGATGGTTGAAGTGGTTTATTTTTGCTTTAGTTGATATATTCAGTGCTTTGCATGCTGCTGACATTTATAGTCCATATCTATTGGCTGACTATATATTTGAATTTACTGTTAACTAGTCACTGACTTTCAAGATGTATCTACCCTAGCTGTAGTTATGGTAGTGAGGTTAAGTGGAGTATCATCTTAAAATTTCAGGCTCATATTCTAGTTTTGATTCTAATTTTACACTAGCTTTTGAGTTGGTTTTGGTGCCCAACACATGATCAGTTGGTACTGTTATGAGAACTCACATCATGTGGTAGTGAGAATACTAATTTGTAATTCAGCAAAAGAGTTCAAATTCCAACTCTGCTCCTTATTAGTATAACCTAATCTCTCTGAGTGACTGAACTGAGCTGAATCTCTCTGAGTTTTAGTTTCCTCAGTCCTAAAATGGGTACAGTAATAATTTCTTTCCTGGACTGTTGTGAGCATGAGGTGAAAAGTGTTAGTTACTCAATCATGTCCAATTCTTTGCAACTCGTGGACTGTAGCCCACCAGGCTTCTCTGTCCATGGAATTCTCCAGGCAAGAATACTGAAGTGGATTGCCTCTCCCTTCTCCAGGGGATCTTCCTGACCTAGGGGTTGAATCTGAGTCTTCTGCATTGTAGGCAGATTCTTTATCTTCTGAGCCACTAGGAAAGCCCTGTTGTGAGCATAATGCATGAAAGTTGAGGTAGGTCCTGATTGTATTGGTTGTCTTTATCTTCCTGTTGAATAAATAGGTGAAGGAATAAATTAAAACATTATACTTCCTGTTTAGAAATATGTTTCAAACAAATCATCCAGTACATTAAAAACTAAGGACAATTGACGGAGGAGCCTGATGGGCTACAGTCCATGGGTCGCTAAGAGTCGGACACAACTGAGCAACTTCACTTTCAATTTTCACTTTCATGCAGTGGAGAAGGAAATGGCAACCCACTCCAGTGTTCTTGCCTGGAGAATCCCAGCGACGGGGGAGCCTGGTGGGCTTCCGTCTATGGGGTTGCACAGAGTTGGACACGACTGAAGCGACTTAGCAGCAATAGCAGCAATGTTTAATAAGAGAGTAAATTTATTAAGAAATATAATGTTAAAAGAAGTAAGGATTCAGTTTCAAGAATTAAGTGAAAAATTCATACTTTGCCATTACACTGCAACTATCTTCTGACAGAGGCATATATATATATATATATATATATATATATAAATGTATATAGCACAAAAAACAAATGTGTCCATCATGCTCAGCAGGTGATGAGAGCTCTGTTACCAGGGAGTTCATGGTTAAACCTTGGAGATTAATAGTTTGTGCTAAATTGCTTCAGTCATATCCGACTGTGCAACCTATGGACTGTAGTCTGCCAGGCTCCTCTATCCATGGGCTTCTTCAGGCAAGAATATTGGAGTGGGCTGCTATGCCCTCTCCAGGGGATTTTTCAGACCCAAGGATTGAACTTGTGTCTTTTAGGTCTCTTGCATTGGTTCAGTTCAGTTCAATCGCGCAGTCGTGTCCGACTCTTTGCGACCCCATGAATCGCAGCACGCCAGGCCTCCCTGTCCATCACCAACTCCCGGAGTTCACTCAGACTCACGTCCATTGAGTCTGTGATGCCATCCAGCCATCTCATCCTCGGTCGTCCCTTTCTCCTCCTGCCCCCAATCCCTCCCAGCATCAGGGTCTTTTCCAATGAGTCAACTCTTCGCATAAGGTGCCCAAAGTACTGGAGCTTCAGTTTTAGCATCATTCCTTCCAAAGAAATCCCAGGGTTGATCTCCTTCAGAATGGACTGGTTGGATCTCCTTGCAGTCCAAGGGACTCTCAAGAGTCTTCTCCAACACCACAGTTCAAAAGCATCAATTCTTCACCTCGGTCGTCCCTTTCTCCTCCTGCCCCCAATCCCTCCCAGCATCAGGGTCTTTTCCAATGAGTCAACTCTTCGCATAAGGTGCCCAAAGTACTGGAGCTTCAGTTTTAGCATCATTCCTTCCAAAGAAATCCCAGGGTTGATCTCCTTGCATTGGTAGGTGGGTTCTTTACTATTAATGCCACCTGGGAAGCTCTTACAAACTAAGGTTTTCTAATACAGTTTCTATCACATAACTTCATTAGTTGAATTTTAGTTTATTGTTGTTTTAATTATTATTTTATGTATGCATTTATCATGCATTGCTTTAAATCTTGCTTTAAAAATAAGATAAATTGATAAAAATAGGAAAATTGATAAACACAATTTCATTAAAATATTTTCTTAAAGTGTACCAAGTAAGTACTGTGTCTAAGGATTCAGTGCCTTGGGTTCTGTGTTGGCAGGGATCCTTTGATTATGGAAATGATTGTTCTCCTTTTATAAGACATTGAAAGAATTAACTAGCATCCTGGAAAACTTGAGAGACTCAGTGGTTGATGAAAACCTCTATTTCTAACTCTGTTTAATTAATTCAAAAGGTGGAATAAAAGAAACTAATATTGGCTTTTGATGAACTGTCAGTGGAGAAGTTTCTGTGTATGAAGGCTTTTTAATGACTCATCTGTCATTGGATGTAGTTTAAGTAAACTAACTTAACAATTTTAAGTATTAAAGTAGTTACCAGAAAACTTCCAATGAATGTATGGGTATGATGGATAGATATTGATATCACAACTAGATAGCAATATTTTACCAATTGATCCCACCAAAAAGGAAAATAAACCAAGGCAGTAGGGCAATGGTTAATTAATAGAGCTTCACATGTCACACAGTGCTAGAAGTGCTATTTCTGAATGAGTGTTTTCAATTCTAGAAAGCACTCAATGATTGCACTATTTCCTTTGAAAGTGTTATGTGGAAATAGTGCATCTGCAGAGTTTGCATATGTATGTTCTGCATGTGATATCCATGGGCAGAGAATGTATGGATAACAGAAGTTAAAATGTATTATTTTTTATATGAAAGATAGCAAGGGCAAGGGTGGTGGTTTGTGGAGGGGTTGGTATATTTAGCTTAAAGCTTTGAGTTAGATCTTCCAATTAACCTCTTACAATTTTTAGAGCTATATAAAGTAGCTGTTGACCTTGCTTTATTTGAAAGAATTATAATACATAGAGGAAGGGAAACAAATCTCAGGAGATTATAATACTTTTTTTTTTTTAAACTAGAAGGGCTGTGAAGCAAAGTGTCTAGTTCTTGATATGGAACACAAAAGAGACTCCTTTGGATTCGAGTATAAGGGACTGTTAATACATATTGGAAGGTTTTAAGAAGTAGGAGTTTGAATTTCTAGACCAGGTTCTGCCACTAAATTGCTTTGTGACCCTAGGAAAGTCTGGATTTTAGTTTCCTTACAGACTGACTAGCTTTGAAAACTAAAGATTATGTGAAATTCTTTCATTTTATAATTCAAGGAGATGTTCCTCCTTGACTTTTCAGTGTTTTTGTGGATGAAAATTGAGATATTTGTCTGTATACTTAAAATTCTATGAGGCTTCCAGTTCATATCTGTGAAATATTCTGAAACCAAGTGGGGAGTTGATTGCTTCATGAAATTGTGAGTTTTGGGAGGTATTCAAAGAGAGGAGAGACACTTATCAGAACCATAGTACAGTAGTCTCCCTTACACATGGTTTTGCCTTTGGCCATTTCAGTTACCTGTGATAAACTTTGATCTAAAGATATTAAAAGAAAAACTGCAGAAATAAATGATTCACAAGTTTTAAATTGCATGCTGATCTGAGTAGTAGGATTAACCTGTGCACCCTTCCACTATGACTCACCTTGGGGGTAGATCGTCCCTTTGTCCAGTGTATCCATGCTGTATAAACTACCTGCCCACTAGTTGCTTAGTAGCTGTCTTGGTTAGCAGATTGACTGTTGCAATGTTGCAGATCTCGTGTTCAAGTAACCTTTATTTTGCTTAATAAGGACTCCAAACATGTTTCCCTGGTGACTCAGGCAGTAAAGAATCTGCCTGCAATCCTGGAGACCTGGGTTTGATCCCTGGATCAGGAAGGTCCTCTGGGAAACAGAATGGCTACCCACTCCAGTATTCTTGCCTGGAGAATTCCATGGATAGAAGAGCCTGGCTGGCTACAGTTCATGGGGTCACAAAGAGTTGGACATGACAGAGTAACTAACACTTGTACTTTTTCACTTTTCAAGGACCATGAAGCACAAGAATAATGATAATGGCAATTTGGATATGCCAAAGGGAAGCTGTAACATGCTTCCTTTTAGTGAGAAGACGAAAGTGAGAAAGAGAGAGGAAAAAAATCTGAGGTTGCTAAGATCTACTGTGACTTTTATTAAAGTCTACTTTTATAATTGTTTTATTTTATTATTAGTTAATATTAATCTCCTCCTATTCCTAATATATAAATTAGGTGTGTATGTATATTAAAAAAAACCCTATATGTTAGTTTTGGTACTATTTTCAGTTTCAGGCATCTACTGGGGATCTTGGAATGTTCGCCCACAGATAAGGGGGAATCCTAGATTGGGAGCTTGAGGTCAAGTTAATGGACTTGGTATTTGGTACTCCAAAACACGAAGGTTTTAGGATTCTAATTCTTGATGATGACTCATAGCGATCTCTGCTAACACACTTGAGCCTCTCAAATGTTCAAATGAAAAAAGAAAGGTGTGCATTGAAAGCAATCCCTTCAGGATTTCCCTTCTCTAAGACCACAGATGAGTAAGGCTCTTGTGACAGTAGTTGCTTTCCCACCTTCCTAGATCATACCAATCCTCTAATTCCTCTGTTTCTGGCCTCCCATTTTATATGCAGTCTTTCCTAGGTATTCCAAACTAACTTCATCTTCCTGATTGCCCTTGACACTCACTAGCAAATGTTGAAACATTTGTGGGTATAGCATATATACCATTCATTTAGATTCTTGAGTATATTAAACTTTTCCTTAGTTAGTTATAAAAAAATTGGTCTTTTAGTATTTCATAAGCATGGCGGGGATCATAGATCATAACACCTTCTCATCCAAAACATACAATATTTTAGATATTATTTTAGGTACTAACTTAATGAGTATCTGTTGAGTTAAATTTTGCATGCAGCTCATCATTCTTCCTTTGCAGTGTTGCCTCTGAGAAGACTATGGTTAGTTTCTAGCATATTATTTTATTCATTGAATAGTAATATTTTGTGAAAATTTTCTACTTGACTTTCTTTTTCATCCCTTTTTCAGAGGTTACAGCATGTTCCTTCTTTTTTTTTTTTCCTTCTGATATTGTATCTTGGAGTTTTTTAGACTTGAGAACTTGATCTGGTCCATTTTAAATAAAAATATAATATTCCAAAAATTGGTTCCTAAGACCTCTAAGATTCTTAGCATTTTATCTTTAGCATATTTCAAAAGAACATTGCCTTGGCTGGAAATCAGGTTAATTTGATAATAGATGAATTGCCTCTCTTATATAATGTTCTGTTTGCTTTGCAGACTAATTCTATGCTCCACTTAGGATTTAAGACTTTTTCTTTGTTCTCTAAAGTCTTGGATTTCTTATTTTGATCAAGTGATTTGTGCTAAGTTTGGACCTGTCACAAACAGACCCCATTCAAAGAGAAAATGTGAAAAGGAGCTTTTAAAAATCTGAACTTTATAGGACATGGAAGCAACCTAGAAGTCCATCAGCAGATGAATGGATAAGAAAGCTGTGGTTACTAACCATTAAAAAGAATACATTTGAATCAGCTCTAATGAGGTGGATGAAACTGGAGCCGACTATACAGAGAGAAGTAAGCCAGAAAGAAAAACACCCATACAGTATACTAACACATATATATGGAAGTTAGAAAGATGATAATGATAACCCTGTATGCGAGACAGCAAAAGAGACACATATATATACAACAGTCTTTTGGACTCTGTGGGAGAAGGAGAGGGTGGGATGATTTGGGAGAATGGCATTGAAACATGTATAATATCATATAAGAAATGAATCGCCAGTCTAGGTTCGATGCAGGATACAGGATGCTTGGGGCTGGTGCACTGGGATGATCCAGAGGGATGATATGGGGAGGGAGGTGGGAGGGGGATTCAGGATTGGGCAATCATGTACACCCGTGGCGGATTCATGTTGAGATATGGCAAAACCAATATAGTATTGTAAAATAAAATAAAGTAAAATAAAAAAATAATAAAAAATAAAATGAAAAAAACAAATCTGAACTTGTTCCTGCTTTTCCTTTGGGAAAAGAAGCATATTGCTGTTCATCATGTTCATGTGATGATTTCTAAATATACTTTCAACTCCTTTTTCCCACCACTTTTCCCCACATCCTACATTCATATTTGTATTTATTCATATTAATAATATCTTTGTATGAGGGATACATTTTTAAAATACTTTCCTGAGGGTTTAGCATATAATTATCAACAGCTTCCCTGTGAATTAGGCAAGCAGGCTACATCATCTTCATTTTTCACAGATTGAACCTGAGTTTAAGTTTTAAATGACTTTGTTGTTGCTCAGTTGCTGAGTTACGTTTGACTCTTGCAACCCCATGGACTACAGCATACCATGCTTCCCTGTCGTTCATCATCTCCCAGAGCTTGCTGAAACTCATGTTCTTTGTGTCAGTGATGCCATCCAAAGATCTCATCCTCTGTTGTCCCCTTCTCCTCCTGCCGTCAATCTTTCCTAGTGTCAGGGTCTTTTCCAGTGAGTTGACTGTTTGCATCAGTTGGCCAAAGTACTGGAGCTTCATTCAGCTTCAGCATCAGTCCTTCCAATGATTATTCAGGATTGATTCTTTTAGGACTGACTGGCTTGATCTCCTTGCTGTCCAAGGGACTTTCAAGAGTCTTATCCAGCACCACAGTTTGAAACCATCAGTTCTTCAGTGCTTAGCCTTTTTTATTGTTCAGCTCTCATATCTGTACATGATTACTGGCAAAACCATAGCTTTGACTATATGGATCTTTGCAGGCAAAGTAATGTCTCTGCTTCTTAATACTCTGTCTAGGTTTGTCATTGCTTTTCTTCCAAGGAGCAAATGTCTTTTAATTTCATGGCTGTAGTCACTGTCCACAGTGATTTTGGAGCCCAAGAATATAAAGTCTATCACTATTTCCATTGTTTCTCCATCTACTTGCCATGAAGTGATGGGACCAGATGTCATGATCTTTGTTTTCTGAATGTTGAGTTTTCTCTATCACCTTCATCAAGAGGCTCTTTAGTTCTTCTTCGTTTTCTGCCATAAGGATGGTGTTATCTGCATATCTGAGTTTATTGATATTTCTCCTGGCAATCTTGATTCCAGCTTGTGCTTCATCCAGCCCAGCATTTCGTATGATGTACTTTGCATATAACTTAAAAAAGCAGATTGACAATATGCAGACCTGATGTACTTCTTTCCCAATTTGGAACCAGTCCCTTGTTCCATGTCCAATTCTAACTGTTGCTTCTTGATCTGCATACAGGTTTCTCAGGAAGCAGGTAAGGTGGTCTGGTATTCCTGTCTCTTGAAGAGAATTTTCCAGTTTGTTGTGATTTACACAGTCAAATGCTTTAGTGAGTCTATGAAGCAGAAGTAGATGTTTTTCTGGAATCCTCTAGCTTTTTCTATGATGCAACAGATGTTGGTGATTTGATCTCTGGTTTCTCTGCCTTTTCTAAATCTAGCTTTTCCATCTCAAAGTTCTTGGCTCACAAACAGTTGAAGCCTAGCTAGAAGGATTTTGATCATTACTTTGCTAGCGTGTGAAATGAATGCAATTGTGCAGTAGTTCAAATATTCCTTGACATTGCCTTTCTTTGGGATTGGAATGAAAATTGACCTTTTCCAGTCCTGTGGTCACTGCTGAATTTTCCTAATTTGCTGGCATATTGAGTTCAGCACTTTGCCAGCATCATCTTTTAGGATTTTAAATAACTCAGTTGGAATTCCATAACTCCACTAACTTTGTTCATAGTGATTCCTCTAATGCCCACTTGACATTGCACTCCAGGATGTCTGGCTCTAGGTGAGTGATCACACCGTTGTGGTTATCTGGGTCATGAAGATCTTTTTTGTATAGGTCTTCTGTGTATTCTTGCCACCTCTTTTTAATATCTTCTGCTTTTCTTAGGTCCATACCATTTCTGTCCTTTCTTGTGCCTATCTGCATGAAATGTTCCTTTGGTATCTGACTTGGTGTTGGATAAGTGACTTACCAAGATTAAAACTAGAACCAAAATGCAGATATTTTGCCTCCTAGTTTTTTCTTCATTTTGCTATACAGTGTGGCCTTTAAATTATTTAAAAAAAATAATAGGACAGAATTAGGCTAGTAGTGAATTTATAATAATTTAGTAATAAACTGCCATTTGGGGCTTACCTGGTGGCTCAGCTGGTAAAGAATCTGCCTTCAATGTGGGAGACCTGGGTTCGATTCCTGGGTTGGGAAGAACCCCTGGAGAAGGGAAAGGCTACTCACTTCAGTATTCTGGCCTGGAGAATTCCATGGACTGTACAGTCCATGGCATTTCAAAGAGTCAGACACGACAGAGGCTTTCACTCACTCACTCATTCATATTGCAATTTAAAACATATTTAAATATTTTATATATTTTTGTATGCAGTGAGTGTTTTTTGCAAAAGGTCAAATTTTGTATTTGCATGTCATAGATGTGTACTTTGCTGCTGCTGCTGCTGCTAAGTCACTTCAGTCGTGTCTGACTCTGTGTGATTCCATAGACAGCCTACCACCAGGCTTCCCCGTCCCTGGGATTCTCCAGGCAAGAACACTGGAGTGAGTTGCCATTGTCTTCTACAATGCATGAAAGTGAAAAGTGAAAGTGAAGTCACTCAGTCGTGTCCGATCCTCAGTGACCCCATGGACTGCAGCCTACCAGGCTCCTCCATTCATGGGATTTTCCAGGCAAGAGTAGTGGAGTGGGGGTCCCATTGCCTTCGAGTTATTGCATAAATACTGCAAACAAAGCTCTGCATTTGTCATTGTGGGCAAATAACAATAGAATTTGATTAATGGCAGCGCATCTGGTGCTTCTCATAGTTACCCAGTTACCCATTCACAGTCCAAAATGCCCCCATGAAGCTTCCCTTGTATTCTACTTATTGCAGTACTAGCTAAATAAATTTTAAAGAACATAGTTGTTGTTGTTTAGTTGCTAAGTTGTGTCTGACTCTTTGAGATCCCATGGACTGTAGACCACCAGGCTCCTGTGTCCATGGGGCTTTCTAAGTAAGAATACTGGAGCAGGTTGCCATTTCCTTCCACAGGGCATCTGTCTGGACCAGGGATTGAACCTGTGTCTCCTCATTGACAGGCAGAGTCTTTACCACTGAATCACCAGAGAAGCCCTAAAGAGCACAGAGAATTCTATAAAATAATGCCTTTTTGCACAAAAAGAATAGTTTGAAAAAAATTTTGAACCTCAGTTTTTAGCCACCTTCAAGAGTTTGAAAATAATTTATCTGAAAATTTCCAGAACCTTTACTTTAATCAGTTGTTAAATGTCAATCTAAAGAAAGTTTTCTTTGAAAAGTATTAAGATGTGAAGTTCAAGTTTATCATATGATATTAACTATAGCATTTCACTCTTGACATGCTAAACTTAAAGACCTGGGAGGTTTCAACTAGTTCCAAGTCAACCTATTGTTTAAACAAACTTTCCTCTTGCTAACTTCTCAATATTTCCCTCTGATAGATACCTCCTTTCTTCTCCCTACAGGCTGCTGTACACACATTTTGCTTTCTAGTTCATAAGTTTTCTTTTTAGCAGCAATCTCACTGGTTGCATCTTTTTAGATCTATGTGAAAATCTGAATGTATTACATCTACTGGGGCTTATATAAAGTTCAGCAGGGTGCATGTTGTTTATGTACTGAACAGAAGTCCAAATTAAAGTATGTTAGACTGGTTAGGATATGTGCTTCCCCAGAGGAAGAGGGCTGTTTTATCTGCACACTGGATTGCAAATATGCCTCTTTCATTTTAAATTAAGTCAGAATTCTTGAATTTATATCATTTACTTTGTATAGATTCAAAAGGCATTGTACCTATGGGCTCTAACATATATCTCTGAGCTTTGACATATATTGACTTTCTCTTATCAAGACTGTAATATCTCTGAAGGACCCCAGCAGGCTAGTCAGGAATGCTTTTTCCTGCCAACAGCTAAGATTGTTGTCTGTAATTAAACTGCTTTCCCCAGTGTTCCCTGAAGAGGGTTTCCAAGATTTTTCACTGTTAGCCTCTGATCAATAGTTTTTTATTTTCTCTCTCACTCTGTAGTGAAAGAGAGGTATTTGACTTACAAGTTCCTTTTATTCACTTCCTAACTTAATGTCTAATGATGGCATAATGTAAAGCAGAATGTGTGACCGGTGGGCCAATTAAAGAAGCATGTGCCGCTTTTTAAATTGTCTAGAAAGTCTCTAAAACGTAGATCTGCCCCATGAGATACTAGGTTTTACTTTCCTGATAAAAGGCACAGATGTGGCTAGTGCCCAGCGCTTTCTCCTTGAATGTGGTAATGATGCCTGTAGCTATAGCAGCCATTTTGTGACCTTGAGGCTATTATCATTTGAGGTTCAACTGTGGGCAGTCTTTTTTTTTTTTTTTTTTTTAATAAATTGATTGCAGTAAGATTAACCATCATTGGTTTCAAGTTTTGCTAGTCAAAAGCATTTCTAATTAACATATGATAGACTCTCTGTAAGACAGAGGAGTATCCTTTTCCTTAGGACAGGATTTCTCAACCTCAGAGCTATCAACATTTCAGTTCAGTTCAGTTGCTCAGTCATGTCCAACTCTTTGTGACCCCATGGACTTCAGCAAGCCAGGGTTCCCTGTCCATCACCAACTCCCAGAGCCTCCTCAAACTCATGTCCATCACATTGATGATGCCTCCAAACCTCTCATCCTTTGTCGTCCCCTTTTCTTCCCACCTTCAATCTTTGCCAGCATCAGGGTCTTTTCCAGTGAGTTGGTTCTTAGCATCAGGTAGCCAAGGTATTGGAGTTTCAGCTTCAGCATCAATCCTTCCAATGAATATTCGGGACTGATTTCCTTTAGGATGGACTGGTTGGATCTCCTTACAGTTCAATGGACTCTCAAGGGTCTTCTCCAACACCACAGTTCAAAAGCATCAATTCTTCAGTGCTCAGCTTTGTTTATAGTCTAACTCTCACATCCATACATGACTACTGGAAAAACCATAGCTTTGACTAGACAGACCTTTGTTGGCAAAGTAATGTCTCTGCTTTTTAATATGCTGCCTAGGTTGGTTATAGCTTTTCTTCAACATTTAGTGTTGGATAATTTTTTTACTTTGAGGATCATGTTGTGCATTGTAGGATTTTAGCAGCATTCCTGGTCTCTATTCATTAGGTGACATTAGCCATCTTACATACCTTTCAAGGTTCAACTGATGGATAATCAGCTTTTGTTTGTTTGCTACAGTCTTTATCTTTCTTTTATTTCTGGAAGTAGTTTTCCAGGTAAAATATTCATGGTTGGCAGTTTTTTCTTTTAGCACTTTGAATATATCATCCCACTTTTTCCTGACCTGCAGGTTTCTGCTGAGAAATTTGTTGATAGCCTTTTGGAGGTTCCTTTATATGTGAGCAATTATTTTTTCTCTTGCTGCTTTAAAAATCTCCCTTTGTGTTTGATTTTAGACAGTTTTGTTATAACATGTCTTGAGTATGATTTGGGGTTAAAATTTTGGGTTTGATTGTTTGTTTCATGAACTCACATGACCAGTTTTTTCTCAGATTTTGGAAGTTCTTAGCCATTATTTCTTTAAATAAGTTTTCTGCTCCTTTCTTCTCCTGTGACTCCAACAGTATATAAATTGTTTATTTTACCGATATCTCATGATTCACATGGACATTGTTAACATTTTACAATTATTTATTTTTGCTTCTCTGACTGGATATTTCAGATGAACTCTATTCTAGGTCAATAATTCTTCTACTTAATTGAATCAGCAGTGAAAATTTCCTATTTAATTCTTCAACTCAGTTCAGTTCAGTTCAGTTCAGTCACTCAGTTGTGTCCGACTCTTTGTGATCCCATGAATCACAGCACTCCAGGCCTCCCTGTCCATCACCAACTCCCGGAGTTCACTCAAACTCATGTCAATCGAGTCAGTGATGCCGTCCAGCCATCTCATCCTTTGTCGTCCCCTTCTTCTCCTGCCCCCAGTCCCTCCCAGCATCAGAGTCTTTTCCAATGAGTCAACTCTTCGCATGAGGTGGCCAAAGTACTGGACTTTCAGCTTTAGCATCATTCCTTCCAAAGAAATCCCAGGGCTGATCTCCTTCAGAATGGACAGGTTGGATCTCCTTGCAGTCCAAGGAACTCTCAAGAGTCTTCTCCAACACCACAGTTCAAAAGCGTCAATTCTTGGGCATCATTTTAACTTTAGGATTTTTGTTTTTGTGTGTGTTTTAATAGTTAATGTTTCTTTGTTGAACTTTATTTGTGTTCATGCATTGTTTTCCTAATTTCATATACTTTGCTTATATTTAGTATAATTGTCAGTCCAGTTTCTCTTTGTAAGAATATTTAAAAAATTTTTCTATTTCGTAAGGTTAACATAGATTGAAACTAGATAATATAACCCATAAATTAGCTATGAATATACATACTATGGTACTATCTAATGTACTGTAAGCCAACTCCTCTCATTTCCTTCTATATACCTTGTGGCTGTCTTGTTTACAGTTGAGAGACAGGGAAGTGACCATTGTAATCTCTGTTAAATATCAGTAAAACTTGATTTTTTTTTTGATAAAATAGACATTTTGAAATTTTCTTCTCACATTCTAGTGGCATGCTCTATTTTGGTGATAATTAATAAGCTTCTATTGCTAGTGGCATGCTCTATTTTGGTGATAATTAATATGCTTCTATTGCTATTAATAAGGAAATAGGAATAAATAGATCAATGTTAGTCTTAGAGAATAACTGGATATTACTTTGGAACTTAATTAATTAATTAAATTGGTAAGCTTATGGGTCTAGACTTTACATGGTCTTGCATAATCATTTGCACATAGATATAAGAAGCATTCAATTCCTTTTCAAATAAGAGATTGATGCCATAGGTTGTTGCTGGCAGAGGTCTCATGGACAGCTCACACTGTCGCTCTAATTTAAACATTTGCTTTATTATAAAACCAGCAATTAAATGGGATCCACCCATTGTTCTCAATATTTGAGTACAGTTTTGAAGAAAAGCTATTTTTTATGTAAATACTTTTCCTAGCCTTATTTTGTAAATTTTTTTCCACTCATTAATAAGCTTAGTTTTGCTTAGATGCAGTTGCATTCCCTAGATATATTACTTTGTTTCATAAATAACATAGTTGGTGAATATTAATTAGATTGTAGAATAAATCTATTATTTATTTCTGAAGGGGGCTTTTAGCTTCCTACCAGCTTGAAAATCTTTAAATCTACAGCAAGGAGATTTTTTAGTATCCCCTTTCTTTATCATGTTATTTTCCTTTTTAAGAAATAAAATGTATAAATGAATAATTCAAGCTTCAAACATACAAATGGGTAATTCAGCCTAGATATTTGCAGCATCTGTCTCTGCAAGTTTAAAGGTACTTATCATTTTAGTTGCTAGGTGCTCAGAAAAAAGATGTTAAAAAATAATAAACTCAGTAATAAATATTCATTGATCTAATTCTGCTGCAACCATTTAGGGTTATTTTGGAGAATGTGAAATGATACGCATACATTTGGTCCATTTATCTCCCAGGCTCATTGACTGCACCAGTGTGGTGGATCCATGTCCTTTTCCTTCTTAGGTTTATGCTATGCATTCATTAGTTCTTAAGCAGGTATACTTGCTCAGAAAGCAAGATTTAATAATGATTCTAATAATGATGAAATTTGTATTAGGAAGGCTATCCTCTTGCTGATTGTTATTGTAAAGGTTGGAGGGTAGTCAGGATTCAGGCCAAGAACAAAGATGGGTTAGGTTATTGGTCAAAGATTTAATTGGAAATATCAAGAGCTGCTTAATTTACTTTTCAAAGCTAAGTTCAGGTTTCTTCATTATAGGCTGAATACAGTGTCCTCACTGGTGGACAGCTGGCTAAGACTCATTTTTCCAATAAAAATACTTTCCCCTATACTTTGGTCTTTGACACTCTTGGCAAATTCCTATAGAAATTATTTATCTTATTCATTCATTGATTTTCACATTCACTTACTCATTTAACAAACATTTATTGAGTTACATAAACTATATATGATGCTGGAAATATTTTTTAAAAGCATGGTACCTGACCTCAAACAGTATAAACTTTCTTCCACATTGAAGTCCTTTAATTGACTTCAGTCATTTAATGTATATGCCAAATATGAAAGGACTTCGATGTGGAAGAAAGTTTATACTGTTTGAGGTCAGGTACCATGCTTTTAAAAAATATTTAATGTATACATCTTATTCAGCTTCTTAGAACAATTCTCAGTTGTTCATTAATAGAGATGGTTTGCTTGTCAAGTGAGGCATTACAGATAAACACCAAATTTAACTTCTGAATTACTAGTGTTCTCAGATCATGAAACTTGAATAATAGGATGAATTCAATGGTACTTAAAAAACTGCTGAATTTGCACTGAATTAAAATTTAGGGAGTTCTCTCAAATACTGTAACCTAGTGGTTGTTTCCCCAGATGCACAGTAGAACACCTTGGGGACTTTTTATGTGATCCAGGCTCTAGACCAATGAAAATAGAATCTCAGTTGAGTTCTCGCATGTAGCAGGCTTGAGAATCATTCCTGTATGGCACTTACCCCAAGAATAATAGTGTCAATGTTTTTCAGATGAGGACACAGACATTCAGACAAATAAGGTAAGCTGTCTAAAGTGGGGAGCTAGTAAATGGAAGAGGCAGGATCTGAATCCAGATCTTGCTATAAAGCTTTTCCCGTTTCTAAAATTCCATCATTCCATGATGTTGCTCCTCAAATATATGGCACTTGTTTTTTTTCCATACCATTTTGTTTTTAAAACATTCTGGTGACTTCTTTCCTGACACTTGACCATGGTACACACACCTGTAATTAATATTTGTGATGAATAGAACTGAAATAAGGGAGAAAAGAAGGTCCTTTGGTTGAGTGAGTGAGTGAGTGAAGTTGCTCAGTCATGTCCGACTCTTTGTGACCCCATGGACTGTAGCCTACCAGGCTCCTCTGTCCATAGGATTTTCCAGGCAATAGTACTGGAGTGGATTACCATTTCCTTCTCCAGAGGATCTTTCTGACCTTTGGTTAGTCTTACTTAATAGGGCTAGAAGTTTCAGGAAAGCACTTGAAAACAGGAAATGGTAGGATTCTATCATTTCAGAATGCTCACCTTACTTGTTTAACCCATGATGAGAGCTTTGGGGTGATTACTTTAGGTCAACATTACTAGAAATTGTGAGTTGGAATTATGTACTATCTATGACCACAGCTAACATACAGAGGAAATGAGACATTCATGCTTTTCTATGTTAATTTTTAGAAGGGTGGTTAGCTTGAAGAGATTCTATGAAAAAACTTATTTTTCCCCTTTTCACAGTCCTTTGTGCAAAAATCAAAGAGTGAACTCTTCAATCCATGCAGCCTTCCATTTATTCCTGTTAGAAGTCTGGTTATCGCTGAAGGCAGATTTTAGGGAGTCCTAGGATCTGGTTGATAATATCCTTTTTTGTTATCCCCATACCCCGAACACCTTCTGTCATTACACTTAAATTATTGTGTGCAAGTTTAACTGTTTATGTACCTCTCTCTCTTGCTAGTCTGTGTGTTCTTTTTTTTTTAATTAATTTTTATTTTTTAGTTTGTTTTGCTTTACAATACTGTATTCATTTTGCTATACATTGACATGAATCAGCCCTAAGTGTACATGAACTCCCAATCCCGACCCCACCTCCCCCCTCCTGCCCCACACCATCTCTCTGGATTATCCCCGTGTTCTTGAAAGGCAAATATTGTATTCTTTTTCAGCTCTGTTTACCTAGTGGCTATGACAGTGCTTGGCATATAGTAAATACTCAATACATATTTGGTCAATTAAATTGCATTTGTTTTTTGATGATCTTTTATAGGAAATGGAATTTGAGCCTGACTTCTGCTGATAATAAATTATTCTCTCTAGCAGAGTGTGTCAGAGTGTTTCAGAGGATACATTAAAATCTCAGCAGTTATCTTCCCAGGCCACCAGTTTCCCTCTTGTTAAGAAACAGTATTTATCATAGTAAATAGCCCATTTGGGGTGGTTCATTCAGGCTTTAGTACCAAATTTAGCATAATAGGAAGTCACAAATTCCCTTTTGGCCAAAAGTGCAAAGTTTGACAGCTTCTCCCAGGAAGACAACTTTGCATTAATTTACTCCATTTTATTTGTAAAAGATATAAAAATCTATAAACATTTTATAGCTATTCGGAGGTGGTAAACAACATTCTGGCCAAACACTTATGCTTTTAATAAGCATATTTTTATGCCTTGTATATAATTTTTTGAAAAATTATAGTCTAGTTTGTGGTTTAAATACTCAGTTAAATTATCTTGTTTATAAATGGTGCTCTGTGTAGTGATGTTTCAGTGGTTTATAGCATTTAGAAAATGTGAAATTTTTGCCTTATGCTTAGTTGTAGGAGAGATGTTTCTGTTTTATTTTTAAATTTATTTTAATTTAAATATAGTTAGAGTCCCCTTTTTAGTATACAGTCCATGAGTTTTGGCAAATGCGTGGGTTACATGGCCACCACCACAATTAAAATACAAAACTTTTACAACCTTCCTCCCCTCTAACATTACCTTATGCTCTCCCTTTAAAGCCAAATCACCCCCACCCTTACCACCTGACAACCACTGATTTCTTTTGCCTTTTTCAGAATGTCACATAAATGAATGTAATCATATACTGTTCAGTCTCTGGATTCTGGCTTTTTCACTTAGCATAGAACATTTAAGACTCATGCATTTGTTTCATGTATCAGCCGATAGTTTGATTCTCTTTATTGCTGAGTAATTTCATAGTATGGATGTACCAGTGTTTGTTTATAACCGTTCTTCTTTGAGGGACCTGTGGTTTATTTGTAGATTTTGGTGATTATGAATGAAGATGATATAAATATTTACATATAGGACATTTTTTGGTATAAACAGAGGTTTTCATTTCACTTAGGTAAACACCTAGGAGTAGTATTGCTGGATTGTATACTAAATGTATGTTAAATTTTATGAGAAACTGGCAAACCATTTTTCATAGTGGCTGTGCCATTTATGCTCTTACCAGCAACTATGGGTTCCCATTGCTCTGTATCTTCACCAGCACTAGGTGTTATCTCTTTTATTTTAGTCATTCTGATAGTTATATATAGTGGTATAAAGATGTTTTCCAATCATCTGGGGGTAATTTTGTTGTTGTTGGTAAGGTTTTCATAACATAAGCAAATGTTTTCCCTTACTTTCTTTTGTTGATCATTAACACAGAGACCTTTGTGCCTGTAATCTTAAAACTCCAGCATAATGCTGATATTCTAGAAGACTGCTTTAGTCTATTTATCAAGGAAAATTCATAGTACAATGAGAAATTTTAAGTATTGCTGTTGACTAGGACTGAACTTTTGTGACTTCACACTAAATGAAAGCAACAAGACCTCTTAACAACATTTTTAATTCAGTTTCTCACCCCTCTGGTCTCTCCTGATTATTCTTCCTCATTTCCAGTATTTCTACAGTGCTTCTTTCCTCATGCCATCATCATTCATCATAGCCCTTCACCAATGTCCTCCCAACAGTATATAGTCTAATGCTTATGCACAGTTGTTGTTTTTGTTTAGTTGCTGAGTCATGTCTGACTCTTTTGCAACGTCATGGACCTCTGCTAAGCTCCTCTGTCCATGGGATTTTTTAGGCAAGAATACTAAGGTGGGTTGCCATTTCCTTCTGCAAGGGATCTTCCCAGCCCAGGGACCGAACCCATGTCTCCTGCATTGGCAAGCAGATTCTTTACCATTGAACCACCAGGGAAACTCCACTTATGTACAGAGACTCTGGAATTACTTGGACTTAGTTTTATACTCAGATTTGACATATATTAGCTGAGTGTAGTATTCAAAAGTTAATTTTTCTAAACTTTGGTTTCTCATTTTTAAAATAAGTATTGATAGGACCTGCATAAAGCATTTTGCACCAAGTGGTCAGGGCTCAGTCCACATTAGCAATTAGTAACTGAGCACCATCTACCACAGGACTTTTAATCAGCCAGCCTGTCTGCCACAATCATCACTGCAAATCTTCTAACATAAGCAAGTCAGTCTCCTGAGTTCCCTGACATCTTTGCTAGGCTCTTGTTCTCAGAAGTTCCCATTTAGGTGCAATTAAACCATGTCTGGGGCTACCTCCATGGCTCAGTGGTAAAGAATTTGCCTGCAATGCCGGAGCTGCAAGAGACACAGGTTCGAGTCCTGGGTCAGGAAGATTCTTTGGAGGAGGGCATGGTAACCCACTCCAGTATTCTTGCCTGGAAAATCTCCGTGGACAGAGAAGCCTGGAAGGCTTTGATCCACAGGGTCACAAAGAGTTTGTCTTGACCGAAGTGACTTAGCATGCACACGCACAAACCATGTCTGAGTCAGGGTAATCTACAAGTGGGTGGCTCATAATGAGTTGCTTTGCCTGGGAGTTCTAGACTGAGCTGGAGAGGAGCAGTTAGCAAAGCCTTCTGGGAGTTAGCCTGGCATAGCCATTATGGCATGCTGCTTGTCTCTTATGTCAGCATTTCTGACCGGTGAAAAGGGCCACAGACAGGGCTGAGGGGGCTGTTTCATGAACATGGTGTTGGTGCTTAGTGGAAATCAGTTGCCACAGAGTAGGAAAAAGAAGTCTCTGTCACGCTCATTAGTGTGATTTTGGCTCAGGAGGACTCCGGGGAGTGCAGGGCAATGTGACTCCCCTTGGGGGCAGGCATCTCTTGGAGGTCACATTGCTATGGCTTGTCCTGTGGGCACCAGCACTAGGGACAGCGATATGGCTTTCTTCTGTCCCAGAGAAGCGTTCCCAAATGGAAGTCAGGGATGAATGATACTGATACTCGGAGCATGTAATTAAGGATGGAGGCCTGGCATTCGGTTGTTACGGCTAAGAAATTCAGGTTATTTCAATTAATAATCTCTCACCTGTGTCCACAATATTAGCAAGGCCTGAATAAACTCAGACTGAACCGAAAAGTTTCTCCACACAATCTGTTGAGGTACTGCCCTTTAAGGAGCTCTGAACCTTACCTCTTCCAGATGAACGAAGTCCAGGCTTTTATTTGTCTTTGTTTATGTTTTTAAAACGTATATATGTCTTAGCTCAATAGCTAGGTGGTAAAAACCACAAAGCCTTATGTTCATTTGTCTTGCCATCTCTTTGTTCTGTTTACGCTTTTCCTGCCTTTCACAGTGAATACACAAAGGAGTAGAAAAAATGTCATTTGAATTGGTTTTATTCTAGGATTTGGGGTCCTAATTTCTGAAATTTCTCTCTTTGCAATAAGATGCTAAATAAACATGATGATTACTTAAAAATAATATTATTATTGTTAGTAGACATAAATTATATATATATATATATAATGGATTAACAACAAGGTCCTACTGTTTAGCACGGAATTATATTCAATATCCATTGATAAACCATAATGGAAAAGAATATGAGAAAGAACATATATATTTGGCAGTGAATCACTTCGCTGTATAGCAGAAATTAATATATTGTACATCAAATGTACTTCAGTAAAATAAAAAAAAATGCTAAAACCTATGCATATTTAGTTCCTGTTGACACTAAAAAGGGAACATCACACATGATAATATCCACTAGATGTTTTTCTTCCTTTTCTAAGTGAAGTATTATACTCATTATTTTATTCTATATCTAAAGCTATTTATTTAAATCAGAGCCTATATAATATTGCTTCACAAGTTGATACATTTATGCCAGTTCAAATTCTGGAGAAACTCCAGTAGCAAATGAATTGTATTGGTTGTGCTGTAGTTAAAAGGAAGGCTTCTTAACTGACCTACCTAGGGTAGGTCATGCCTCTGAGAGATCACACTGAGAGTGGCGTCTGATCCTGTAAAGACAAAGCAGGGTGGCAACTCAAGGGTCAGTCCTTGCTGGAGTTAGCCTTGAGAAAAAACGACTGTTAAACCACTGTTTGAACCTGCCGTGTTAGTATGCTGAGCGTTTAGAAGCAGATCTCAGCATGGACACTGTTTTGTCGTTGTTCAGTTGCTCAGTCATGTCCGACTCTTTGTGAACTCCTGGACTACAACATGCCAGGCTTCCCTGTCCTTCACTATCTCCTGGAGTTTGCTGTTGGGCAGATTTAAACATTTAGATAAAGTCTATGAAGATAACAAAGAGCTTCAGGGAAGACCAGATAAGTTTGATAAATATTTAGCCTTATTTTTCTTTTCTTTGATTTTATCTTGGAATATCCTTATATTATTTAAAAATAGTTTTAACTGAAAATTAACTTTTTAAAATGCAATGAACCTATAAATCCTTTACTCCTTGTTAGATAATATTACACTTCTACTGTATAGAACCATGTGGATAAATACAGACACTCCTACTTTAGCAAAGATTCAAAATATGCTTTTACATTTCTTAAACTTGAAATGGACAATAGTTGAATACTGGAAATATTAATAAAACCAGGTATACATTAATGAACAATATCTTTATTATGTAAAGCAATCATATTCTAATAAAAAGTTAATCACTAGTCACAAAAGAAAAACTGAAGTTACACATGTATTCACACATTTATTTGAGGATAAAGCTACATTTTTTAGGCTGAAGTGAGAAAAAATTTTTGTTGTATGTTGGCATACATAGAGAATCAACACTATATTCAAGTTGAACAGTTTTTATTTATTATAATTTTCTAAATCAATCAGAACTAAACGCATATTCATAACAAAGTGAGGGCTTGAACAACAGTAATTCCTTAGAGATTTGTCACATCTCATCTATTTTCATTCTAAAAGAGCTTACTTTTAATAAGAGCTATTTCAATGTAAAAGTATTTTTTTCCTCATGAACTTAGAAATGTGATCACTGAATAAAATGTAAGATAGCGGAAAAGTATTTTATTTAGCTAATATTTTGCATTAGGTTTTTCTAGTTCTGTATAGTAAAAAAAATATATATATTTTTGGCATAACTCGACATAGAACTGAGATGTTTTTGTAGAATACTGGAGTTGAGTAAGTATTAACATTTCTGGTTATTACTCTAAAAACTGAACATTGTATGCTTTCATTTAAGTTTCCTTATAATACATAGGATGTACAATGTATATCCTAACTGTTTCTTGTAACAGTCTTGCCATTATTCAGTTCAAATGAGATCTGAGAATTGGGACATTTGACTTCTTCATTGAATCACTGTGATTTTGGACAAGTCACTATCTTTTGCTCAAACTTGACCAGTTACAAATTTGCTGTTTATGTTTTGCTGCTGCTGCTGCCAAGTTGCTTCAGTCGTGTCTGACTCTGTGACGCCATAGACTGGACTACACAGCCCACCAGGCTCCCCCGTCCCTGGGACTCTCCAGGCAAGCACACTGGAGTGGGTTGCCATTTCCTTCTCCAATACATGAAAGTGAAAAGTGAAAGTGGAAAGTGAAAGTGAAAAGTGAAAGGGAAGTAGCTCATTTGTGTCCAACTCTTAGCGACCCCATGGACTGCAGCGCACCAGGCTCCTCCATCCATGGAATTTTCCAGGCAGGAGTACTGGAGTGGGATGCCATTACATATGCTTAACTAATACACAGTCAAACTAGGACTTATGTCTACCTGGACAAAATATGGTGATGAAAAGTATAGACTTAAAAAAAAAACTTTTTTATTTTATATTGGAGTATAGTTGATTAACAATGCTGTGTTAGCTTCAGGTATACAGCAAAATGACTCAGTTATACATAATACATGTATCTATTCTTTTTCAAATTATTTTCCCATTTAGGTTGTTACATAATATTGAGAAGAGTTACCTGTGTTATACAGTAGGTCCTTGTTGGTTATCCATTTTAAATACAGCAGTGTGTACATATCGATCCCAAACTCCCTAACTATCCCTTCCTCCCACCCTTCTCCCTGGTAACCATGTGTTCCTTCTCTAAGTCTGTGAATCTGCTTCTGTTCTGTAAATAAATTCATTTGTATCATTTCTTTTTAGATTCTACCTGTAAGTGATATCATGCTATATTTCTCTTTCTCTTTCTGACTTATTTTACTGAACATGTCAATTTCTGGGTCTATCCATGTTGCTGTAAGTGGCATTATCTCATTCTTCTGAATGGTTGAGTAATATTCCATTGTATATATGTACCACATCTTCTTGATCCACTCCTCTGCTGATGGACATTTAGGTTGCTTCTATTCTTTGGCTATTGTACACAGTGCTGTAATGAACACTGGGGTACATGTATTCTTTTCAGTCATATTTTTCTCTGACTATATGCCCAGGAATGGTCTGGACCTAACAGAAGCAGAAGATATTAAGAAGAGGTGGCAAGAATACACGGAAGAACTGTACAAAAAAGATCTTCATGACCCAGATAATCATGATGATGTGTTGACTAATCTAGAGCCAGACATCTTGGAATGTGAAGTCAAGTGGGCCTTAGAAAGCATCACTACGAACAAAGCTAGTGGAGGTGATGGAATTCCCGTTGAGCTGTTTCAAATCCTGAAAGATGATGCTGTGAAAGTGCTGCACTCAATTTGCCAGCAAATCTGGAAAACTCAGCAGTGGCCACAGGACTGGAAAAGGTCAGTTTTCATCCCAATTCCAAAGAAAGGCAATGCCAAAGAATGCTCCAACTACCGCACAATTGCACTCATCTCACATGCTAGTAAAGTAATGCTCAAAATTCTCCAAGCCAGACTTCAGCAATATGTGAACCGTGAACTCCCTGATGTTCAAGCTGGTTTTAGAAAAGGCAGAGGAACCAGAGATCAAATTGCCAACATCCGCTGGATCATGGAAAAAGCAAGAGAGTTCCAGAAAAACATCTATTTCTGCTTTATTGACTATGCCAAAGCCTTTGACTGTGTGGATCACAGTAAACTGTGGAAAATTCTGAAAGAGATGGGAATACCAGACCACCTGACCTGCCTCTTGAGAAATCTGTATGCAGGTCAGGAAGCAACAGTTAGAACTGGACATGGAACAACAGACTGGTTCCAAATAGGAAAAGGAGTACGTCAAGGCTGTATATTGTCACCCTGCTTATTTAACTTATATGCAGAGTACATCATGAGAAATGCTGGACTGGAAGAAACACAAGCTGGAATCAAGATTGCTGGGAGAAATATCAATAATCTCAGATATGCAGATGACACCACCCTTATGGCAGAAAGTGAGGAGGAGCTAAAAAGCCTCTTGTTGAAAGTGAAAGAGGAGAGTGGAAAAGTTGGCTTAAAGCTCAACATTCAGAAAACGAAGATCATGGCATCTGGCCCCATCACTTCATGGGAAATAGATGGGGAAACAGTAGAAACAGTGTCAGACTTTGTTTTTTTGGGCTCCAAAATCACTGCAGATGGTGACTGCAGCCATGAAATTAAAAGGCGCTTACTCCTTGGAAGAAAAGTTATGACCAACCTAGATAGTATATTCAAAAGCAGAGACATTACTTTGCCGACTAAGGTCCGTCTAGTCAAGGCTATGGTTTTTCCTGTGGTCATGTATGGATGTGAGAGTTGGACTGTGAAGAAGGCTGAGCGCAGAAGAATTGATGCTTTTGAACTGTGGTGTTGGAGAAGACTCTTGAGAGTCCCTTGGACTGCAAGGAGAGCCAACCAGTCCATTCTGAAGGAGATCAACCCTGGGATTTCTTCGGAAGGAATGATGCTAAAACTGAAGCTCCAGTACTTTGGGCACCTTATGCGAAGAGTTGACTCATTGGAAAAGACCCTGATGCTGGGAGGGATTGGGGGCAGGAGGAGAAAGGGACGACCGAGGATGAGATGGCTGGATGGCATCACAGACTCAATGGATGTGAGTCTGAGTGAACTCCGGGAGTTGGTGATGGACAGGGAGGCCTGGCGTGCTGCGATTCATGGGGTCGCAAATAGTCGGAACGACTGCGCGACTGAACTGAACTGAACTGATATGCCCAGGAATGGGATTGCAGGACCATATGGTAGCTCTGTTTTAATTTTGTAGGAAACCTCCATACCGTTTTCCATAGTAACTGTACCAATTTGCACTCCCTTCAAGAGAACACAAGAATTACACCTAACTGCCGAACAGTCATCAACAATAACAACAAAATGCTGGAACCTACCAATACACCGTGTGTGTGCTGCTGAACTCAGTTGGGTCTGACTCTTTGTGACCCCATGGACTGTAGTCTACCAGGTTCCTTTGTCTATGGAATTTCCCAGGCAAGAATAGTGGAGTGGGTTGCCATTTCCTACTCCAGGGGATCTTCCTGACCCAGGGATTGAACCTGTGTCTCTTGCATCTACTATATTGGCAGGCAGATTCTTTACCACTGCACCACCTGGCAAGCCCAATACACTAGGATTGTCTTAATAAGGATAAGATTTTGCCTTCTTCACCCAGGGCTAGAATGTCTCCCCCCTAGTGAGTGATTACATGAAGCCAACCATGGCTACTTACAGAAGACAGCAAATAACTGGTCTAGAGTCTCTTCAAGGATTTATGCAACACAAATGACCACTTCTCCATTTCATAAGATTTTCTTTTGTTCTTGTGAGCTAGAAGAAAATACAGTTCAAGACCCCTAAATTTTGTGAGTCAGCTGTGTTTGAAATGAGTTGTAAATTAACCAAGACCTCGTGGCAAAGATGAACTAAACTTCAAGTCTTGTGACACAACCCAGTGGTACATTTATAAGTTGAGGAAAAGGTTGCTTGTTACATGGAAGTAATATGTTTTCATTAAAGAGACTTTTTTTGTGTGTTTTTTGGTGGCCAGAGAAAGATTGCAGACATTTCTTTTCACCTCAGCCATCTTCAGAGTGGGATGATATTGTTGGTTATTATAAGTAAGCTACTACAGTTTGTGCATACATGAGATATTTATTAGAAGAAAATTATCTTCATTTTCTTATTGTTTCATAACAGTTTTAAGGTTTGAGTCTCGTTTATGATTCCAGATCAGTGACGATATTAGCTATATATGTTTTCTGTTATTTGGCTCATTTCTTTCCTGAGCTTCATTGTCATTTGTATTATGAAAAGAAAGTGTGAAAGTGTTAGTCACTCAGTCATGTCTAACTCTTTGAGACCCCATGGACTGTAGCTCGCCAGGCTCCTCTGTCTGTGGAATTGAATTCTCCAGACCAGAATACTGGAGTGAATTGCCATTTCCTTCTCCAGGGAATCTTTCCCATCTAGGGACCGAACCCTGGTCTCCTGCATTACAGGCAGATTCTTTATTGCTGAGCCATGAAAAGAAGAGTTGGTCTTATTCCTGAAACTAAAATAAATTAACAGATTTAAAGTCTATCAATCTATCTACTCAGGTATTATTAAGGGAATGGTGTTATGTAGGTAAGTAACCTTAAATGTAGGAGTTTCTTTTTAGACAGTATATATTACAAGGGATTTTGTATAAAAGCTCTTATGATATTTTGTCCTATTAAATTCTTTATAGAATGTAACGAAGAGAAACCCTGCTAATCCCTTAGTCAAACAAGGAAAATATATTGCATACATAGTTACTCTCTCATTTGTGTTTATGGAAGACTTAGCATATCATCTGTGATGCTATGCACTTTTGTCCAGTATCACCTTCAGAATAATTTTAACACAATATTTCAATCAGTCATTATCAATTAATTGGAATTAATGTGAGGGAAGAAATAAAGATCTTATGATATTTTTTCATATTAAATTCTTTGTAGACTATAACTAAGAGAAACCCTGCTAATCCCTTAGTCAAATAAGGGAAATATATTGCATACATATAGCTACTCTCCCATTTGTGTTTATGGAAGACTTGGTGTATCATCTGTGATACTTTGCACTTTTGTCCAGAATTGATGCTTTTGAACTGTGGTGTTGGAGAAGACTCTTGAGAATCCTTTGGACTGCAAGGAAATCAAACCAACCAATCCTAAAGGAAATCAATCCTTAATATTCATTGGAAGGACTATGCTGAAGCTGAAGCTCCAATACTTTGGGCACCTGACTCATTGGAAAAGACTGTGATGCTGGGAAAGATTGAAGGCAGGAGGAGAAGGAGACAACAGAGGATGAGATTGTTGGATGGCATCACTGATATGAATTTGAGCAAGCCCTGGGAATTGGTGTTGGAGAGGGAAGCCTGGCGTGCTGCAGTCTATGGGGTCACAAAGAGTCGGACACCATTGAGTGATTGAACTAAACTGATGATCTGGTCTGACCCCAAAGAGACAAAGGGTCTTAAAAGACTCTGGTATAGATGGAATTAGAGCTGTGTTCCCATATTTCAACTTCAGTGTTCTTTAACTCCTTTATCCTACTCAGTCAGCAAACAAAATATATAGTATGGGTACGAAACTTCCTTGTCTTTTTAGAGTCTTCTTTATTCAATCTTCTAATCTTCTTGTTTCTGAGTAATTATTATTATCTGACCTGTGTACAGTTTCTTAAAATGGGGAGGAAAAAAAATACTTATCCCTGAAGAGCATTCAAACTTCATCTAGTATGAAACCAGCACACAGAATATAGAAGCGGTCAATGGTAAATGCCATGTATATCAAAGTATAATTATCATAAAAATACAGTGAGAAATCTTAACATCCCAATGTAACTGTAACATCCCAATGTACTCTAAATCTAGCAATACAACAGAATTTCTTGGAGGAAAAAACTGTATTGGCCCATTGTTATTTCTGATCCCAGCTTACATCAGCTTCTGTAGTCTCAGTCCTGCTTTATTATCAGAGGCTCATGAATGTTGGAACTTACAGAGAGGGGGCACTAGTGTGCATGCTTGGTTCCACTAGTACCTGAATGTACTAGAAATCTTTTCTTTTGAAAACAGTAAGTTTTTCTTATACTTTTCATTGCAGTACCACTTTGGTAAAGTTAAGTATGCATAGACTCTTCTTCCTGATGTCCACCATTTAAACTTTAAACCTTCCCTTCCCTCTTTCATTTCTGTCAACTTATATACTGATTGTGTAGGTCATTGGTGTCTTCAGAGAAGCTGGGGTGTAGGGATAACACATAAGAAGACATAAAGAATGTAGAGACATTCATGTACTGTAGCTTAGAGCTAAATTAAATTAAAGGTAGGAAAAGCTTTCAAGAGTGTGAGCATATTGCTTACTGAGTGTTTGGAAGCTATTGAAATAGAGTTTCAGAGTTAAGACCGTAGGAATATTCTCACTGAGAGTGGACAATCTAGCTCATGGAATGTGAAACGAGGTGAAATATATATTTTTTAACTTGACAAGAAATTGAGATAGATCCAAGTTAACAAGATAAACTGATTTAAGCAGATTTCAAGAAGTTTAGCATGGTTGCATCTGATTTTATTCTGTATCCGTAGAATCAAAAGATTTTTTAGTCAGCATTTCTCAAAAAATGAATTCTGTTTCTGTGGAAATGAAGTTCAACCTCCCTAAATTTTACCATTAGAGACACTTTGAGTTCTTGTTAAAATTGTGGATCAACACTTACTGTGTAGAAGTAGGACATCTTAGAGAAAAATATGCCTGCAGTTTGTAGAAAGTGGTTTTATCTTTTTCTTTTCAAGTACTGGAGCTGTTATAAGAACATGATCTCCTAATTCCCCTTTCTTCAGTGAGTCCTTGGGTTTGCCATTTACATTTCCAAACTCAACCCCATTATGGCTCACTTTTTACTTTTCAAAACTATTTTATCCTAAGGAAAAAGAAGAGTATATATATGCCCTTTTGGTTTTATTTCATTTATTAAAATTATTTTATTAAAGTAAAATTGATTTATAATGCTATATTAATTTCTATAGTACAGCAAAGTGATTCTGTTATTTTATATATATTCTTTTCTATTATGGTTTATCACATGATATTGAATATAGTTCCCTGTATGATACAGTAGGATCTTGCTGTATATCTATTCTATATGTAATATTTTGAATCTACTAATTCCAGGCTCGTAATCCAGCCCCTGCCTCCCACCCACTTCCTCCTTGATGGTTTTATTCATTAAGCATCAAATGTATGAATAGAAAAGCATTCAACTTTGGGACAAAGATTTTCTGGGAAATTTAATCTTTTATTATTCAAGATAATTCAACCAGAACACTTGGGCCAATTTAAAATATTTTATCTACATCTCATTAAACTAATATGCACTTTTCTTCCCATTTTTCCCCTAGACTGAATCACACAGATTTCTATAAGTATAGTAACTAGATTTTTCATTCTTTCTAATTTGCTCTTCATCTTGGCAACTTGCTCATTCAGAGATGCTGTAGTCCTAGTTTGTGGAATCCCTGTTGCTTTTGCCTCAGATTCAGGAGTAAAGATGAAATTCACTGGGAAGAACTCACGTTTGAAACTTCCCCAGGGATCCTCCTCACTGCATGGAATTCAGTTTTAATGATAAATTCTAGAAGCAGTCAACTTCTCTAGAATATTAACTTTATTCTAAAGCATGTGGCTTTGGTGAGGTTATGTTTGGCTAGAAAAGATTCCATGTCTCGTATCAAGGATATTAACCGATATATATTCATCTTACCAAGTAAGGAAAAGATGTTCAGATGGTCATGTCATTTGAGTAGCTGAGTGAAAGAACTGCCTTCTGGGTCATGCTGCTCTAATTCTGAACTGACCCTTTCTGTGTTCTTATTTTACCCCCCACTACTGACAAGAATTCCATGTGGTTTATTATTATAGCATGGATAGACAACCATTTGAGATAAAATAAAATTAACATGCTTCTAAATAAGTCCTAAATGAATTGCTTTATATTTGTGATATTTCCCTGTGGCTTATGCCTGGAACTTCCTGCTGCACATAAGTCATGCTGGGACATAAGGAGCAGGGTGGTTTATTCATTTTTCTTTATCCTGTATTTCACAAGCTTGGACTATAGCAGCTGAAGTAAGATAATCATTTTGTGCCAGAAAAAGATAAAAGAAGAAAAACAGTTTCCCAACAGGAGCTTAAATTTAACATTAGAAGCCTGGAAGATATGGACAAAAAGGTGACATCTGAGCAACACCACTCCAACAGAGTAATATGAAGCTTTTCCACTCCTGATTTATTTTAAACAAGTCACTTTTGTCAGTAAAGCCTTAAAAGTAATTTTGAGTATATGTTGGAAAAAATAAGACAGATAAGTTTTTCTTTCACATTATTTTTATTGCCTGATTTGTGAGACAGTCTCACAGTATTTTCAGGTGAAGGTGGCTTTAGCAAGCATGAATTCCACCATTTTGTCCACAGCATTAGTGGAGAGGGATATTGTATTCTGTTCTTAGCTTTGGTGCTGAAAGATTTTAACAGACACACTTTCCCTGATTGCTTTTCCTACTTATCTGCATTCTATTTCTCTCTGTCAGGATGAAATATCAATTTATCCCACGTGCTGTCTGAGGAAGGTTTTAAGAGTAATCTGTGTATTTAGATTTTCTTATTAATGCGATAGTGAATTACGACCAGTTTTTGGATAAAATAGAACTTTATATCAGTCAGTTCCTGTTTATTTTTATTAAGAATAGTACTGAGAGGGCAACAGCACTTTTGTGAAATCTGTAATGATAGCTTTGTTTTTCAGGAGGCCTCACATGACATTGAGTATTCATGACACTGCAGGGAATATTTAACCTACAGTTAGGTTACTCTCATTTCTTCTTGACTGAGTTGATATGATGGTAGTATTTATTGAGCTTATCTTTCAATGTGTGAGGCACTGCGCCAAGAGCATATAATGAATAAACTGATTAATTCTCACAAAACTCCAAGGATTAAATATTGCCATTATCTCCATTTCACAGATGCAGACACATGGGAGACTGAATTCAAATCTAAGCTGTTTACAGACCCCATGCATTTAACAACCGCTCCATGCTCTCTTATGTAGCAGGACTTGGAAGACTAGTTGCTAAATATTCAGAAATGTGAATTTGGGGAAAGAAATAGAGAGTGAGATAGCAGTGAAATGGTTATCCCCAATATGAGTTTTCGTTGTCTTCCAATAACAAAATCCAGTAACCAAAAGGAACTATTTCCCAGTGTCCCTTATAGTGGTAATTGTGTTCTGAGTATAATTAAGGTTATTGAGATGTAAGTAAAACATTTAGTGGGCAGGTTCCATAGACTCCTAAAAGTTAGCCTGTGTGAAGCCTTTGTCTCTATCCTGCTGCTTGGAATATGGATGTCATGATTGGAACTCTAAGTGGACTATGAGGACAAGGTGGTGAAAGGTAAATCTGGGAGGAGCCTGGTTTTCTGAGTACTTTATGGAGCAGAGCACCATACTAGCTCTGGATCACCTATTTCAATCTCCCATGTAAGAGCAAAGTAAACTTTTGTCTCATTTAATACACTATAATTTTGAATGTCTTTAAGTTTAATCAATCTCTTATTTTAGTTAACTGATTGATTATTTCAGGCCTTCTTGACAATGTAAGTAGGTTACCATTTGCGCAAGTAGGCTTTTCAGAAATACTTGATGATTTGAGTTTACTTTTAAAATTTCTTCTTATATTAATAGTTGGAATCATTTACTTGAGTTATTTTATAAGAACAGTACAGTTTGTAGATTGTATGGCATGCAAAATCATGCTGTAAATATAATACACTGGACAATAATGGAACTCGAGTTTTTTTCCTTTAAAGTAATAATTAAGGCCAAATTTTAGATAGAAAACAACTTTCAAATTTAGAAGGAAAACTCCTCTGCCAAATGCACTTTAAGTATGTTTTTGTTTACTATCATTAAATATTACATCTCTGGGGTGGGATCAATGGCTAAATCAATTAGAAAGAATGATTACTATAAAAAGCAAGCTTATCTAACATTGCTAGTCAGAATTCTGATATTTAACATTACAGTAAATTTATTATTATTGCAGTAAAATGTATTAATAAATGTGTCAGCCTACATATATATGAGCTCTAAACATTAAATGTCCTAAAATGTCTTATTAATCATTAAAAAGGAAAAAAAAGAAAATTTATGTTTCATTAAACACATTTGAGACTTTTTTCTGAAATGCCTATTTCAAATTTTTTAGTATTAAAACTTTATAAATGGTCTATTTTTGTTTAACTATAAATATAGATTTTCTCCCCATGTCAGAACCCAAGTGAAAAATGACAGTGCCTTGAACAAAGGCCTCATTAGCATAGAAGGGGTTGGACGGGTTTGTGATATGTGTAGTCACAGAGATACACCTGACTGATGGATTTGATATGGAAGTGGGGAGGTGAAGCAGAAGAATTAATCAAATACGACACATGTATTCATCCTGAGCAACTAAGCAGAGGGAGATGATGCTTACAGAGATGGGAGAACTTGAAGAGGAACAGATCTCAGGCATGTATTAGAGGAAAAGAAAGTTCCAAAAATTCCATTTTGCATATACTCAAGATGTCTTTGGAGACATCCAAAATAGATGTCAAATTGTATAAACAAGTTTGCATTTCAGAGATGTTTGCATTGGAGATACAAAATTTGGAGTTGTCAACTTACAGATAATATTTAAAGTCATGAGAATATTTGAGATCATCTAGGAAGAAAGGATAGAGCAAGGTAAGAAGGGGGCTCAGAAACTAGACTGGTGAATATGGTAATAAGTTTATGCGTTATGATCAAGAGATTATGATGTGTTGGCATCTGATGTGGATTTCTTTTTTTCTGGGTGCCACTAGTCTGCTTGTTGCTCTTGACCCTAGCCATCTGCTCTAAGATGGCACTTACTTATGTTGAGTCCTAACTAGGGTGCTGGGCAGTCGTTTGTAGGAATGAAGAATGGAATAAGGTACAAGCTTCCATTAAAGAACTGTTGATGCAAGAACTTCAAGGGTTCCTTCTAGAAATGCATAGAATTCAATGTGTAAAGAATTTAGAATGTTTCTTTCTGTATTCTTCTGAAAAGTGAAAATTACTCAGTTGTGTCCAACTCTTGGGCTGTACAGTCCATGGAATTCTCCAGGCCAGGGTATCTTCCCAACCCAGGGATCAAACCCAGGTCTGCTGCATTTCAGGCAGATTCTTTACCAGCTGAGCCACAAGGGAAGCCCAGTATTCTTATAATCTCTTTAATCTTTCTTCTCTTGGATCCTTTGAGACAAGAATAACAATAGTTCTAGAACAATGATACTCTGCAACAATAAACATGGAGATTGATTTTTTAAATGATTGGTGCTCATGTTCCCTCTCTGAAATTGGCTATATTTGACCTTTCACAATTTCACAACATTCTCATATATTGAAGTGCCATTAGTGTTGGGCCACAAGGAAGTTTCCTAATAAAGGAATTCAAGATTATGACAAGTTTTAACAGGGCCAAAAGGTAGGGGTATGTGTTTGTGTGTGTGTATGTGTGTGTGCATTGTGGGGAGAAGAGAGAGAAGGGAAAGAGGAGTGTTTAGAGAAGAAACTGTTGCTAAGTAAGTTAATGACAAAAATTAAAAAAATTAACTAAAGACTTAGTATCTGTTTTTACATTTAAAATTATTATTTTAGGATTTAAATAACTAGAAATATCTGAAAGTTCTCCTTCCAACCTGAATTCTCATCTTTCCCAAGAGACTACCTTTTTATTCCCCTCAAATCCTGTAATATGCCTAGATTTACTGTAGAAAGTGACTAAGATCTTTATGGCTTGCACTGAGGCTATAATTAGCACATAGCTCGGTGTCTTACACATATTTATTCATTTCACTAAAATTTATTTAACCTACCAAGCACACTTATTAATTTCACTTAGCATTTATTGAACTCCTGTGTTCCCTGTAACTGAATCTACTCATATGCTCCCTTTGTGGACTCAGCATGCAATTTAGTTTTGTGAGTCTGTGAATGGACAACTCTCTTTCTAAAATAAATATGTTGTGCAATATTTTCTTCTACCAGAAAAAGATTAAAAACTTAGATATGTGGCCTTGCCTCAACCAAGTTCAGTTCAGTTCAGTTCAGTCGCTCAGTCGTGTCCGACTCTTTGTGTCCCCATGAATCACAGCACACCAGGCCTCCCTGTCCATCACCAACTCCCAGAGTTCACTCAGACTCAGGTCCATTGAGTCTGTGATGGCATCCAGCCATCTCATCGTTGGTCATCCCCTTCTCCTCCTGCCCCCAATCCCTCCCAACATCAGAGTCTT
>SJXQ01001473.1:276287-322662 GCA_006408695.1 Aepyceros melampus
TTATATGCAGAGTACATCATGAGAAACGCTGGACTGGAAGAAACACAAGCTGGAATCAAGATTGCTGGGAGAAATATCAATAACCTCAGATATGCAGATGACACCACCCTTATGGCAGAAAGTGAAGAGGAGCTAAAAAGCCTCTTGTTGAAAGTGAGAGAGGAGAGTGAAAAAGTTGGCTTAAAGCTCAACATTCAGAAAACGAAGATCATGGCATCTGGCCCCATCACTTCATGGGAAATAGATGGGGAAACAGTAGAAACAGTGTCAGACTTTATTTTTGGGGGCTCCAAAATCACTGCAGATGGTGATTGCAGCCATGAAATTAAAAGGCGCTTACTCCTTGGAAGAAAAGTTATGACCAACCTAGATAGTATATTCAAAAGCAGAGACATTACTTTGCCGACTAAGGTCCATCTAGTCAAGGCTATGGTTTTTCCTGTGGTCATGTATGGATGTGAGAGTTGGACTGTGAAGAAGGCTGAGCGCCAAAGAATTGATGCTTTTGAACTGTGGTGTTGGAGAAGACTCTTGAGAGTCCCTTGAACTGCAAGGAGATCCAACCAGTCCATTCTGAAGGAGATCAACCCTGGGATTTCTTTGGAAGGAATGATGCTTAAACTGAAGCTCCAGTACTTTGGCCACCTTATGTGAAGAGTTGACTCATTGGAAAAGATTCTGATGCTGGGAGGGATTGGGGGCAGGAGGAGAAGGGGCGACCGAGGATGAGATGGCTGGATGGCATCATGGACTCAATGGACATGAGTCTGAGTGAACTCCGGGAGTTGGTGATGGACAGGGGGGCCTGGCGTACTACGATTCATGGGGTCGCAAAGAGTCGGACACGACTGAGCGACTGAACTGAACTGATACATATATATATATAATATAATTACTTATTTTATGTACACTATAGTAAATAATTGTATTTAATATATGTTCAATTAAATGTGCCTTAATAGGGACTTGCTGTTGTTTAGTCACTCAAGTCATGTTCAACTCTTTGGTGACCATAGCCCGCCAGGCTCTTCTATCCATGGGATTTCCCAGGCAAGAATACTGGAGTGGGTTGCCAGAGGATCTTCTCGACTCAGAGAACAAACCCATGTATTGCAGGCACATTCTTTACTGCTGGGCCCCCAGGGAAGACTCTTAATAGGGACTAGTTAACAATTAAATGAACTATGATAATTTTTTAAAAAGTTCAATTTCTGCATATAGAATATAGAGAGGATAGAAATACCTACCTCATGTAGTTTTTATGAGAATAAAATAAAATGATGCTCAGTAATTGGTACCTAGACACACTCAATAAATGCAGTCACTATTTAGCAGTCATTTTTTTAAAAATGAGTGAAATCATCAATATCTTTAGACCATGAAATTTTTGCACCTTGTTTTATGTCCCTGGATATCTTCCAGTGTCTCCTAGTTTATAGTCTATGGAAAATTGAATAGAATCTTTATCCTACTGTTGTGTGAAAATTATAGAAATCAATTATATTGGAACAACATGTTGTTAAATGAAATGAAAGCTGAAGTTGCGAAGCAGTGTGAATATTAATATAGTACTAGAATAAGGAAAATATCTGGGAACTGGGCTTCCCAGGTGGCGCTAGTAGAAAAGAATCCACCTGCCAATGCAGATAAGAGGTGTGGTTCAATCCTTGGGTTGGAAAGATCCCCTGGAAGAGGAAATGGCAACCCACGCCAATATTCTTGCCTGGAGAATCCCATGGACAGAGGAGCCTGGCAGGCGATAGTCCAAAAGGATCACAAAATGGAGACACGACTGAAGCCACTTAGCACACAGGCAACCTCCAAACCAGTGATGACTGGTCTGCTCCCTAAGGCAAATAGAGTTCTCAGAGAAAGACACGGGGAAGAGAGCAGGAACCAGGCATGTTGCTATTTTATTTAAATATATTTCTGTACCATTTTTGAATATTTTTTAAAACATATTTACTTCTTTTACAATGCTTTTTTTTTAAGCTTTGAGAAAAGATGGTACACAGAAACCAGAGAAGCCAGAGCTTCTCAGACTATCAGAGAAGCACTCTGTTGTTAGGCCGCAAGAGGGAACAGCATTAACCTTCCAGAAAGCTGAAGTCAAGTTAGTGAAGGGATTTTGACTCTAACCTGCCCTGAGGTTTCACTGATGATATCTGACACTATACTAAAAGTTTGAGAAAAGTGTAGTTATTAGATTTGACTTTAAGGAAGCTCACAGGATGGCTGTGAGGCTTAAGTGAACTAACAAATTTGAAACACAGAGCCTTGTACAAAACAAGTGTCCATTAAATACCAGCTGTGTCAGAATCTGATGCAGAGAGGAACATGTGTAAGGATAAAGAGAGTTATTAAGCTGCATTTACTGTTTGCTTGCTTCACTGATCATTGAACATCTACTGTGGACGAGGCTTTGGGGCAGGTCTGGCACAGAGCAGACAGACTGCAGCTTTGCCCTCTGGAGAATGACTTCCCTTAGCCCTTGAACCACTGCAGGGCCCCCGGGGTTAGCCCAGACTTGGGGAAGCTTGGCTATTTATGTATCACGCTGGATTTTTGTCTACAATTAAGTTTACAAAGTGACAGAAATTCAATGTCTACTTTTAAGTTTAGAAACTTAATCTGTATCACAAGTGCTTTCCTGAGCAATGAAATGGCATGAAAGTTGTCCCTAAACAGCAGTATTCCAGGAGGGTAATTCAGATGAAATAACGTACTTCACAGATGTCAACAGGTTCTCTGCACCATTCGTGTGGCAAATCTGGCAACCACAAAGGTCCTAAGAAGAAAAGTCCACACTTTCCATGCAAAGTAACTTCCCTGGTAACTCAGCTGGTAAAGAATCCGCCTGTAATGTGGGAGACACTGGTTCGATTCCTAGGTTGGGAAGATCCCCTGGAGAAGGGATAGGCTACCCACTCCATTACTCTTGGGTTTCCCTGATGGCTCACACAGTAAAGAATCCAGCTGCAAAGTGGGAGACCTGGGTTTGATCCCTGGGTTGGGAATCCCCTGGAGGAGGGCATGGCAACCCACACTAGTATTCTTGCCTGGAGAATCCCCATGGACAGAGGAGCCTGGCAGGCTACAGTCCCTGGGGTCACAAAGAGTCAGACACAACTGAGCGACTAAGCACAGCACAACCCATTCCCTAAGCAGGGGGTTCTCTACAAGTAAGGTTAAAACTCACTGTTGCTATGCTCATGTACGAGAGTCAAGGTTCCCATGACATTTCTGGAACATTATCTACTTGTAAAGGGCCATACACCCCAAGCACCAGAAGCCCAAGGAGGAAGCATCAGTGCGGGGAGGCAGATTGGGATACAATTTCAACAAAACTGCCCCAAGCACACTCCCAGGTCCAGCTTGGAAGACTCTGTCTGAAAGAGCTCAGTCCATACAGAAATCATACACATCTGCGGCTATCTGCTTACAAGGGTTTGTTGTGCTGACCCCCATCCATTCAGTTCACAAGAATTTCCTTAGAATCACTATGACTGCCCTTTCTGACTTCTCTTTTAGGGAGTAGTTCAGTGCCACACTCCGAGTGGATGCTCCGAAAGCCATCTGTAGATGTTGGGAACAGAAAAAGTGGACACGAAAAAATATATATATAAGTCTTTTGAACCACAGAAAACATTCTAGAGCTTTGTTCTGTGTTTTCTCCATACTACCTTCTGCTCAAGCAAAGCACTGAACAGAGGACACAGCAATAGCAAGGCTGGCTCTGTTATTAATATTTGTGGAAGGGGAATAAGTAAGACTAAATTGAAGGCCAGTGAGGCCCACAATTCTGGGATGGTTTCTGTGGAAGAAGGAGACAGTCAGGAAGAAGTTCTGCTTCTTGTTGCCCGCTCCTGATGACCCTTCAAGACTAACCTAATCCCATTAGCTGTTGCTCCTTACGAAGTATCCTTTCTGTCTGCCTAAATGGAGGAGACCCAGGTTCCATCCTGGGTCAGGAAGATCCCCTGGGGAAGGGTCAGCTACCCACTCCAGTATTCTCACCTGGAGAAGTCCATGGACAGAGGAGACTGGATGGCTACAGTCCATGGAATCACAAAGAGCTGGACATGACTGAGCGACTAACACTTTCGCTTTTCTACCTTTGGTTTAAACTAAACCAGTATCACCAAAAGTTGGTTTTGTTTTAAACCTTCTCCCTCTATTTTAGGATCTGAATTCAAATTATGAGCTTAGTCTGTATCACCTCATATAGGAAGTTACTCCCAAAGACACTAGGTAAAACCAATAATAAGAAAATAAACGATCCAATCATAAGATATACACTCATTTGGTGTATGCTTTCCCCAAAGAAAACATAGAGATGGCACAGGAAAAAAAAAACTCCACATGTCATCAGGGAAATGTAAATTAAAACAACAACTTTGCATACCTATTAGAATGGCTAAAATCCAAAACACTGACAACACCAACTGCTGGCAAAGCTGTGGAGTGTCAGGAACTCTCATTCACTGCTGGCAGGAACACAAAGTGGTACAGCCGCTTTGGAGCTCAGTTTGACAAGCTTTACACAAAGCTCAACATGCTCTTACCATATGATCAAACAACTGCTCTCTTTGGTATTTACCGAAAAGACCTGAAAACTTACATCCACAGGAAAAAGAAAGAAACTTGGACATGAGTGTTTATAGTAAGTAAGTAAGTAAAGTCACTCAGTCGTGTCCGACTCTTTGTGACCCCATGGACTGCAGCCCACCAGGCTCCTCAGTCCATGAGATTCTCCAAGCAAGAACACTGGAGTGGGTTGCCATTTCCTTCTCCAGGGGGTTTATAGCAGCTGCATTTAAAACTGCTGAAACTTGAAAGTAACCAAGATATCTTTCAGTAAGAGAAGATATATACATATATATATATATACACACACACATATACACTGTGGTATACCCAAACAACGGACTATTATTCAGCACTAAAAAGAAATGAGCTATCAGGCCATGAAAAGACCTGGGGAATGCGTAAATGTATATCACTAAGTGAAAGAAGTCAGTTTTAAAAAGCTGCATATTCTATGTGCTGTGTTAAGTCGCTTCAGTTGTATCTGACTCTTTGTAACCCTGTGGACTGTATCCCACCAGGCTCCTCTGTCCATGGGATCCTCTGGGCAAGGATACTGGAGTGGGTTTCCATGCCCTCCTCCAAGGGATCTTCTGACCCAGGGATCAAACCTGTGTCTCTTACATCTCCTGCACTGTGAGTGGATTCTTACCACTAGCGCCACCTTGGAAGCCCACATACTCTATGCATGATCCAACTACATGACTTTTTGGAAAAGGCAGAAGTGTGCTGCAACATTGTGATCCTTAAGAAAAAAGTATATTTGGTTGTTGAGACGACCAAAAGATATTTCTTATATATATTTGGGCTTTGTCGTGGTTCTTGGCTCAGGGTTCCCAAAACCTTTGGGATTTCCTGAGTGTTAAGAGTATTCAAGGTGTCTTTTGTTATTTAATGAGGTGGCTTTGGGGAAAGCACCTAAGGATGGGGCTGATTGCCAGTGGAACCAATTCTGTGATTGATCCCTGGGATAGAACTTGCAGTCCCACAAGCCCTTGACATCCAGGCAGGGGAAGGGGGTTGGGTTTGAATCAATTTCAATGGCCAGTGATTTAATCCCTCATGCCTATGCAATGAAGCCTCCATAAAACATACACAAGGATGGGATACAGAGAGCATTCAGGCTGATGGCCACGTGGAGACGCAGAGAGCACGCCTAGAGAGTGCTTTGTCATGCCTCGCCCTCTGCCTCGCTCCCACATGGCTGTTCCTGAGCCATATCTTTTTATAATAAGCCACTACTCTAGCATTTTACTTAAAATGCTTCTCTGGGTTCCATGAGTTGCTCTAGCAAATTAATTGACCCAAAGGAGAAGGTCACAAGAATGTCTAAACTATAGCCAGTTGATTAGAAGCACAAGTAACAACCTGGGTTTGCAATCGGCTCCTAGGGGCTTGGGCACAGGCTTGTAGGACTGAATCCTTAAGCTGTGGAATCTGATACTATCTCTGGGTTGATAGTGGCAGAAATGAGTTGAGTGTAAGACACTGAGCTGGTGTTCCAAGAATTGCATGTTGATATGGCAACCCTCCCCCACACACATTGGAAATTGGGTTCAGGAATTCATTTACATTGATACAGTAAAAAAAAAAAAAGTCAGTGGTTGTCAGGCGTTATAGGGAGGAAGGATGAACAGGCAAAGCATAGAGGATGCTTAGGGCAGTGAAACTACTTTGTTTGATACTATAATGATGGATTCACGTCACTATAGGGTTCCAGGTGGCACAGTGGTAAAGCACCTGCCTGCCAATGCAGGAGGTACGGGTTCAATCCCTGGGTCAGGAAGATCCCCTGTAGTAGGGAATGGCAACCCATTCCAGTATTCTTGCCTGGAAAATTTCATGGGGTTGCAAAGAGTCAGACACCACTGAGCACACACACAGCGCACATGTCACTACAAATTTGATCAAAGCCGTATGAAGTACAACACCAAGAGCGAGCTCCAGTGTAAATTATGGCCTTTGGGTGACTATGATGTATTGTTGTAGGTTAATCAGCTGTGGGGGGTGGTGTTCATAATAGGGGAGGCTCTGCATTCGTGGGGGCAAAGTGTATATGGGGAATCCCTGTGCCTCTCGTTCAATTTTGCTGTGAACCTAAAATTGCTCTGAAGAAGTAAACTCTTTTTCTTTTTTTTAAAGTTTGTGGTTGGTGAAGGTAACCCAAGGAGAAGAGAATGGGAGACAAGTCCTTGGCTGTTTCTTTAAAGAATACTTTTCAAAGCCAAGCCTGTTGTTCATTTATAGAGAAGTATGCCCAGATCCCAACATTCTTTAGAAACACTTCTGTTCAGTCCCTTCCAGATGTCTTACTTATTACTAATTCTATAATTAAGTGCAGAGCTTTTGGGGTAAGAATGATATTTCTGTTCATTTTTTAAAAGTAGTATTTGAATATTCCTTCCCTATGGAACCATATACATTTCAAACTTAAATCCTGAGTTAAAAGATAAACTACTTCTCATAAGCATCCCAAAGGATTTTCTTTTAAATCCAGCAATTCCTACGCTTAACCTTCATTTCTTTGGATGTTCCCAACAGGACTGCACATCATTTCCAGCCCTACCCTCAACTCCAGTCTCTCCCAGCCTTCAGCATATACCTTAGCAGGCAGTTCTTTCTAAGGGCAGGTCAGATAGGAAAAGCTTCCATCAACTCAGCAGGAAACCGGTGGACTCATGTTCTGCCTCCTTTCTTGACCACCACTTTCCCCCATGCCCTTCACATGGAAAATCCACATATATTGTGGGAAGAGATGAAGAAAGATGAGTTAGCTGTGGAGGAATACTTCACAGGGAAGATATGGGACATTTGGGAACATTCATGTTACCAACTAGTCACTCCACAGTCTCACTTTACTGAACCCTTAGATGGAATAAGAGGTCATCAGCCAAGCCAGGCTCTCAGTACTCTGATCATCTTATGTCTTTGCTGATATAGTGAGAAGTATCATCATAAATTTGAATCCAAAGACTTAAACTTTGCAAGAAGCTTATTTCAATTGGATTCCTTTACTGAAATTGTTGAGTACCACTTTAGCAAATGCCTGGTGCTATTGCTAAGATGCTGGCAATAAAAAGATGAATTTAAACAAAAAAAAAATTTGTTTGCCCTAATGAAAATGGAGAAACTCCAGCCTACTGCTCTGAAAAACAGTCTCTTCCAGAGAAATTCATCATAGAAATAATTTAGAAAATTTAAGGCAGTAGAAGAAAATATTAATAACCCAGAAACCACAAGGCACATCCTGGTAAAGTTTCAGAATATTTGGTATTTGGGAACTAAGAAGGAGAAGAGGGTGACAGGATGACATGGTTGGATGGTATCACCCATCCAATGGACATGAACTTAACGAATATTTGAAGAACAAGTGACTGAATGAGTGAATGAATGCATACATGTACCCACCTTAGCCCCAGGCCTCTCCAGATATCCCAGAACCAGTTCAATCACAGGGAAGGGAAATGCAATGAACCCTGGACTCATGGACTAGTACCTAGGGCAGAATTCATTAATTGCTAATAAATACCATTCTTTCACTCCTTAATATTGTTTTAGCCAGGCACATGGCCTTTGTGAGAGTTGGACTATAAAGAAAGCTGAATGCTGAAGAACTGATGCTTTTGGACTGTGGTGTTGGATAAGACTCTTGAGAGTCCCTTGGACTGAAAGGAGATCCAACCAGTCCATCCTAAAGGAAATCAGTCCTGGGTGTTCATTGGAAGGATTGATGTTGAAGCTGAAACTCTAATACTTTGGCACCTGATGCGAAGAGCTGACTCATTTGAAAAGACCCTGATGCTGGGAAAGATTGAGGGAGGAAGGAGAAGGGGATGACGGAGAATGAGATGGTTGGATGGCATCACCGACTCAATGGACATGAGTTTGGATAAACTCTGGGAGTTGATGATGGACAGGGAGGCCTGGCATGCTGCAGTTCATGGGGTCGCAAAGAGTCAGACACGACTGAGCAACTGAACTGAACCGAACCAATGCTGGGAAAAATTGAGGGCAAGAGGAGAAGGGGACGACAGAGGATGAGGTGGGTAGATGGCATCACCAACTCAATGGACATGAGTTTGAGTAAATTCCGGGAGTTGGTGATAGACAGGGAGGCCTGGTGTGCTGCGGTCCATGGAGTCACAAAGAGTCAGACACAACTGAGCAACTGAACTGAAAGGAACTGATGGCCTTTATGAAGACTACATTTCTCTCCTGTTGGCACTTCTGTGATTAGGACTTCCTCCAACACTACTTCTTATCTATTTAGTCTCCTTTTCCTGGCCTCCAAAGGCAAACTCATCCTACTGTTGATTAAGCCATGTTTTAATGTTTCACTTTTGGTTGTTAAGACCAGTTGTGATGCTTGCCAATAAACTGGGAAGATGAGCAATTCCAGGGAAGTGGACACCTGACTGGTGCCACTGTGGACTTCCAGATTGGGTCAAGTGTGGATATCTATCCCAACAGATATTTTTAAAATGTCCTTTGGGAGTTTATGACTAACTACAGTAATTCAGATGACTTTTACCCAAAGTAGAACTGAATGATCTAATTCCTTGGTTCTTTTACTGGTTTGTCTATTGAAAAAAAAATTTTCTATTCCTAAAATTTATTTTAAAACAAGCTTATTGTCTAAGAAAGTTTTCAGGATTTCTCTTCCTCACGTCTTGAGAATACTAGGATTCACATTGCAGGCCATCTCATCTGCCTATCAACTCAAGCCTCTGGTAGTTTTCGAAATATCCATGAGGGTAAAAGTAATAAAACTGAGAAGAAGACAAATGGATAGAATCCCCATAAGAAAGTGACAAATAAAGGGTCATTTTAGGTAGGAAAATTTCTTTAGATAAAGTTTTTCCATATCAAACCACATACAGAAACCACAGAAAAGCTACTAGACCATCCTGTATCATTAACTTGATATCCCTTTCAAAGAACTGATTCTATTTAAAACAGAAACTTTCTTCCCCACTGTATTAGTTTGCTAGAGCTCCCATAACAAAGTACCAAAGACTAGGGAGCTTAAACAGCTTAAATTTATGTTCTCACAGTCTTGAGACTAGAAATCCAAGATGCAGGTGTTGGCTACTTCGGGGTCTCTCTCCTTGCATGTAAGGTCTCCTCACTGTGTCCTCACATGGCCTTTCCTCAGCGTACTCACATCCCTGCTGTCTCTTCTATATGAAAAGTTCCTCTTCCCATACTAACAGCCTCGTTTAACCATAATCTTAATTACCTCTATAAAGGTCTTATCTCCAGACTCACATTCTGAGGCTGGAACACCTAAGTGTTGGGGCTTCAACACATGAAGTGGGAAGAGGACATAATTCAATCCATAACATGCACTTTTCCTTCATTAAACAAATACTGGGATCCTTCAACATGTGAAGAAGCAAGAAGGTCATCTCACTCACAGGGAGCAGGGAGGAAACCTTGAGCACCAGGATGTGAAACTTTGTGTGACAAATGGCAAGAGGAACACCCCTAGAGTATCACGTGCCTAAAGATGAGGAACTCATGTGAGAGAGGAGTCGTTTGGAACCATATCCTGGAAGGCGAGGAACGGAGCATAGGTTTGTAGGCTAGCAGTGGGACTCAAAGGTCTGGAAGGTCCAGGAAGGCAATGCCAGTGGAGGGGGCTGGGCAGTGGCATAGATGCACACTCAGAGGGTGGGGGAGACGGTGGGATGCACGCGGCTCGGGGACTGTGCCCTCTCCAAGCCGGATGGGTGCTGCTCAGCTCCAAGGCCCAGCGACACTCTCACCAGGTTTTGCTATTCTCCCAAAGAAGGCAAAACCGCGGGAACGTCAGCCGGTACAGCCACTATGGAAAACAGTATGGAATTTCCTCAAAAAACAAAAAATAGAGTTCACCATATGACCCAGCAGTCCCACTCCTGGGCATATATCCAGACAAAACTGTAATTCAAAAAGATACATGGCATTCTCCACACCCAGATCACACCCAGACCAGATAAACCAGAAACGTTGGTGGCAGGACCCAGGCATCAATATGTTTTCAGACCTCTTCAAGGTGATTCAAGGGGAATTAAACAAGGATCTAAGACTGAATTGGCATTTTCTGAGATCTTGTTCAAAATGCACTCTGGGCCCACCACATCAGAATCTGCATGGAAGAAAATGCAATTTAAATGCACATTAAAATTTCGGAAGAATTGACCTAGGAAGGAAGCAATGAGAGCCTAAAGTGGGCTTCAAAAGTCTGGCTTTATCTTCCAAATTTCACATTTATTGATTATGCAAATGTGGGGCCTAGCAGAGAGAGAGGACTGGTAGGGATGAACATGAATGAGAGAAGAGGAATTTAGACTGCCGCAGTGAGTAAAACCCACCCTTGGGTCTCAAGGCTATGCTTTTACTTCTAGTGAGTTCTTGGGTGCCTCATTTCAGTTCACCTGCTTTTGCTTTTTCTTCAGATTTTCAGAAGATAACTGGCCCTCTCTTCTGTGAAAGAAAAAAATTATTCATGACACTCATTAAAACAGGAAGGCCAGCTTTATTCAGGGGGACTATTGGGATAGATACAGGGACTACCACACTGGAGTTTTGGAGTCGGGGAGAGGGATGAGCTCAGCCCTGAAAACAATAAGGAAAAGGGGGACTTTTAGAGTCAATGAGAAGGGGGAGAGCTGGGAGGTCAGTGGATGGAAATTTACTACAAGGAAACATCACAGGTAAGAGGGGATTCTGGTTAAATTAACTTAACTAAATTCTTGATGAAATCAGAGAAATCAGATATTATACCCAGGGAAAGGTGGGGAACGAGCAATCTGGGTAGATACAGGAGTGTGATCAGATGGGGAGTCTGCTAATCCAGCTCGGCAGGAGAAGTCCAGGCCTAGTTGGGAAGAGAATGCAGAGGAGCCTGGCCATCCCCCACCCAGTCCAGTCTCTGTCCGGAGACTAAGGAAGCAGAGAAGGGCCCAGCAGTTAAGACTCAACTACACGTGGACCCAGCTTCATACAAACAGCTGGCATTCCGCAGATGCTCACCACTGCTGCTGGGCTAGATGCTTAGCCATCTGGGAGGCGGGTGATAGAGGAAGATGACGAGCGGTCCAGAGCACGTCACGCGGCCCAGCTCTGCAGGCCCTTCCCCTCTCCAGCCCTCTGGGTTTCCCATGTTGATGTGGAGTGAGTGAAATCTGGAGAAATTCGACTCTCGGGTTCTGGTCTGTCACAGCCTCGCCCACGTAGCCCAGCGCCTGCTCCTTCCTCGCGCCCGCTCCCGCTGGTGCTGCCCTCACTCTCTGCCACCTCCTCACCCCCGCGCCGGGCCAGGCAGGCTGGCTCTGGGGAGGCACCGACAGTGCGTGCTTGCAGCTCTGCAGCTCTGCCTTATCGCCCTCTGCTCCCACAACAAGGCCTTTGACCGCTGCTTCACCGTCATCAGGTTCCCCTCTGATGCCTGCGTTAATGCTCTTGGGAAGCCGGCTCAGCTGTTTGCCTCCTCTCCCTTCCGCTCAGTTTCTCCCCGTTGAATATTTCTCAGTGTGTGCTGCGTGCTCATCTGTCAGTCCTTTCTTGGCTCCATTTTAAAAGAAGCCTGAGCATCTTACACAAGCTCTGCCACTCTCCGGCCTGGCCATTCAGAAGCGAGATAAGAAAGAAAAGTCATACTGAAACCTACCTGATTAGCCATCAGGACGCTGGTAGCTTCAAGCTGCAGACCATTGGCTCTGCCCCTTTATATGAGTTGACCAAGTCTGCCCTCCAGACCTGCTAGTTTCCTATTAAATGACTCTTCTAGGGGTCAATCCTTGTCATTTGAGGAGCTCATCAAAGGCTCTCCTGACCCCAAACACTTTGTTTCTTGGTCCGATATACCTGAAATTTCACTCTTTAGAAGTTATTAGATTTGAACCAAAGGAATGGGCATAATTAGCTTTTGGAGAATTTGCATAAGAAAGCAATGACTGGTATCTCTTTGGATTGGGGACCTCTGCTGACAGAAGGTGAGAGTAAGATGGAGAAAGGGTCTTTAAAGTCCTAACATGGGACAGGTAAGTGGATAGGTGGGGGCAACTTGCCACTTCACAACCTCGCCTGGAGGCAGCTGTGATTTTAAGGGAAAAAATGTTAGCCTCTTCCATTCCCCAAAATCATTTCTCATGGTTTCTTTCCCTCCCGAAGCAGCCAGTATTCAACAAATACATATTAAAAGCTGAAAGTTCTGGCCAGAGAACAAAAAGAAAGTGCAACAGAAAGGTAAAAGAGAGAGTAAATGGATCACCAATCTTAAATACTTTCTAGATTCAGAGATACAAGCCACCACAGATCACAAACATATAGATCTTGCCTTTGAACTTACAATTTAAAGTAGGAGGAGACACAGAAGTGGGACAGGGGCGGGGAGAGCAAATATATATATATATACCCACACACTCACATACAGTAATACACATTATATACATATTTCTCCTCATACATCTCTTTACACCTTAGACTGTAAGATTATACACATACATACACATAGTGTTCAACACATTGAAAGTCAAAAAAATAACCTCTCCATCATTACTGGGGCTTCCCTGGTAGCTCAGCTGGTAAAGAACCTGCCTGCAATGCAGGAGACTCTGGTTCGATTCCTGGGTCGGGAAGATCCACTGGAGAAGGAATAGACTACCCATTCCAGTATTCTTGGGCTTCCCCTGTGGCTCAGTTGGTAAAGAATCTGCTTGCAATGCAAGAGACTTGGGTTCAATCCCTGGGTTGGGAAGATCCCCTGGAGATGGGAACAGCTACCCACTCCAGTTCTGGCCTGGAGAATTCCACGAACTATTCCATGGGGTTACAAAGAGACACGACTGAGTGACCATCATTCCTGATCAAACAAAGTCTGAATCCATGAGTTAGAGGAACTGCCCATTACCCACCATCTCTTCTTGGATTCCTCTAGTAGCCTCAGCTCAACACAACTGTCGACTGTCTCTTCCTCTTTGTTTTATTATTGTTTCTCCTCCAACTCTTCAATTTTCTCCTTATATTCCTTTGTCATATGCTAACCATCCAGGATCTGTTCTTCAAGTCTTTTAACTTTTCCCTCATGATTGTCTTTTTTGTGTTTTTGTTTGTTTGGGTTGGTTGACTTTTATCTTTTGCTTTAAGATTTTTTCTTCCAGCTGGTCTTGCAAATTATCATTTGAATCTCAACAGTGTCCATCCTCGTCTTCAAATTGTTTATTAAGCATTTTCACTCACAAGTCACAGTTGTAAACTGTGTAAATTCTATTTTGATCTATCCTTAAATCCCCATAAGTGGTCTTATTTTCTTAATTAAGTTGGGCAAATATCTCGCAGGCTGCTCTACCTTGTTCCCATTGTCTTGTTTGATCATCTCTTATCTGGCTGAGGGGCACCCTTGTTTGTGTCATCTTTCTTTGCTCTTTGGGACCTCTCCCAGTTGTTGGACCTTCCATGGAGTCTAAGGTCTTAATTGCTCTGAGTCGCCTGCCAGCCCGGCAGCTGTTTGAATCAGGACTGATGACTAGGTTTAGTGATGGGAACGATGGGGAAGTGGGATGAAGTCAGGTTGCCATCTGGCCCCAAATCCCCTAGAAAGCTAGTGGCACTGAGTATTTAAATCGCACTCCACTGTACTTTCAAGAATCCTAAGAGTCAATGATCTGGATTCAAATGCCATGCTTTCTTCACCATCTGAGTGATCTTGAGCAAGTCCTTTAAAACACAGGGTTCCCCTTCCTCGTTTATCAATTCAGGATTAACCACACTGCCCTACTTGCTGCCAAGGGTTTGTTATGAGGATCAGGTAAACCAGTAACTCTCAGTTGTAAATGCTGATATGTCTTTGTGACTGCTATTATTCCTAACTCTAGTTCTTTTTCTTTTTTTTTTTAAACTAAAGTATAGGGACAGAAAAGGAAAACACTTGAAAAAATTTTGAAATATTACCTTCAGCTCCTAGAACTCTATGGAGAATTGCCTACAAACAGAACAATCATAACATGTTTTTCAAAGGACTACTAATTTATCCCTTTAGCACACACTGAAGACAGGGAGAAGGCAGAAGAAAGGCAACTGTAGAAACACACCAATGCCTGCCCCCTCCCTCCCTATGAAACAGGGAGCAAGAAAGATAACAGTAGGTGGGGGGTGGGGGGAGCGAGGACAGATTGAGCATAGCAGTTTGGGGATCAGAGACATGATCTTCCACACCAGCTACCATTTATGTGAATGTGGGCAAGCTTTTTATCTCTCTGAACTTATTTTCTCATTTGTAAAAAGGGCAAATAATATACTAGCATTGCCATGAGGTTTTGCGAAAATAAAGTCAAATTCCTGACATCATAAATTCTTCATTAATGGGCTTAAGTCATATATGTATTTCCTTTTTCAGACTATCCACACCACATGTGTTTTACTTTGCAGACTTTCCTTTTTTTGTTCCTTTTTCTAACTTAAACCCGCAACCCATGACTTGCAGTTTAAGGGTGGAAGGAGGGAAATCCCTTTTTTGAGTTATAAAACAATAGCACTTCTGTGATGGGCTTGAGTGATACGCTTATCCTCTGTCAAGAAGAAGAATAAAGTGAAATTAACATTCCTATTAGCTGAATACAGGTCCCAGAGAGACTGGCAACTGTCACTACATCATCATGGGGACACACTGACAAACAGGGACACAGAGTGCCTGGTGCAACTCTCTAGGCCTAATTATAGAGTCTTTAATTCCCTGGCCTACTTTGGCAGGGATGGCCCCCAGAACAGATTTGTGCAGACAAATAAAGCTTCTGCATCTTAACACTTGGCTTGACAGCCAACAAGGCTTACTGGACACCTGCTTAGTGCTAAGTACCAAGCATTAGGGGGAATCAAAAGAAATTAAAGAGGTGATCCCTGCCCTTGAAGAGCTTATGGTCTGTGTGGTCAATTGCTTCTATAGTCTTGTCTTAAATATATATGTACATATATATTTATACATGTATCTTTTTCACATGGTTTGGATTTCACAGACACTTATTTTAGAAACCTTAAATTTTACATTATTCAATCTTTCCATTTCATAGTTGAGGTAACTATGAGGCTCGCAGAGTTTGTGTGGCTTGTTTATGCAAAAATTATATTATTTAAGGGAATAGAATAAGGACTTCCCCAGTGGTCCAGTGGTTAAGACTCCTCAGGTCCAACGCAGGGGGCACAGGTTCAGCCTTTGGTTGGGGAACTAAGATCTGGCATGCCCTGCACCATGGCCAAAAATTTAAAAAAGAATAAATGCTATTTTCCAAGTACAGACCTAACGGAGTTCTTCACAGTCATATTAGCGTCCTTTGACCACTTCAGGCATGCTGAATGGGGCACATGACCCAGTGTTTATCACACCTTTGTTTTCCTTTGCACCAAGACACAGATACAGAATTCTGGCTTACAGGAAGAAAGCAAAGCCTTTTCCAAAGCTCATCCAAAGCCTTCAAAAGGTTTTATTTCTTTTAATCTGAATGGCCATGCCAACATTAGCTCCCCATCCGCAGAACTCTCCACACCGCCTCTCACTCGGGCTATAATTAAATCCTCCAAGCAAAGAGTGATGCCTGTAGGAGGGCAGATGCGGTTCCCATCCTCATTCCCACACTGATTGGTTCTGTGACTAATTGCTTTACAATCATTTCTAAGCCACTCCCAGTCAAAGCTTCCTGGTCTGTAAAGTTGGGATCACAATTCCCATCCAGGGATGTCACCTTGAGCGAGTAAAGAACCCAGCTGGGGGGAGCATTCAGGGAGCAGAGGGTCCTAACTCCTCACCTGGATTTCCCCGGTGACCTTCCCTGTTGTGACATCTTTTGAGAGAGAAGCAGGTTCTGCTCTGGGCTCTTTGGTAGAAGTGTGCAGAGAGGCTCCAGAAACCTCTAGAGACAAGGTAGCCAAGTTTTACCTTCTGTTCAGAATAACAGCTTTGTGTTCAGTAGTTCACTCGTGTCCAACTCTTTGCAACGCCATGGACTGCAGCACACCAGTCTTCCCTGTCCTTCACTATCTCCCGGTGTTTGTTCAAACTCATGTCCATTGAGTCAGTGATGGTGTCTAACCATCTTATCCTCTACTGCCCACTTCTCCTCTTGCCTTCAATCTTTTCCAGCATCGGGGTCTTTTCCAATGAGTCAGCTCTTCACATCAGGTGGCCAAAGTGTTGGAGCTTCACCTTCAGCATCAGTCCTTCCTGTGTATATTCAGTACTGATTTCCTTTAGGATTGACTGGTTTAATTTCCTTGCTGTCCAAGGTATTCTCAAACGTCTTCTCCAACATCAGATTTCAAAAGCATCAGTTCTTCAGTGCTCAGCCTTCATTATGGTACAAGCTTCACATCCATATATGACTACTGAAAAAACCATTAGTTCAGTTCAGTTCAGTCACTCAGTCATGTCCAACTCTTTGTAAGCCCATGGACTGCAGTACGCCAGGCCTCCCTGTCCATCACCAACTCCCAGAGTCTACTCAAATTCATGCCCACTGAGTCAGTGATGCCATCCAACCATCTCATCCTCGGTTCTCCCCTTCTCCTCCTGCCTTCAATCCTTCCCAGCATTAAGGTCTTTTCCAGTGAGTCAGTTCTTTGAAACAGGTGGCCAAAGTATTGGAGTTTTAGCTTCAGCACCAGTCCTTTCAACGAATATTCAGGACTGATTTCCTTTAGGATGGACTGGTTGGATCTCCTTGCAGTCCAAGGGACTCTCAAGAGTCTCCTCCAGCACCATAATTCAAGAGCATCAATTCTTACAGTGCTCAGCTTTCTTTAGAGTCCAACTCTCACATCCATATATGACTACTGGAAAAACCATAGCTTTGACTAGATGGACCTTTGTTGGCAAAGTAATGTCTCTGCTTTTGAATATGCTGTCTACATTGGTCATAGCTTTTCTTCCCAGGAGCAAGCATCTTTTAATTTTGTAACTGCAGTCACCATCCATAGTGATCTGGAGCCCCCCAAAATAAAATCTGTCATTGTTTCCACTTTTCCCACATCTGCTTGCTGTGAAGCAATGGGACCAGATGATATGATCTTAGTTTTTTGAGTCTTGAGTTTTAAGCCAGCTTTCTGACTCTCATGTTTTACCTTCATCAGGAGGCTCTTTAGTTCTTCTTCACTTTCTGCCATTAGAGTGGTATCAGGTGCATATCTGAGATTGTTGATATTTCTCCTGGCAATCTTGATTCCAGTTTGTGATTCATCCAGCCTGGCATTTCACATGATCTATTTTGCATATAAGTTAAATAAGCAGGGTGACAATATACAGCCTTGATGAACTCCTTTCCCAATTTTTAACCAGTCTGATATTCCATGTACGAGTCTAACTGCTGCTTCTTGGCCTACATACAGGTTTCTCAGGAGACAGGTAAGGTGATCTGGTATTTTCTTCTCTTTAAGAATTTTCCACATCTGTTGTGATCCATATAATCAAAGACTTTGGCAGGCTTTAGCATAGTCACTGAAGCAGAATTTGATGTTTCTTTGGAATTCCTTTGCCTTTCCTATGATTCAGCAGGTGTTGGCAATTTAATCTCTGGTTCCTCTGCCTTTTCTATATCCAGCTTATATGTCTAGAAATCCTCAGTTCACATACTGGATTAAAAGATTTTCAGCATTACCTTGCTAGCATGTCAGATGAGCACAATTGTACCGTAGTTTGAACATTCTTTGGCAGTACTCTTCTTTGGGACTGTAATCAAAACTGACCTTTTCCAATCCTGTGACCACTAATGAGTTTTCTAAATTTGCTGGCATATTTGAGTGCAGCACTTTGACAGCCTCATCTTTTAGGAGTTGAAATAGTTCAGCTGGAATTCCATCACCTCCACTAGTTTTGTTCATAGTAATGCTTTCTAAGGCCCACTTGACTTCACACTCCAGGGTGTCTGGCTCTAGGTGAGTGACCACACCGTTGTGGTTATCCAGGTTATTAAGATCTTTTTAATATAGTTTTTCTGTGTATTTTTGCCCCTCTTCTTAATCTCTTCTGCTTCTATTAAGTCCTTAACCATTTTTGCCTCTATCATGCCCATTCTTGCATGAAATATTCCCTTGATATTTCCAGTTTTCTTAAAGTTATCTCTAGTCTTTTCTATTCTATATTTTCCTGTATTTCTTTGTGTTGTTCACTGAAGACTTTCTCATCTTTCCTTGCTATTCTCTGGAACTCTACATTCAGCTGGGTATATATTTCCCTTCCTCCCTTGCCTTTCACTGCTCTTCTTTCTCAGCTATGTGTAAATCCTCCTCAGACAACCATTTTGCTTTCTTGCATTCCTTTTTCTTTGGGATGGTTTTGGTCATTGCCTCCTGTACAACGTTATGAATTTCCATCCATAGTTCTCCAGGCACTCTACCAGATCTAATCCCTTGAATCTATTTGTCACTTCCACTGTATAATCATAAGGAACTTGATTTGGGTTATACCTGAATGGCCTAGTGGTTTTCTCAACTTTCTTCAATTTAAGCCTGAATTGCAATAAGGAGCTCATGATCTAGGCCACAGTCAGCTCCAGGTCTTGTTTTTGCTGACTTTATAGAGATTCTACATCTTTGGCTGCAAAAAATATAATCAACCTGATTTCAGTATTGACCATCTGGTGATGTCAATGACATTGTTATTAGCTGACTAATCCTAATCCCAGTTGTGCCTTGAGCTCTTTCCTTTCCCCAACATTGAAGTTAAAAACATTAATGTACATATATGTAGCATGGAGTGGGAAACTAAAAATAGTCACTGTTTCCAGTGACACAGAGAGTGTTTAAAATAATTTACGTTAGCAAAAAGGAAAATAAAAAGTTGTGCAGGGTCTTGAAATTTTGTGTCAAGAAGACTGAAGTATCTATCACCTATATTTAAAATTCATTTGAGTGACAAATGAAAAATTTCATTTTGACTTTCAGAAGTGAAAAATATTTGGGGTTTTTTTTTTTGCACTATATTTCCTGTTATTTTCCAGTTAGGATGTAAAATCTTGGGAATAACTTTTTGTTTTCCCAAGTGTTCATTGGATTCAAAGCAAATTAGTCAGAGAATCACAACCTGCATAAATCCATCGTCATAGGAGCCCTTGATCTTAGAACACCACTGTGCTGAATCCTGAGATAAATCTTTTTGCCAGAAATCCTATTATTTAGAAGTACAACAAAAATAATAATCGGAGATGACATCAGGATGGTGAGAACATTATACTCTTCTTCTCTGTGTATGAGAAGAATTTAACATCCGCTCATCACTAGCTGAAGCGACAGTATAGGAGCCTGAGAAATATCTGGTTGGCTCCAAGATAAATAATCTTCTGTCCTCTGAGGGGGAAACTTTTTTTTTTCATTCCACAGCTTCAGAAAGACCACTAGACATGGGCACAAAACATCTTCTGGAGATGGTGTGGAAATATCATTCAGTAAGTGGAGGTCAGATAAGGATGCGCATTTACGCTTGTGAAATAGATCCTGCTGGCAGTATACCCAGCACTTTGTCAACACGTCCCTTCTCAATTCCTAGCCTCTGGCTTACTTAGAAGCTTTATACAGAGTATTGGTTGGGGGTGAGGGAAGTGAGTGGTTAGGTAGAAGAAATTGGCAAGAGTTCAACACAGATAAAACTGAAGAGATGAGACAAGCCGAGAGGAAACATCTGGAGCACCTGGCAGGGGTCGTTTTAGGCTCCTCGCCTGAAGTAACTCATTACTGACTCTTCTTCACCGTTGGCCGATGATCTGGTTTTTCCTGCTATTGCAGATTTGTCTAAAAACAATGGGATAAGAGCAAACATTACCATTTGTTTTTAAGATTCACAAGATGTCCTCTCAAATCTCATGTGGAGATCCTGTTTCAATTAGTCACAACTAGTTGGGGTTTTCACTTATACTGTCTCTCAAAAGACCAATTAATTTGGGTAATCTCCCTGAATCACTCCCTGTTTTTGTTGTTCAGTCACTCGGTCACGTCCTACTCTTTGCGACCCCCTGGACTGCAGCACACCAGGCTTGCCTGTCCTTCACCATCTCCCAAGCTCGCTCAAACTCACGTCCGCTGAGTCGGTGATGCCATCCAACCATCTCATCCTCTGTCGTCCCCTTCTCCTCCTGCCTTCAATCTTCCCCAGCATCAGGGTCTTTTTTAATAAGTCAGGTCTTCACATCAGTTGGCCAAGTTATTAGAGCTTCAGCTTCAGCATCAGTCCTTCCAATGACCTGATTCTCAAATCTAAGAGAAATCTCTGCAACTGAGTTTCCTGAATGTGACTAGGCTGAGTCAGGAGACGGTACAGTTATCTGGAATGTTCAGAGAAAGGAGTTGTTTAAAATTATTTATTTCATTTTATTTTATTGTGGTAAGAACACTTTATTCTCTCAAATCTCAAGTATAGCATGTACTGTTAACTGTAGATACAATGTTATACAGCAGATCTCTAGAATTATTCATCTTGCTTAACAGAAATTTTATGCCCATTGATTAGCAACTCTCCGATTTCCCCCTGACTCCAGCCCCTAGGAAGCACCATTTCTCTCCTTGATCCTCTAAATTTGACTGTTAGGTATGTCATACCAGGGAGTCATGTAGCAGTTATTTGACTGGCTTATTTCACTTAGCAAAATATCATCTAGATTCATCCATGTGACTTGAAGTATGGATGTTTCCATTGGTAGAATCAAGAGTCATTGGATCCTGAAGCCCCGAAGATGCTTCTAAGTTTTGCAAAGAATCAAGTACTGATGCTGACCCTCAGTTACCTCGTAGAGCAATTACATATAAGTAAGTCTGGTTGGGTTTCCCAGGTGACACAGCGATAAAGAATCTGCCTGCAATGCAGGAGATGGGCTCGATCCCTGGGTTGGGAAGATCCCCTGGAGTAGGAAATTCTTGCCTGGAAAATCCATGGACAGAGGAGCCTGGTAGTCCGTGAGGTCGCAAGAGAGTCGAACACCCCCGAACAAATGCACACACACAAGTTTGGTTGACATACCACAGACATTGCTTTAGAGAACAAGGTTCAAATATCTTTTGACTTGTCTTTTTTTTTTTTTTTTTTTCTTTCTCAAAAATGAAAAACCTAGATGCTTATCTGACCCTTTTCCTTTCCCTTTGATTCAGTTACCAATTCTGTGGACATTTCAAATCCTAGTATATATAAATATAGCTCTTTGGTGACTAAATTAAGTGGGTTACTTTATTAATAGCAAGAATAAGACAAATGAGATCATGGGAATTTCAGTTTCAATGAATATGCATTACATTTAATTACACATAGAGTCAAGATGAAATTTATACCTATACATCTTTTCCCATATGCTTTCAAGGCATTCCTTACAAATTATTCTCTGTACCACAAACAATTGCTATTCATAAATTACTAAATCAAATTAGTCTCAGCAAATGCCCAACTCTTTATTTCGTTAGAATGTTAGTATGTAAAAGAGGCCCTGAAGTAAGTGGGCCATGAACTTATACTTGCAGATCTGTTTTGGATCTCAGAGACGCTAACTTTAGTCCTATTTGTGGTAATAGCTCTTGAGTGGAATTTTTCTTTGGCACAAATAACGTTTTTATGGACTAGCTCATTCTGTAAAAATAGACTTATTTTTTAATGAAAATTAAATGATAAAATATGTTAATCTTCTTCTTTAATTTGCTCATAAATTATGAAAGTATTAAGTAACTTTAAACTGTTATGTTACCTTCTTTTTCTGTCAATCACATTTATTGTAGAAGACTGGCTTTTATTAAAGCGATATTATTTTACTTAATTGTGGGGATAGAAAGACTGCAGAGGACTCCATTAGGACAGACAATACAACACCGTTATACCGTATTATACAAATAATCCCTGCTCTGCTACATAGCGATGCTAGGGGGCACAGTCAAGTACACAACCCATCTTAATAACAATCACCAGCACTGGAACCATGCGACAGTATTTATGTACACTATTCATTGAATACCAACATCAAACCTGCAAGGAGACAGTATCCTACACATTTTCAGGTGAAGAAATGGAATCCTAGTGAGATCAAGCAACTTAGCCAGTTAGTAAGCAACAGAATGAGAATTTGAACATAATAACAGTGTTTCCCATTATACCAGTGAGCATCTCCCGGACCATAATCCAAATACTATTTTTTTAACTTTCTCTCATGAATATACAATTAAGTTTTTCAGAAGCTATGTATTGACAGTACTCTGAACAGCTAATATTAGTAGAATGTGGGCTTGTATATTCTTGCATGTAAAAATTATCAGTTTTAATTTCTAATATCATTCATGGAAATAACTCATATAAACAAAAGCTCTTTGGAGTTCTCAACAATTTTTAAGAGTAGGTAAAGCAGTTCTGAGATCAGAGAGTTCACGAACAAAGAATTATATTGGACTACCTTCCACAGATCAAAGACACTCCAACTTCAGAGTCTTAGTAGCCTAGTAAAAAACAATGATCAAAGTAAAGTAACCTAGTCAATAAGGTATCACCAGAATTAGCAAATAAACAAACAAAAACACAAGGGTCTTTATTGTATTTTATGTGGTGGGAATTTTTCATTTCAAAGTTGAAGAGAAATCACAGGTTGCTTACCAGATGTAAAACTGTCTGAGTTTCACTGAATCATTGATTCTCATTGAGATGCCAAATGAGTTGTTCTTGTGAGCCTCCTCATTGATGTCTAACAGAGCAGTTCCCTCCTGTTTGTGACAAAGATATAAAGCTTAATAGCCAGAGGAGAAGTGGGGAGGGATAAACTAGGAGTTAGGGATTAACGGATACACACTACTGTATATATTGTGGATAAACAGGAAGGATCTGCTGTATAGCATGGAGAACTATATTTAATACCTTGTAATAATACAAGAAAAGAATCTGAAAAAGAATGTGTATATATAAACAACTGAGTCACTTGGCTGTACACCTGAAACTAACTCAGTGTTGTAAATGAACTCTATGGAAAGACAATTTTATTTAAAGCCTGGTTAAGGATCCAGACTCAGACTGCCTGGTATCAAATCCTGGCTTACCCACATGAAACAAGAGGCAAATTATACTTACCCTGTTTGAAGCTATTTCCTCATCTACAATATATAATATACATATCAGTATAATATAATAATTATGAGGTTATTGGGAAGATTAAATGAAATAATGATTCTCAAAAGTGAATGGGATAAAATGTGTAGCACATGGTAATCAGTCAATGCATTTCAGTTATCTTTGCTGTTATTTTTGAGTCAGTTGGTAGCTACACGGACTCCTCAGTGTGGTCTTATTTTTTTTTCTAAACGCCATTCAGGCCTCAGTGAACAGCTGGTTTTTCCTATGGCAAGGAACTAATTCTTCCTCTTCTATGATATCACATTTTTAGCAACAAAGTGACTTAAAATAATCAGGAAAGGTTTCAAGAGGCAGCTTAGCTGGTTGCTTCTTCCTTTTTGAAGAACCATCTGTTAAAGACAGTGATTGTGAAGAAGATATAAATTACAGGCTTGGCACTTAGGCCGTCTCTGCTGAGAACTGTGGACGTGATTTAGAGTAGACTCTACTGAGTCCCCCTCTGACTCGACTCAGTCCCCCTCTGAGCTGTGTTTCCCCTTATGAAAAGGAAAGGGGTTTCTCTACAAAGTTTATAAAGATCTTTAAAGTTTATAAAGATCTTTGCCATCGTGTCATGCCATGATTTTATATATTAAGATGTCAGCATTATTTCCTCCCTGAAAAATCAAAAGAATAACCAATATGTTCCTGACATTATTCTATGATATTATGTTTAAATAAAATTGAGTAAAATTTGCAAACAAGAATTACAAATATTATGAAACATCAACATAAATATATTATTCCTCACATTTTCTAAGTAATACACAGATTTTAATATGTCCATGATGTTTTATCCATTTTCTTGAAAATTTCTAATTTATCATAGGAACATAATCTAATCCTAGACTGATTTCCCTCAGGGATTAGTCAACATTTATTTTAATGCCTTTTAAATCTTTGGGTTCACAAAATCTTACATCTCTCAATTTGAATCAAATCTTGATTTCCTGGAAATCCCAGTTAATGTCAACAATCCCTTGAATCCTTAAAGAGTAGCTGATAACTTGTGGAAATACTGAAACAGATTAGTTTTTAGTGATCATGGCTTTCTCGCATGGAAAGCAATATATTTTTGGCTTTGTTTATTCACACATTTTAATGACGAAAACAAAAACTTTTTACTAAGTCAGTCATCAAATATTCATTGAATACTTTCTCTTTTATGATGTTACAATATTAATAGGCTAATTTATTCAATTATTAATCCCATGAATCTCAATGGTGTAAATCTTTCCTTTGTTGTTGTTGCTGTTTTTTTTTCTCCAGACCATTGTTATTTACAGAGATTGCATTTAGGCTCATTCATTCATAAATGTTCTTGGGACATTTCTATTCCAGCTTTCTATCAAGCTGTCTTGTATTTATTGTATCACTTCCTCCCTCCCATCTCTCATGGGATAATAACGTTCTGCAAGCTGAGAGAGGACTAAACATCACTGAATTATTGTTGCCATTCTGGATAGTAAATACCAATGCCAAAGATTAAACCCAATCTATGACATTTAGAGGGAGGCTCTAGTGGCCTTAGGCAGACATGATGTGATAATAAACGTTTACTATCAACATTATCATCAGTCAAGTATAGTGATCTGGGAACTCACGGGCTGGACTATTCTAGGGTGACATTTGGATCTGTTTTGCTCATTTGTGTTCCTCTATTCATGGAGGCTGTCGGGGTAAAAGATCATGGAAAAGAAGACAGCCCTACAGTCAGGCCTCTTCACCATGGTTTTTAAAAATAGCCTCAAAAGATCCTCCTTTGAGAACTGGTTAAAGCCAGAAAGATGAGGGGAAGTGAGAAAACACAGAAAGATGTAGAAAAGAATTTGCAAATCAGAATGGTGATCCTTCAAACAAGAGAATTCTAATGGAAGACAATGGCAGGGGGCAGAGGCCAAGAGCAGAGCAATGGAAAGGTACGCAAGGGAACCTGGGAACCAAGTGGACAGACAGAGGCAAAAGGGAAGCTTGCAGGTCTTCTTCCAGTGTCTCAACATCAGTGCTGATTGGCTTATGCAAAATGAGAATTCTGTGGGGTAATTATAGCACTATACCTCCAGAGATTTAGACCTCTAACACTGTCTTCTACAGACTTTAGAATAATGCTACATAGAAACTAGATCTAAAATTGTACCAGAAGGGCTTCCCTGGTGGCTCAGTGGTGAAGAATCTGCCTGCCAATGTAGAAGATGTGGGTTCGATCCCTGATCCAGGAAGATCCCACGTGCCGCCGAGCAACGGAGCCCAGGCACCACAACCAACAAGCCCTAAAGCGCTGGATCGTAAAGGGTGCACCAGAATTTCCCAGGCTGCTTCTCGAAACTCAAGACTGCCTAGAGCTCCCTGTCTGCCCCTCAACCCACAATCCTAGCTATTGATTTCTCAGGTCTGGAGTGGGGCTAGGAATCTGCACTTTAATCAACACATCCAGGTGATTTTGATGCCGATAGTCTAAACACTTGAAGAAATATTGCAGACATTGCCCCAGCATCCTTAAATTTCATTCTGTCGTAATGTTTGCCACATTTTGGATTTTCCAGATCTGTAAAACTTAACCTTAGGAAATCAACATCTGTACCATAGACACTGAATAAAGCCTCATGTCAGTTTCAAGGAAAATGTGTGTGTGTGTGTGTGTGTCTGTGTGTGTCTGTGTGTGTGTGTGCACGTAGAGAGAGAGAGATTAGTGCAGAAAAGAAACTATTCAGAGTCCCTTCAACTTGGGTTCCATGTGACTTCACATTTGGACTGTCCTGGGTCTGCCCCTGGTGTTATGGGAGGAGAAATATACATCTTAAAGTGATGTGGGAAATGAAAGCATTATTGCCTGGGCACAGAACCACATTAGTAACTCAAAGTGATGTCAAAGGGGAAGGATTTCTCTTTCCTGAAGGTAAACAGGCTAATTTACATTAGAAAGGATGACTTTTTCCAAGGATGGCCTGAAAATATATATATATATATATATATATATATATATCTCAATAAAAGCAACATGTTGGTTTCCCTTCCTTCATCCAGACCTCACTTGGAGGAAGAACATAGGACGTCGGCTGCGGCACGTCTGTGGGTTTCAGTTCCATGGTGACAGCCTGTGTTTCCAGGTTCTCTGTGCTCAGTGCTGAGGACCCACCTGGGAAAAGCTGGCGTGTCTGCCTAGAAGACACGGAACAGGGAGCTTGGGCACTGCTGTCTGCCCAAAGGCTGGGAAAGTCCCCAGCATGGAAGATGTTCTCAATCAGTATTTGTTGAATGAATTAATTCTCTGATACATTGGTTGTTAATGTTCTTTTCTAAGAGAATTTAACTTTTTAACAACTTTGCGTGCATGTGCATGCACACGCACGCAGTAATTCTGAAAATTTTATACCATTCTAAAATCCCCCCATTTTGCTGAAACAGACATAGATATTTTTCATATGGTTGTAACTGAGCGTGTGCATTTACAATGCAAAGGTGGTTTCATGACTGAGTTTCTTCTCCAAGTGTGTTCTTCATGAGTTCCTTTCGTTGCTCTCATCCATCACGGCTGCCTCCTCCACCTCTAGGACGGATACTGCTCCCCTCCACACCTCCTAGAGGCTCATGTTCACCCTCCCACAGCCTGTGGCATTCAGAACACTATATCTCAATAAAGACATATTTCCAGAGGATCAAGAGAAAAGAGCTTATTTCAGTTGCCTTAGGGCTTCCTAGGGATTTTCCGAGGATCCGTCCAGCCAAAGGAATTCTCTAGCTCTTTCCTTCTCCTGCAAAGCTATGTGAGCTTTAAGAAATACTGATCAACCCCCTCCTCAGCTCACTTCCTACTCTCCAAACACATACACACACACACACACACACACACACACATTAATTGTCCAAGACAAGGTCTAATTAATTGCCTCTGGGAATATCCCTCCAAATCTTCATCTTTCCTTCAGAAACATCTTCACTTGACTTTGCAATCAGTGACATAAAAACTAGGCTTTCTTGTCTTCTTGGCTGCAGCTTCTTTCTGAGTCTTTACTTTTAATTTAATGTGGTCTTAAATCCAAAATAGTCCACACACCATGTTCATTTAAAAGAAATGAAACACTGGATTGTCATCTTAGATTGTATATTTTTAAAAATTCTCATTAACAGTTATTTCCATCCCATGTGACTCTATAAGGTCCTGTCTGAAATCTTGCCCTCTAGCTGTCAAACTTCCCAGAGAGAGGCCTGCAGTGTCCACATGGTGAAAACAAGATAGTGTGATTCCAAATTTGCCTATTGTAGGAGGGCAGCAGTCACTTTTTAATTACCAACCATGGCAAGAAAGCAGCTGGATCAATGTGACTCATTCAGGTAAGACAGACAACTACAAATTTCCAAATTGCAGTAAACTGGATAACTAACAATACAAATATCCCATAATGACCAGGAGGGTAAGATATTCTACCTCTTATAGTTCTTTGCTCTCTGTGTTTTTAGTCCTTCGCTTCTCTCCTCTCTGACCTGTCATTGTGAGTCTCAGAAGACAAACGCAATTGGGATAGAAGGAATTATTATGAAAAATCACACCAGGTAATGAAGTGAAGCCACTGACAACACAGTACACAAATGCAAGAGATAACAATAGTCACAGCTTCCTCTGAAAAGTGTATAAAAAATATTGTAAACCAAGCATGATATTTTTTTGCCTTATATGATCATTTCAAAGACGCATTCTCTTCACTTCTGATAGGTAAAGACTTGAAAACTCCCATGTCCTTACTGAGCTGTCAGAAAGTTAATGATAAATAGCCCTTAGAAGTAGTAAGGAGCTTTTTATCTTGGAGAACCTTAAAGATGGAAGGGTCTGCACAGCTCATCTAGTTCACTGGCCCTCCAACTTGCTTTTGCTGGCTGGACCTGCAACTAGAGCTTCTGATTGTGCAGACTGGGCAGGAACTTGGGAATGAGTTCATTTAAAAAGCCCCAGAGTTTTACTCTACTGAGGTGACTTAGCAGCAGCAGCAGCAGCAGCAGCAGCAGAGTTGATCTGACATCCAGCCAAGGTGGACAAATCAAGTCCAAACATCTTATTTTTTTAAATGAGAAACAGAGACACTAAATGAATTGCTAATGAGATATTTCAATTCTTTTGAAACAAAACAAAAAGTTTTCATCGTTCAACAAGCATTTAACAACATGCCAACCACGTGTTCTGCTCTATATTAGGCAATGACAGGATGAAGATAAACAAGATGTGAGCTTTGTCCTCAATCATCTTACCACATCAAAGCAAACAATCACCCTCTAGTTATTAAATGAGTTAGCATATTTTAAAAGCATTTGCAAACCATGAATGTTAGGGAGACATAATGTGAAATTATGGCTTCTTCGCATTTGAACCCTGGAATTCTATGTAAAGCAAACACCTTTGCACTGCTTTTTCTTCTCAGGATATTGTGGTAAGAGATTTGTCATATGATGGAGCAACCTAAGGCATCCATATCCCCAATCTGGGAAGACTGATAAATAACCTCTGCATATCTGCTGAACTAACCAGCCAGAAACCAAGTTGACCTTATCCCAGTTGACCTTTGTAAATAAACTTCCTCATCAATGGAGAGAAGGGCAAATGAAGGGACTGTAGGCTTCAACGTCTCCGGAACTGTTCTGCTGCACCTCTGCAGAGGATATAAGACAATAACCACCTCAGCATGTCTTGAGATTCTGAACATGGATGTCCTTTCCAGCCACAAGTCAGTGCTTTTGTCCAGCACCGTCATCTCAACTGCCCCATTTCTTCTACCCGTTTGGTCTGCCAGTGATCTGGGCTCCACAATGGAAACTATGCTGCTTTGGGTATTGAGCTGGACAATGCTTGAGTCACTTTTCCATTCCCGTGGCTAGCGCGGGTGCATTCAGTCCCTGATAGAGAGCTCTGCAAGATTAGCGAAGGCATTCATTTTCTGCTAACTGCACAGAAACACTGGCGAGCTAGCTTGGGCTCACTGATGCCTCAGACAAGTCTCTTATCCAAGTTCACTTCTCTCTTCTGTCTTTTCTCCTGCCATTTGGCATAATATCTCCACTCCACAGGGTTGAGAGCCAACTAACTTTTGGATTTTTTTTTCCATTTGTCTGTAGATGTTCTTGTTTTCCATTTGGGGCACATTTTCCTAATAAATTCTTAACCAGCAACTCCAGAGTTTCGAGTGATTTTTGTTGTTGTTGCCAGAATAAACTCTGATCAAGTAGTTAGATGAGTAGGTCTTTGACTGGCTTAGGAAAAATTCATTTTATAGTTAAGACCAAAACATAGAAGGAAAATTCCATGCTGACACAGCTGTAGTGCTCAGTAAGGGAACATCAGGGATACTATAATTTGGGGTACACTGCTAACATTTTGAGAATTGCATCTTAAAAGTTGATGATAATCCTCCTCTACAAATGGTCCTTGTGTCTTGTAAGAAAAATCCTGAGATGAATGGACCATAAGTCTTACTTAAAATTGCCCCTGATTCTTGTTTTATGAGAGGATATAGACACAAATACAGACGTCGGGCCCTCTCAAAGGTGAATGACTTACGGGTTGATGAGGTTCAATTATCCTACCATCGGCTTTGCATTCTTCTTTATTCTTTTCTGTATTCCAGATGAATTAAACATAAGTGAAATTACCCCAAACTCAGATGTGATGGAAAGTTTAGCCTCATGACAAGGAATCCTCCCTTTCATAGCATTTTAATCATACATTCCCCCCTAGAGGCAGAGTGTGGGGATGGAGGAGGCTCCTCAGTGACAGCTCCTCCATCCACATCCGTCTCTCCCTGAGAGCCAAGGTCTTATCTCACCTTCCTTCTCCAACACGATGTACCAAGTGTCCAGGGCCATCTTTCAAGCTCTTTTCCTGTTTATTGCCTTAAAACTGGGAAATGGCTCGCCGAACAAAGGCAGTTTCCCCAAGGCCAAGCAGTGTGCAATACTAATAAATATTCAAGCCAATGTCTTTCAAATGCTATTGTGAATCATCTTTCCCTCCTTCCTTCCCATGCTCAGTCATCTTGCTGGCTCCAATGTTCACCTTTTGTGTCAGGCCTCAGCTGCCTTCAGTCACTGCCTAGGACGGCAATTGTCTTTGTCTCCTTCATCCGCTTTGCTGTGTCTTGTTTTCCTAAAGTAGCTGGCACCCACTTTCCACAACATTATTCCTTTGTTCCAGGAAAAAAAATAATTTGGGGAAGCAGCAGAAACATAGTTCCAAAGGCCACAGGGTGACATCCTCTCCCACCTGATCTTTATTCATCTCTGGGTTTTAATTGCATTTTTGTTCCATTTCTCAAGCACCAGACACCTCCCTTCCTCCCTGACAGGAAGGAGCATTTTATTTCTCATTCAAAACGCCTTCCTACTGATCCCTATTCTTCAGAAGCTCCAGAGGCCCCTTGTTACCTGTTGGTTTTTCTCATGTTGGTTGATCTGTTGGCCTTGCTGTAGTTTATTACCTTTTCAACCTTTTTTTTTTTTTTTTCCGCCTGTTTCCGAACTTAGGCCAGAACTTACAACCTGCTGTCTTTTCTCATCTTCTCTATCATTATCTCCAGACCCAGTCTTCCCAAAATGGATTTTTTTTTTTAACCAACCCTGTGCTCTTTAAAGAAACAAAGAGGAGAATTATGCGATGGTTTCCACCGTCGGAGCGTCTGTGGCTTTGTTTGAGGGAGAGCTTCAAATCCAAAGCTAAACCTTGACTTAACACACAAACTCAATTGACAAGAGGAGTACCGGTATTGAAGCCCACCCATTGGCCGAGGACACAATCAGAGGGTTATTGGCAGGTATCTTCTTATCTCCCTGGTGCACTGAAAAAACTCAATTCATTAAAATAATAAAAAAAGATCTTGGTCCCTCATGTGAGCGGCATGTGATTTTTCCATGAACGTTCGGCTCAGAAGGCACCGTGCCTATTATACATTCCATTTATAAATCAAACGCCCCTCGCCCTGCGGGCTCCACGCTGACATGTCAGCGAGGTTTGGGTCAGCTGCACACACGTCCACGTGCACGGCAGATTAAGGCAAAGAGACAGGGAAGCGGCTCTTTCTTCCCCCCCTTTTTCCACCAGTAATAGGCAGCTTGAACGTTAAAATTGGGCTGAGACTCCAAAACCAAAGTCCCGTGAACCAGAGAAGCAAAGGACCTGAGATAAAAGAATCTTCTGTTCTCCGGGATCCATCACCTTCCTTTCTCTCGCCTTCATCTTGTTCATCGGAAAGGAAAGGATGCGCATGTGTGTGTGAATTAAAGAATATATCTAGGGTAAGATGGGATAAAACCTAGCCCAAGAAAGGCTTTGGTTTCGACAGCTCATGGAGGTAGTTTGGGGGCTGGAGTCTAGGGCTCTGGCCATGCCCGGAAGTGAAAACAGAAAGACAACTTGCAGGTGGCCCGTCCCAAGGCCAGGAGAGGGCCCTGCTGAGTAGCTCCTCCATGAAGGCCTTCCAAGTCCGCCCCGCTGGCTTGTAAATTACTCTGTGGCTCCTCACTGCGCATGGAATGAGTTTCATCTCTTCGTCTTCATCCATGTCAAAGACATGAGATTCACCAAGACCTGCTGGGGAGAAAGTTTTATTTAAAAAATTTCCTACTCAACAGAGTTTGTCAAAATTTTCCGATCTTTGCTCCCTTGGCCTCATTCTCATCACTCATACCCCTGTTACCTTTCGTCATAAATAATAGAAAACAAAAATGAGAAAGGAGCCAAGCAAGCAAATCTACTTGTAACTTATATTTAACTTTGGACTTTTTTTTTTTCTTAACTGCTGTACTCCATAAAAATGGGGAATAAATGAATGGAGGGAATCTAAAAATCTACAAAAAAGTGTGACATTCTGAAGTTGTCCAGTGTCTTTGGGAAATGACCATATATGATGGGTTTTGATCCCACATACAAATGAGGAAAAGCCAAAGGGGGAAATGAGATATTGAAAAGTGGTGGTAACATAATTTATTATCTATTTTTTTCATATGTTGTGTCCTAAGACAAGGAGCTTCCTGGTCCCAAGACTTTAAGGAATACAGACTAAATAATTCAGTAAAACCTCCTAAAAAAGAAAGAATAAAGATGATTAAAATAAACTAGAACTAGTTATTTTCCTTAAAGCAATGAAATATTGTCCAAACAAGCAGCCATGACTTGGTAAGTTAATAGGGTATAATCTCTAACATTTCCCTTCCAAGATCCTAGAGTAATGGTCTAGAATTTGGGTAGATTTTAAGGTAAATTGGTCATGTTGGAAATGTTTCATTGAAAAATGTAACTGTCAAATAGATCAGCATTTTCATCTTTGGTTGACATTAGAACCAACATTCAATATAGTTTTCAAAATACATAGACAGTAGACAGATTGAGCAAAATATCAAGGGATGGGGCTTGGGCGACATGAATTTGAAAATACAGATCTTCAGATGGTTGTCATATATGTCAAAAGGGGAAAACTGTTAAGGTACGGATTTGGTCTATGTACAATTTAAAGGCTTTAGGTAATCATCTGTGGTTTCTTGGACATGTGGTTGACATTTCTGGTTACTTTTTGCAGTAAAAGGAATGGATCTGTGTTTTCACCTGGTTCCTGTTTATGGCATGACATTCCATAGAGATGGTAGAACTGACGAAGGGAAAGCTAGTCATCCTCTAGCTATAGCTCGACTCTCCACTAGCCACACAGAGCTCATACTGCCTTGACTCACCAGATAAAGCAAGCACAGTATGGCCTGTCTTCTACTGTAAGGCCTTTTGGAGGTGGCGTAGCTCTTAATATTAGGGGCAATGTTTATTGTGTGTCAGTCACTTAGTCGTGTCTGACTCTTTGTGACCCCATGGGCTGCAGCCCACCAGGCTCCCCTGTCCATGGAATTCTCCAGGCAAGAATCCTGGAGTGGGTTGCCATTTCCTTCTCCAAAAGTTTATTACTGTTTTCATTAAATACAATACCTGAAATAAAGATATTTTTCTTATATGGTGCATTACGTATATCCACTAAGCATTTTTATGTTGAATCTGACATCATTTTCAGGATAGTTTCTAATTCTTCAGTTAACTGAGTTTAGATGACATGTTTTCAAGGCAGTTATTCACCCAATTTTGCAAAACCAGCTTCTGCATTGACTGGTGACCTCACAGAGTACATAAAACACGCAGTGATAGTTGTGGCAGAATAAAAGCCAATGGATTATTATTTAAAGCAGTTAACTTGATTAGTGCAATGTTTAGAAATATAGAGTATATGCCCTATTTATTCACAAATAAGCTGCAACTAATCAAGCATTTATCCCTAGAATATCTTGATAGACACATCAATATAGATAGAATGTAATGTTAATATTGTTCTTTAAAGAATCGTGTGTGTTCTTTACCCAGATATTTCCTTGGTCCAGTGACTTAAGTCTATCCAACTTTCTTTTAAGTCCTTATTTGTCAGCCTGTTCCACACAGTGATGCATGGGTGCTAAGTCACTTCAGTCGTGTCGACTCTTTGTGACCTTATGAACTGTAACCCGCCAGGCTCCTCTGGCCGTGAGATTTTCCAGACAAGAATACTCGAGTGGGTTGCCATGCCCACCTCCAGGGGACCTTTCCAATCCAGGGATCAAACTTGACTCTCTTATATCTCTTGCATTGGCTGGAGAGTTCTTTACCAACACATAGTCATTCAGAATTTTACTTTTTTTTTAAAAAGTCCCAATCCACTCATACTACAATTTAATCTTGTAATAAAGCATTTAGATAAATGCATATTCCCAGAATCATTCATTATGGTGACTATAAGATGCCTTGCTGTGCTGTGCTTAGTCACTCAGTCATGTCCAACTCTTCGCGACCACATGAACTGTAGCCCACCCAGCTCTTCTGTCCATGGGGATTCTTCAGGCAAGAATAGTAGAGTGGGTTGCCAAGTACTCCTCTGGGGATCTTCCTAACCCAGGGATTGAACCCAAGTTCCCCATAGTGCAGGCTGATTCTTTACCATCTGTACCATCAGGGAAGGCCAAGAATACGAGAGTGGGTAGCCTATCCCTTTTCTAAGGGATTTTCCCAACCTGGGAATCGAACTAGGGTCTCCTGCATTGCAGGTGGCTTCTTTACCAGCTGAGCTACAGGGAAGCCCCATAAGATACCTTCAAGAGCTTCCATCAACAAGTGAGAAAGCTACAGAGAGCTGAGACCCTTCAGATGGCCCAGCTTGAATAAAAATCAAGTCTCCTGATTCCTAGTCCAGTGTTTTCCCATTAAACCATATTTCCCTGATAGTTACTAATTAACAGTGTTTGGATTAATTAAGAAATGGGAGTTACTTACTCTTGAATAAGAACACTTATCTATCAGCATACAAGCAAGCTAAGATGTGAGCAGAGGAAGAAGAACCCACAAAGAGGTGATAAATCACAAGGAATGAAGGTTGATCTGCAAACTATATGAAGGAGAAAATTTGGGGAATGACTAAAAACCCAGCTAGTCATGATTACTAACATGCAGAGAGATGGAAATAATTCAAGCAATAAATTCTCTCATCAATGAAATATCTAGACAGAAAGTTTTCATTTCCACATGTTTGGAGTATGATTATACCTGAACCAAAATATAAAAATTCACTTTCAGTATCAACACAGGGGATCTCTCTCTTAGTTCAGTCCAACTCCATAAGAGTAATAGACCTAGAGTATACTCTATATATCACATCTGTTATATTATGTCTGCCACTAGAAAATTATTCCTGAGATTTTTAAGATATCAAATAAGACTTGTAAGCTTCAAAATAGTTTGCTAAGAATGGAAAATTATGCTGGCAATCCTTGTGTTGCCACTGATTTATTTCAAATTTAAATCTTATATTTATCAAAGTTACATATACACTGGAGAAGGAAATGGCAACCTGCTCCAGTATTCTTGCCTGGGAAATCCCATGGACAGAGCCTGTAGTACATGGGATCACAAAGAGTCGGACACAACTGAAGTAACTTAGCATGCATATATACATAGTTTAATATTTCAAATAGTACAAAGCACTATTTTTTTTTAAAGTCCCTTCTTTCCTGGTAGTTCAGTGGCTAATACTCCGTGCTCTCTTTGCAGAGGGCCTGGGTTCAATCCCTGGCCAGGAAACTAGATCCCACATGCTGCAAATGAAGATCCTGCATGTTGCAATGAAAATCAAAGATTCTGTGTGTGGCAACTACCACCCAGTACAGTCAAATAAATACATACATACATAAATAATTTTTTAATAATCCCCTGACCCAGAACTCAATCTAGAGGCAACTCTCTCAGTTCTTTTCAGTTCAGTTCAGTTCAGTCACTCAGTCGTGTCCGACTCTTTGTGACCCCATGAATTGCAGCACACCAGGCCTCCCTTTCCATCACCAACTCCCAGAGTTCACTCAAACTCATGTCCATCGAGTTGGTGATTCCATCCAGCCACTCATCCCCTGTTGTCCCCTTCTCCTCCTGCCCCCAATCCCTCCCAGCATCCGAGTCTTTTCCAATGAGTCAACTCTTCACATGAGGTGGCCAAAGTACTGGAGTTTCAGCTTTAGCATCATTCCTTCTAAAGAAATCCCAGGGCTGATCTCCTTCAGGATGGACTGGTTGGATCTCCTTGCAGTCCAAAGGACTCTCAAGAGTCTTCTCCAACTCCACAGTTCAAAAGCATCAATTCTTCGGCGCTCAGCTTTCTTCACAGTCCAATTCTCACATCCATACATGACCACAGGAAAAACCACAGCCTTGACTAAACGGACCTTAGTTGGCAAAGTAATGTCTCTGCTTTTCAATATGCTATCTAGGTTGGTCATAACTTTCCTTCCAAAGAGTAAGCGTCTTTTAATTTCATGGCTGCAATCACCATCTGCAGTGATTTTGGAGCCCCCCAAAATAAAGTCTGACACTGTTTCCACTGTTTCCCCATCTATTTTGTATGAAGTAATGGGACCAGATGTCATGATCTTCGTTTTCTGAATGTTGCGCTTTAAGCCAACTTTTTCACTCTCCTCTTTCACTTTCATCAAGAGGCTTTTTTAGTTCCTCTTTACTTTCTGCCATAGGGTGGTGTCATCTGCATATCTGAGGTTATTGATGTTTCTCCAGACAATCTTGATTCCAGCTTGTGCTTCTTCCAGCCCAGCGTTTCTCATGATGTACTCTGCATAGAAGTTAAATAAGCAGGGTGACAACATACAGCCTTGACGTACTCCTTTTCCTATTTGGAACCAGTCTGTTGTTCCATGTCCAGTTCTCGCTGTTTCTTCCTGACCTGCATACAGATTTCTCAGAGGCAGGTCAGGTGGTCTAGTATTCCCATCTCTTTCAGAATTTTCCACAGTTTGTTGTGATCCACACAGTCAAAGGCTTTGACTGTTCTTTTAGCTAATACATATTAATATCATCTTGCAACAGCAAGTTTACACGTAACTCATAAATTTTCAAGAATGGGCATAAATAATTGTCTCCTCACGATAAAAATTCAGGGTTTAACTTTCCTTCAACAATGTTGCACCCACTACCATCATATATGATCATGTGTGTGTATATATATATTCTCCCTCCCCGATTCTCCAATATTGTTCTATCTTAACTTTTGATTAGTTTATATTCAGTGTTTACAGTATTATTACTATGCTTATCTTAATCATAGATGTGCTACTTTATTAGATAATTTTTTTCTCACATTTTAACATCTCTGAAGTCTGGGTGTGTCTTTTATTTATGGTTAGCCAGACAATATTCTGTTGTATTGTAGCTGCCATTGTGTATGTACAAGTCTGGTCGAAGAGGTTAATGTTACCACATCAGTTCAGCTTGTACATGTCAGGTACTACACATGCTGAGTTTAACGGCCATGCAAAACATCTTTGAACTATTACACTATGAATTGAATTAATACACTAAATTATTGTGTACCTAAAAAGAAAAAAAATCCAGAGTAGTGGGGCAAAAATTTGTTATTAGTAAAGCAAATATCTCAATGGAAGAATGATAACAATTCATTATTTTCTTACAAAGCATAACTAAGTTCTTCATGTAGATCTAAGAAAGATGCCTAAGGTAGAGAAACCGTGTTATGTTGGTTAATAAGAATACGGAAAGGTACCTTATCATAGCAATGCAACTGAAGACAGGAAAATACACCAAATCTATCTGCACAGAAGAAAACAGTTTCAAAGCAGAAAGAGATTGATGTCATTTATTAATACACCATGCAAGGCTAACATTAAGTGATTTGTCATCATTGATTACAGAGATTTTTCTTTCTTAGTAGTATAAAATGTTGGTGCATTTTATTATTTATAGTCGAGAGTCAACAAAATATGGAATGTAATATACTAGTAATATAACTTTTGCACCAATCTATAATATTATGATTAATTACTTTTTGAATATGTTTTATTTTTTCATTTGTCTTGTTTTCTAAATGCTTGTCACAGATTCATCCACAACTTGTTCTCCAAAAGTATAAATCTCTGAAAGAAATCAAGATCAGGAATATTCCCAGTTTCATTTGATTAGTTCCAGTGTGAACTGGGTACTCTGAGGTTTATTGTACAGCTGATATCCTATAATCCTCCATCACTAGCATTCTAGGAAAGTTCTTTCTCCTCATACATATGTACCTCATACCATATCATTCACCTTGATTTATTTCCTTATTTTGGTATAACACATCCTCTAGTTAGTTCTGTGAAATAGATTCATAGGAGTCATATTTTTGGAGACCTTGCATGTCAAGAAATATCTTCAGGTGATACTTTGACAGGATATAAAACTTCAGATTGGAAGGCATTTACCCTCAATTTTTACAACATTATTCCAATTCTAGCTTCTGCTGCTGCTGCTGCTGCTGCTGCTAAGTCACCTCAGTCGTGTCCGACTCTGTGCGACCCCACAGACGACAGCCCACCAGGCTCTGCCGTCCCTGGGATTCTCCGGGCAAGAACACTGGAGTGGGTTGCCATTTCCTTCTCCAATGCATGAAAATGAAAAGTGAAAGTGAGGTCGCTCAGTCGTGTCCGACTCTTCACGACCCCATGGACTGTAGCCTACCAGGCTTTTCCGTCCACGGGATTTTCCAGGCAAGAATACTGGAGTGGGATGCTTCTAGCTTCTAGTGTTGTTATTGCTAAGTCAAATGCTACTGACATCCTGTGTATGTGACTTGACCCCCCACCTTCCACTCTCTCGAAGCTTTATGATATTCTCTTTGTCTCTCGTGTACTAAAACTTTATGATGATTTCTCATAATGTAGATAAATCTATTTTCATCTATTTCTTGAGGCTTTTGGTGGGTTATTCAATTAGTAATAGAAAATTTCATGAATATTTTTCTGGTGATTTGTATTCCTTATGCTTGTTTATTTTCTTTTTCTGGAACTCCTATTACTTAAATACAGGAATTCCTAGATGGATTCAAACTTTTAAATTAAAAAAATTCTATGTCTTATCTTTATCAAGTTGTTCTACTTTATTAAACAGTTTCCACTGTTTCATCTTTCTCCTTTATTTTTTATTTCTGCAATCATACTTTTAACTTCAAGTATTCTTTTATAGTTTTTGAATGTTCTTCTTTTATAGCATCATGTTCTTGTTTCATAGGTATAACTTCTCATATTTTTGAGGCTAATTTTTCTCCTCACAGTTTTCTTCTCTACACATAGTTTCTATTTCTCCCAAATTCCTTTTTCAGTTATTTGGTCTGTCTTTCCAGTTAGAAGTTTCCCTTGGATATATCTGCTCATAATGGAGAACTAGAGAAAATGAATTGGAAGCTCTAAGAGAGTGAGGTTTCATGAATGATGGACTTCACTCTAAGATAATTTTGCTTGCTCATTCCTGGATGCTGTATGTACTTTGGAGTCTGTGCTCTTAGGCTAGTCAGATTACTCAGAGAAAGGATTCCAATCTCCTGCCTCATTTCTGGCATTTTGGAAGCCTATTGAGGGGATAAACTTGAGATTCTCCCCTTTTTATGATCCATTCTAATCATCTTATTTTTAGAGGTTACTCTTTCCCTCAGCTGTGCTGGTGTTCCCCAGTCCAGAGTTCCTTGGGTTCAGTTCAGTTCAGTTCAGTTGCTCAGTCATGTCCGACTCTTTGCAACCCCATGAATCGCAGCATGCCAGGCCTCCCTGTCCATCACCAACTCCCAGAGTTCACTCAGACTCACATCCATCGAGTCAGTGATGCCATCCATCCTCTGTCGTCCCCTTCTCCTCCTGCCCCCAATCTTTGGGTTCACCCCTCCAGAAAAAAATACCTTCCCTTCATATTGTGGTGTGAGGAATGGAGAAGGGAGCAATTGCCAGTATAAGAATACTGATCTGGGGCCTAACTTAGCAGCCTGTGAGCAATTCCGGTCTCAGTCCCATCTACACCTTCGCTTTCAAAGACCCTTATACTCCTGAGCCTTTTATGGTTTGGAAGTTCAAATCCAGTTGCTTCTGTGCTTTTTCACTGCTAGTTTTCATGTCTAATATCTGTCCGTTGCCTTTCCAACTTCCAATATTGTGTGGTTGTTGTTGTTCTTGTTACCTGCTCTCACGTTCTCTTTGTTCTTGATGATCTATGCCTTTAAAAAAAACCTTTATTTTTATTTTGGCATCATTTTAGGAGGAAGTGGTAATCACAAATGTTCAGTTCATCAACTAGCTGAATCCCCCTGTCTCCCATTAAACTGTGATATAAATATGATGTCTTTCTCCAGATCATTCATATAAAGGAAACTTAAGGCATTAGAAATAAGTTTCATCACAAAAATTTGTTAAACAACATTAGTAACAGAGAAGTACACATATAAAAAGGATTTTATATTTCTGTTGCTCTAGTAACAGGAAAGAAAGGACATTATAAATGCAGTGAAGACATTCTCTAGAGATGCAAAAAGGCATCAACTGCTTATAAAGTGAAAGTGAAGTCACTCAGCAGTGTCCGACTCTCTGCGACCCCTCCCTCCATGGGATTTTCCAGGCAAGAGTACTGGAGTGGGTTGCCATTTCCGTCTCCAGAGGATCTTCCCAACTGTAGTCAACTGTTTCTATTGACTAGTAAATGAGGAAAAGTAAAAGTTTTTCCTCTTGTCCATGTCTTCTGAGTTCTAGTTAAACATTTTCATAACTAGATATATCAATAGTTGGTTTTCTATCACTACCACGTGGAGAAAGGCCCTCAGCAAGAGAAAATGGTCAGGATTAGGAAGCTGAGTCTCAAGAGCAAATCCAAGTGGAGCGCCAGTCAAGTTCAGATCACGTGGATGATTCAGACCCATGAATTTATTTTCTATGATGACTGTTTCCCCCACAGCGTGCCACCCTGCCCCTGCTGTGTAGCAGTCCACATGCTTCCGAGGGCACAGGCTCCACTGAAATTCCAAAGATGTAAGCAAGTTAAGGCAACCTGATCCCTGGGTCACTGAGTGCCCCAGGCCTTAAGACCATCACGCATGGCACTCTGCTGGCCACAAGCACTGGCGCTAAGCTCGGATCACTGGCGGGCTAACTGAGGAAAGTATTCCTTCTTCTGGGGCATTTTCAAGAAAGCAAATAGCCTGGCTCTTTGGGCAGCCTCTCTCAGCCTCTCAAGAAAGCCAGCTTTGGACTGAATACAATACATTGGACGGCCAGAGCAGAGAGCCAAAAATTTAGACTCTTGATAAACAAACTCAGAAGCCTGACTACCTCCCTATTTTCTACTGTATATGGGTCAGTAAACACCCTTATTTTGAAAGTTGGTTGAATTTGCGTTTTCTTTACTAATAAATATGATCACATGCCCACATTTCTAGATTGCCTAACCACTGTTATATAGTTCATTATGAGAAAAACAAAATGCTTCTGAGCTTGTCCACACTCACTTAACTATAAAGATAGTATAAAAATGGTTCTGATATTAAAAATTCAGATCTTGACAAAATACATTTATGGCATGGGCTTATTTGTAGTTAAGTGAACTTATCTTCACAAATTATCTTTACTAGATGAAACAACAAATATATTTACATGTTTTTGTCTTTGCCTAGAGAAAGCATTTTCTTGCCCCTGCCTCCTCTTGACCAGTACTAACAGTTCTGCTTGGGCAAAACTTTTAGAAGCCATTTATTATACCATCAGAATAAGAACTGTCAAGGCATAAGCATTAGAAAACTAGGAAATGATCATCATATTTCAACAAAACATTTTATTTACATTAAGAAAACATATACCCATGAGAATCACGCCACCTCAAGATTTACTTGAAAGTGTTTTTGATCTCTATTGTCCCAAAGATTAATGTATTATTGATTAAATAACACTAGGATAAAGCAGCTCAAATTTTAAGCTGTCCTAGTGCTTGAATAATGCAGACATTTATAGAAAATAAAACCAGATAATGGAGGCAAATTAATATATTTGCAAATTTAATTATTTGATGGACTATCTTCAGTAATTTAAGTAACTGTCAATTTTCCCTTTTAGTTTGTGTTGTGTGATAACTTTTTAAACAAAATGAGGACAAAATAATTATAAACACATAAAACAGAATAATTCCAAGGGCACAGTCCTTAATATTCTTCTTGTCTTTATCCACACTCACTATCTTGGTGATCATATCCAGGTTCATGGCTTTAAATAACATCTGTACCTGAATTATCAACAGCTTTAAAACTTCACTCTTGACCTCTCTCCAATCTCACAACTTCTGTCTCCAAATACCTCTTTGACATCTCCATCTGGATGTCTAATAGCTTAAGCTCAGCACATCCAAAACAACTCTTGCTCTTCCCCCTCAAAATCTGTTTGACTTGTCTTCTCTATCTTGATGGAAGACAACCTCATCTTTCCAGTGGCTCAGGACAAAACACTGAGTCATCCTTGACTCATCTCTTTCTCCCAAACACCACATTCTGACTTATCAATAATCTTTCCTGTTGGCTCTCACTTTAAAACATACCCAGAATCTGATCACATCTCTCTACCACGAATTCTATTAGCCTATGCAGAGTCACCGTCACCTCTTGATTGGATCACGGCAATAGCTCCTGACTTGGAAACTTGCTCCCACCTTTATCTTGTAACTTCAAGATAACTCCTTTTAAATGTTAAGTTACATCATGTCACTACTCCCCTCAAAATCACCCAAGGCTTTCAATTTTGACTCAGCATGAAAAACAGCACCTTCACAATGACCTCTATGAAGAGCTCTCTACTTCCTCTGTGATTTCATGTCTGTCTATGTGTCCACCCCTTATCACTCAGCTCCAGCCACACTGCGCACACCCTCACCTTAGACAGTCTTTCTTCCCTGTTCTCTTCCACTTTCCTTCTAGATCATCATGAGGTCATATTTAAGTGAAACCCACCCTAGGGATCCTATTTCAAATCACAGGCCCTCTTCTTTGCAACCATCTGTTCCAATATCCTGCCACAGGTTGTTTGTTGTGTTTTGGTTTTTTTTCCTACTTTTCCTTGGCAATGATCAGTAACATTCTCTGCAAGTTACTTAGTTATCATGTTATCATGTTCATTGTCTCTCTCTCCTGCCTTGTGTTTAGGGATCTTGGTTCGTCCACTTGCATATCTCAAGCACTGTGATCAATGTCTGAAACACAGTGAACATTCAATACATATTTCCTGAATAAATGAATAAATAAATAGGAAAGGTAGCCAAAGATGGAGAAGCTCTACACAGTCAACAAAAACAAGACCAGGAGCTGACTGTGGCTCAGATCATGAACTCCTTATTGCCAAATTCAGAATTAAATTGAAGAAAGTAGGGAAAACCACTAGACCATTCAGGTATGACCTAAATCAAATCTCTTATGATTATACAGTGGAAGTGAGAAATAGATTTAAGGGTCTAGATCTGATAGTGCCTGATGAACTATGGACAGAGGTTCATGACACTGTACAGGAGACAGGGATCAAGACCATCCCCATGGAAAAGAAATGCAAAAAAGCAAAATAGCTGTCTGGGGAGGCCTTGCAAATAGCTGTGAAAAGAAGAGAAGTGAAAAGCAAAGGAGAAAAGGAAAGATATAAGCATCTGAATGCAGAGTTCCAAAGAATAGCAAGAAGAGATAAGAAAGCCTTCCTCAGCGATCATTGCAAAGAAATAGAGGAAAAGAACAGAATGGGAAAGACTAGAGATCTCTTCAAGAAAATTAGAGACACCAAGGGAACATTTCATGCAAATATGGGCTCAATAAAGGACAGAAATGGCATGGACCTAGCAGAAACAGAAGATATTAAGAAGAAGTGGCAAGAATATACATAAGAAGTGTACAAAAAAAGATCTTCAAGACCAAGATAATCACAATGGTGTGATCACTCACCCAGAGCCAGACATCCTGGAATGTGAAGTCAAGTGGGCCTTAGAAAGCATCACTATGAACAAAGCTAGGGCAGGTGATGGAATTCCAGTGGAGCTATTTCTAATCCTGAAAGATGATGCTGTGAAAGTGCTGCACTCAATATGCCAGCAAATTTGGAAAACTCAGCAGTGGCCCCAGGACTGGAAAAGGTCAGTTTTAATTCCAATCCCAAAGAAAGGCAATGCCAAAGAATGCTCAAACTAACCACACAATTGCTCTCATCTCACACGCTAGTAAAGTAATGCTCAAAATTCTCCAAGCCAGACTTCAGCAATGCGTGAACCGTGAACTTCCAGATGTTCAAGCTGGTATTAGAAAAGGCAGAGGAGTCAGAGATCAAATTGCCAACATTCGCTGGATCATTGGAAAAGCAAGAGAGTTCCAGAAAAACATCTATTTCTGCTTTATTGACTATGCCAAAGCCTTTGACTGTGTGAATCACAACAAACTGTGGAAAATTCTGAGAGATGGGAATACCAGGCCACCTGACCTGCCTCCTGAGAAATCTGTATGCAGGTCAGGAAGCAACAGTTAGAACTGGACATGGAATAACAGACTGGTTCCAAATAGGAAAAGGAGTACATCAAGGCTGTATATTGTCACCCTGCTTACTTAACTTCCATGTAGAGTACATCATGAGAAACGCTGGACTGGAAGAAACACAAGCTGGAATCAAGATTGCTGGGAGAAATATCAATAACCTCAGATATGCAGATGACACCACCCTTATGGTAGAAAGTAAAGAGGAACTAAAAAGCCTCTTGATGAAAGTGAGAGAGGAGAGTGAAAAAGTTGGCTTAAAGCTCAATATTCAGAAAACAAAGATCATGGCATCTGGTCCCATCACTTCATGACAAAGAGATGGAGAAACAGTGAAAGACTTTGTTTCTGGAGGCTCCAAAATCACTGCAGATGGTGACTGCAGCCATGAAATTAAAAGGCGCTTACTCCTTGGAAGAAAAGTTATGACCAACCTAGATAGCGTATTAAAAAGCAGAGACATTACTTTGCCAACAAAGTTTCGTCTAGTCAAAGCCATGATTTTTTCCAGTAGTTATGTATGGATGTGAGATTTGGACTCTAAAGAAGCTGAGCACCGAAGAATTGATACTTTTGAACTGTGGTGTTGGAGAAGACTCTTGAGAGTCCCTTCGACTGCAAGGAGATCCAACCAGTCCATTCTAAAGGAAATCAGTCCTGGATATTCATTGGAAGGACTGGTGCTGAAGCTCAGACTCCAATACTTTGGCCACCTGATGCGAAGAACTCACTCATTTGAAAAGACCCTGATGCTGGGAAAGACTGAAGGCAGGAGGAGAAGTGGACAACAGAGGATGAGATGGTTGAATGGTGTCATCAACTCAATGGGCACGAGTTTAAGCAAGCTCCAGGAGTTGGTGATGGATAGGGAGACCTGGCATACTACAGTCCATGGGGTCGCAAAGAGTTGGACAGGACTGAGCGGCTGAACTGAACTGAACACCCATATATCACACATGTCTACAGATTTCAAAGCTTGCCTATGTGTTCCAACCCTAGCACATGTCTCTCACTGGCCCTAACTCAGTCCAGGCTGATATCATGGCTGATACTTGGCTGGCTCTTATCTTAAGATGAAGTTTATTTCTCCTCTAATTTTTACTCCCCAAATTCTAAACCTACAAAAAGTTTTAAAATAGCATGCTACTGCTGCTGCTAAGTCACTTCAGTCGTGTCTGACTCTGTGCGACCCCATAGACGGCAGCCCACCAGGCTCCTCCGTCTATGGGATTTTCCAGGCAAGAGTACTGGAGTGGGGTGCCATTGGCTTCTCCATAAAATAGCATAATGAACATCATACACCCCTTTGCCTAGTGTTGCCAGTTCTTAACCGTCACATTCCCTTTTTCTCATTTATAGTTGAATTTTTTTTCCTGAACTATTTGATAGCAATTTTCTGGTATCATGGCACTTTGCCTCCAAACACTTAAATCAAGCATCACTTAAGAATAAAGACATATTCTATATGTCCACAATAAATGAATCATGCTCAAGGAATTCAACATTATTATCCAATATAGTCCATACTGAAATTTCCTGAGTTTCCCAATAACGTTGTTTATGGTCTTGTTTTTATGTTTAGGATATACCCGTAGACGGTGCGTTATACTTAGACACCATGTACCTAAGACAGTTCCGACTGTCTCTTTCCTTCTCCAGCTGTCTTCCTCTCTTCCCTCCCCTTTGCTTTCTTCTCTATCTGTGATATCACTGACATTTCCAAAGCATCCAAGCCAATCATTTCCTCATTACTGGATTCAGGTTAAAGGTTTTCAGTAAAACCTCTCCTTTAAAATTAAGCTTT
>SJXQ01001473.1:323242-343187 GCA_006408695.1 Aepyceros melampus
ACCTCCCCCCTCCCGCCCCACACCATCTCTCTGGATTATCCCCGTGCCTCAGTCCCAAGCATCCTGCATCCTGCATCGAACCCTCAGTTTCGTATACGGGAAACACTTAAACAGTACCTGGTATTTGGCAAATGCTCTGTGTTAGCTCTATTTATAGTTTTCAAACAATGTGGACTGATTTCCAGTTAGTGGCTGAGAGGAGGACACAGGATAACTAGGAAAGTCCTAGCTTAAAATTAGCTAAGTCCCATTATTGTTTTTGGAAGTTCAGAGTGTTTTCACCTCATCCCCTCTTGACAAACGGCATTGGTTGGAAATTCAGAACGGAGAGCGACGGTGTCGGCCGCGTGCAACCCACGGGAATGGTTCCGCGGTGAGCGGTCATGCTCGGACACGCCTCTAGAGGGCAGCAAAGGCACTAGCCGCTCCCGGCTCGGCTCGTTGCAAATGAATTCCCGGTTGACTCACTCCATGAACAGGGTTGGAGGTTGACTTTACCCCTGAGTAAAGAGATGTGCGATCCCTTACTTGGGAGATAAAGCAAATAACCACAAGTAATACCAACGTACATTATCATTTTGTTAAGAAAGCGAAGCTTAGATTTAACTGTTTCTGAAGACTAAATATATCACACCAGTGCGAACGCCTCATCCAAACCATGGTAACACGAAACTCACTAGATCTGGTTCCAGCAGTTTAATTCCTAGCGAGCAGCTGAGTGTTGAGAGTGACTCTGATATAACTGCTGCCAGTGCCAGCTCCCGTGGGCAGGGAATACCACCCTGTCCCAGCAGAACAGAGGCACAGCAGCTATCTCTTCTTCTTTGGGGTCTAAACACGGGTACAGAGGTTTTTCTACTTCCTGTCAACTTTGAGACCTTATGGTGAACGTTTCTATCAGGATTCAAGTGTTCTCCTACAGCTGAGCTATTACCAAGTCCCGACATAGACATCTCCTAAAAACTTTTTCTGGGCTTCCTTGGTACATCAGTGGTGGTGAGCCTGCCTGCCAATGCAGGAGGTCAGATTCCATCCCTGGGTTGGGAAGATCCCCTGGAGGAGCGAATGGCAACCCACTCCAATATTTTTCCCTGGGAAATCCCATGGACAGGGACAGTCCATGGGATCACAAAAGAGTTGGACATGAGTTAGTAACTAAACAACCACAAAAATTTTTTCAGAGTATTCAAAAATAGATTAAACTACAAATAAATAATTATCAGCAACATGGTTAGCACATTCTCAACATTTCAGATGGGCAGTATGGATCAGATCACTGGTAAGATCATGGAATATGAAAGCAGATAACCTGGGTGTGAATACCAGCTCCACAACTACTAGCTATGTGGTCTTGAACAAGTTAATCTCTCTGTACCTCAGTTTCCTCTTCTGTAAAATGGGGATAATGATAGTACCTGCTTCATAGAGTTGCTAGGAAAATTTAAGGAGTTAATATGTGTAAAACTTTTCAAACAGGCCCTTGTACTTAATAAGCACCATAGAAATGTTAGCTTTTGTTATCTAGAGTCTCAGAATCCTTGGCAACTGTTCAAGCTTTCCCTGCTTTATTTTTGCCTTCTGGATAACCATGGTGGCACAGCAGCAACTAGGACTCAATGTGTCCACAGAGCATTACTCTGCATGAGTGAGAGAGGGACAGTCGCTCAGTCGTGTCTGACTCTTTGCGACCCCATGGACTGTAGCCTGCCAGGCTCCTTTGTCCATGGAATTCTCCAGGCAAGAATACTGGAGTGGGTAGCCATTCCCTTCTGCAGGGGATCTTCTGACCGAGGGATCAAACACAGGTCTCCCACATTGCAGGCAGATTCTTTACCATCTGAGCCACCCTGCAAAAAAAAAGGAGCATTCTTCCTTTCAACTAAAACACACGGGAAAAAAAACCTGGACAATTCCTGCACCTCCTAAGCCTTCCCCATTTAGGGGCCCTTGACCCATCTAGTTCCTTTCAGTATAGCCCTGCGTTATCCTCTCTGGAGCAGCAAGGTGCCAGCTGATTTTCTGGATGCAGGTGGGGTGCTCACTTTTTCTCTCTGGATCACCTGCTCCAGCCCCGCCATTCTAACTTCTTAGGGAGAATACTTGACTGGTCATCCACCACTATGCACAAGCCTTCCCCCTCTTTAACCAAGTCGAAAGAGATAGACTGTATTATACATATTTCCCCATATTAAAATGGAACAATAGAGTTCCTTTAGTAAAAATAAAATGAACTCCTTTAAAATTAAAAAAAAAAGAATTAAAAAATGTTTCAGAAAACAGGCATTGTTATACCAAAACAACAACAAAAATCACTTGAGTGATTTGGAGGGAAAATAAACGTTGTTTAACAAATAGGAGATGAAGATGACGAATATATAGAAAATAGGATCAGCATTTTTAAACTGAGATTATCTTATGTAAAAACAGGGTCTGTGTGAATATATCTTGTTAAGAAAAACTTGTGGAATCATTTTTTACATAATTCTCTGAGAACTGGGTGGGTTCTAGTGTTTAGAGTGGTTTCAGAGCAGTGCAAACATACCAACTGTCTAATTTTCTAGTCTGTTCTCTAAGCTTTTCTTAGGCTTCGGGGCTTGGGTAGCTGAAGCTTAGGTCAACAAATTATTAATGATTGCTCCTCAGACATACTTTCAGCATTTCTAGAAACCAAATAAAATCAAAATAAGTTGTGCTCTATAGTCCATTGTGAAAGCTGTAGAAAAGTTTAATAATACCACAGCACACTGTAAAGGTTCCATCATGACATAGTGGTTTAAACACATCGCCTTGGGCAAGACTCAGTGGTCTCAACAGTCACATATCTCAAAACACATGAAAGTGAAAGTCGCTCAGTCGTGTCTGACTCTTTGCGACCCCATGGACTATAGCCCGCCAGGCTCCTCTGTCCATGGAACTCTCCAGGCAAGAATGCCGGAGTGGGTAGCCATTCCCTTCTCCGGGGATCTCCCGATCCCGGGAGACCAGGGATCAAACCAGAGTCTCCTGCATTACAGGCAGATTTTTTACCGTCTGTGCCACCAGGGAAGCCCTCAAAACACATACATGCTTGTTTTATCGTGCTGTGTTTTATTGTACTCCACAGATATTGTGTTTTTTCTTTAACAGATTGAAGGTTTGTGACAACCCTTCATCAAGCAAGTCTACTGGCACCATTTTCCACCAGAGTTACTTTTTAATTAAGGCATGTACATTGTCTTTTTCAACATAATGCTGTTGCTCACATAAAAGACTAGAGTACACTGTGAAAATCACTGCAGACGGTGACTGCAGCCATGGAATTAAAAGACGCTCGCTCCTTGGAAGAAAAGCTGTGACCAACCTAAACAGCGTATTCAAAAGCAGAGACACTACTTGCCAAAAAAGGCCCATCTAGTCAAGGCTATGGTTTTTCCTGTGGTCATGTATGGATGTGAGAGTTGGACTGTGAAGAAAGCTGAGTGCCAAAGAATTGATGCTTTTGAACTGTGGTGTTGGAGAAGACTCTTGAGAGTCCCTTGGACTGCAAGGAGATCCAGCCAGTCCATCCTAAAGATCAGTCCTGGGTGTTCATTGGAAGAACTGATGTTGAAGCTGAAACTCCAATACTTTGGCCACCTGATGCAAAGAGCTGACTCATTGGAAAAGACCCTGATGCTGGGAAAGATTGAAGGTGGGAGGAGAAGGGGACGACAGAGGATGAGATGGTTGGATGGCATCCCCGACTCTATGGACATGAGTTTGAGTGAACTCCAGGAGTTGGTGATGGACAGGAAGGCCTGGCGTGCTGCAGTCCATGGGGTCACAGAGTCAGACACGACTGAGTGACTGAGCTGAACTGAACTGAGAGGGTAAAAATAACTTTTATATGCACTGGGAAACAAACAATTGTGTGATTCACTTTGTTGCTGTATTTGCTCTCTTGCAATGGTCTGAAACGGAACCTCTCACTCTCGAGGTATGCCTGTACCTACCTGTAGCAGATGATGGAGCTGTTTCTGACTCATCGCCTTCAGTAAGCAACTGATGCTCTTCTTTCATGGACTCCCCCTCCACCCCACATTTCTTGCCACTCCTGCTGGTTGTTAACCATGACTCTGGGGGAGGATGGAAGCCAAGCTCCCCCTTCTAGCCTACGCCCCAGCGTTGCCCCTGAAGGACTTTGGCTTGAGATGCAGCCTTACCTGGCTCAACTCCCCTTCCTGACCTGCCTCCCCTGCTCCATACAGGTCTCTTCTGTGGCCAACTCAGGGATAAATCCCTTGCATTTGAACCTCATCTCAGCGTCTGCTTCTGGGGACACAGGACTTCATGTTTAGCCCTCTTCGAGGTTAGAAAGGATAGAGGAGAATAAACACCTAAAACAGCGTCTGGCATATAGGAAGTGCTGTCTGAGTTTTAGCTATTGTTCTCGTCTGAGGTTGAACCTATAGTAGCAAGGAGAACCGAGGGAGTCATGCAAGGACTTCAAACAAACATAAAGCCACAAACACACAACCTCTTGAGAATTGTGGAGGGAACTGAATAATCCACACGACTGCTTTCATTTGCATCACTGGTTGCACCCCTGGCCTTAATTACAAGGGAATAAGTGCTTCTGGCTGAGTTGTAATATAAAGAGGCTGCCACTGTGTGCTCCCGTGAGACCCACCACAGGCATTCAATTTAGTTAATAAGTATGGATACTGAAGACTTGAACGTTCTCGCTCCCATGTGCTACTTTTTTTTTCTTTATAAGTGAAAAGTCTTTGGTTCGTCCTTTAACTGGGTTTCATGGAGTAGTTTCAAGGTTGCTTGTTTGAAGGTAAGCAGCAGGAGTCTTAAGAACTTAATTTTAAGAAATTCAAAGAGAAAAGGATGCACTTTGTTCCTTGAGTTTCTTAAACCTATATTTCATATCCTTTCATAGTAATTTGTCTTTTATGGATAAAATATACACAAATCACTTAGGAAAAAAGGCATCTGAAATGACCTTGGGAGGCCAAGTTCTTCTGTTTTTAAATGGCAGACACAGGGTATATTATTAAGATTTCTATATGGTAGCATTTCTAGCACAGCTCAGTAAGAGCATTTACCATTTCTTTATTATTCAGTTCAAATATAAGGGCAAAGAAGTTGCTCATAGGATTCTTTTTTTATGGTTTTCATTTATCAGCTCCTAGGGAAAAAAAAAAAAAAACTGGCATAGGCAAAATCCCAACATGATGAAACCAGAACTGAAGCAATAGTGGCTGGGGGGAAACTCCAAGTGAATTATTATGATCCTAGGTCCTAAAAAAAAATTATTCTTCTCCGGCTCTCTCATCTGACCCCACTGCAGTCTGGCTTTTGTCCACTTCACAGCACTTGAGCCATTAATGATCTCTTCCAGGACAAATGGGATGTTCGCTCCTCTTCCCTTGTTCACTTTAATCTATTTGTTGCCTTTGTTCGACTCAACCACTACCTTCCTCCTCCTCCATAAGCCTCTCTTCTCCTAATTTTATCTGATCCTTTAGTATTTTCTTTCTTTTCTATTATATATTTTAAAAATAAAAATGAAAACGACAATTAGAGGTCGAAGGAAAAAAAGCACCCCCAACCCAAAAACTGTTATTTCATTGGATTCCTCGGGGTTTTTTTTTTAAATTGGTTTTCACAAACCATGTATAGGATTTTGTAACCATTTTCTACAAGATGTTTTATTTTAATTACTTCACCTTATCATATAATCTCCTGAACCTCCACCCTTAATTCCTTTGAATAATTGCATCTCTTGACTCGCTCCTCTCCCCAACAAATCTGCTGATGAGCCAAAAAGTACTTTATGGCCCACATTCTCCTTTTACACCCAAGTCTCCCTTTTGTTCTAATGATATGAATACTATTAAGGAAACAAAACTCCAGTGTCTCATGGAAATATTTGTACTAAAATGCTATTTATTCTGAAAGTTAATCGGGCAATTTAGATTAAAGATGTATTTTTCTGAAGTACCTAAAATATATCTTTCCTCTAAATAAGTCCCAGGATTTTTTCAGAGTTCCCAGGAAAGTGACAGGTAGGCACAAGCACTTAATTAGTAGTTTTCAACAAGATTAGCATTTTCCAAATTCTGCTCCAGATAAAATCAGTGAAATACTAGTAGATGTTCTATATAAAAAGAGGGAAGGAGTGGGAGGGATCCCCATTATTCAAAAAAAAATCGTAAGAAAAATTTTACAGGGTCTCCTTACTGTGAGAATTTTCAGAGCCTTTACTACATTAATCCCAGCACCTAGCACAGTTGGTAGGTGACCAATAAATATTTGCTTAATATGTGAATGTGCATTGTGAATCTCCAAGAAATAATACCACGTGTAACAAGTAAATTGGTAAAAGAAAGCAATTTATTTATTTGAGATATTTAAACAACTATTTAAAAGATAGTTTATGGTGGGATTGTTTAGACTAACTAAAAACAACCAACAGTCCTGATGTCCATCACCTTAGAGCCTGGCTAAATAACTTATGGTGCAGTAAAAGACCATGTAGCCATTACAAATTATAATATAGGTTAATATTTATCGACACTAATAGATGTCAGTGGCATGTGAGAAAAAGTAGATTTTAGAACACTATGAAATTTTGTATGCTATCTGTCTAAATAGGTAGATATATACATGTATATAGTAATTATTTTTGGTTGGTCCAATTATATATGATTTTCCCTTTGTATTTTATATTTTTATTTTTGATTATTATTTTTTGTGCAACCAATACATCTATTTGGTCAGAAGAAACAATAGAGTTATTTCAATATTTAAGCAATAAGTAAATATAAGCTGCATTGATCGAATGGAATTACACAGCACTCAGTGGTGTAAGACTGCAAATAGTAAAGCAACCTTTTAGAATACTTTTCCAAGCTGAACACTTTCATCACAAAATTATTTTTAAATAGTCTAGCTTGCTAAAAGCAGCAATAACAAAATTAATGGTAAAACTTATACTGGTAAGTATAATGGTATAACTTATTCATACTGTCTAATACTTCTTTGCATCTCAATCCTTAGTGTTACTTGACTACCTAAAGAACAACTAGAACCACAGTGAGCGTCTTGGGAGCCAAAGGCAGCATCTGGAGCCAGGATTGGACTGACTCTCACCTTGTTAACTATCCCTGCGACCAGGATCTGTATGACTTTAGCCTCAATTTCCTGAACACTAGAATAAGGGACCAAAATAGGGACCAAATGGTATGTAGCACTCCCTTCGCCAAAACCTAATGGTTTTACCTAAGATGTCCCTCTTAACTGTAATGAGATTTTTGGAAAGTAAATGAAATGCAGGGAGTGCTACACAGTGATTTATTTTTCTATCCTCTTCACATATGGTAAAAATCATCATCATGGTAACAATAAATCATCAAATAAATATATACATATATTTTTATATCAGTTTCATGCAGTGTTATCAAAGGTCTTATAAATTTGTATGTAATTTACCCAGCAATTTTACTTTTAGGATTTATCCTAATGAATTATTCAAGAATATATATAAAAATTTAACTTGATAAAGATGCTCATTTCAACATTATAATGGGGGGGGAAAGACATTAACAGTATCCAACAAGGAACTAGTTAAATGGATTGCTGTACATCATAGAAAATCACAATAGTCATTAAATGATGGAGAAAAATATTTGTCATAGAAAGAGATTTTACAACTTAAAAAAGTTGAAAAAAGGTTATAAAATAGCGTTTAAAATGTGATGCCATATGTTTGTTGTAAAATATGTATACGTTCATAATCAAAGGTATGGAAGGATCTGCAACAAAAATTTTACCTGGCAATCAGTGGGTTTATATGTGTCTTCTAAACTTTATAAAGTTAATATACATTGCTTATGGAACAATACAATCAGGGGACTTAGGGATTTTTTCTACAGTTTATTCTAAGGACTCTGGATAACATAAATAAATCACTTATTGTCCAAAAAAAAAATATGATTCAATAGAACTGTATCAGTAAATCCTTGCTTAAAATGGTAATGTTAAATGGTAAAATCATCAAAGATGACTAATCACTTTTCCAAAATAATAAAACTATAATAAGGACAGAAATGAATTTTTTAATGCCCTTGAAAAATGATAGATTCAACTGCACATGGCTTGATATTTCTTGATCCCTGGTAGTCTGAAAATAAAATGGTCCATGACCAGAGGAAAATAAAGGAAACCAGGGTGTCATGACTCTGAATACCTATCACTGGGTTATTTGAAGATTCTCCATTTTCCACACTAAGGAATAATTCCAAGTCATCTCTATAAACTGTAAAGCCCTTCTTAACATTCATACCTCTAAATTTCAGAAAATAGTATGATTTATTTAAAAGGTGATGGGATCCCCAGAAGGCTGACAATTTTTACTTTGCCTAAAATATTCTATCATTTATAGCCACCATCATTTAAAAAGAAAAGATATTCTAAATTTGAAAAGATCCTAATCTCAGATTTTTTTTTAAAGTCCTTCAAGGAAAGTCCCTTTAGCTTTACAAATAAAAGCAGTATCTTGTTCGTGTTTGTCTCATTTTGCTGGCAAAGTCTTTAGCAGGTACTAGCACTGCTTTTTAAGTCTGTTATCTAGTCAAGAGGTCTCTTTAAAAAAAGCAAACAGGGTAAACACTGTATGTATTTGGTCAACTATTCAGAAGGCTGTTGAGAAGCAATTCAGAGGATTTAAGAAAGTGAACTGTTTAACATTATTTAGGAAAGGACAATGTTTTTTTTTACTGTTGAATTTCATTTAAATAATGGTAAACTGAAACTAAAGTGAACCTAATCATTTTTCTTCCTGTTTCCCAACCTCATTCATGTGTTGTGTTTACAAGTTTTGTCATATTTGCAGAACACCTCCACTGTTATTTATTTTATATTTTTCCTCTCAACCTCTTTCCTCAGCAGTAATACCTATGATAAAAGGCTTGGTGGGTAAGCGTACACTTTTAACCATTCTGCCATTTAAAGGATCTTGCATATTTGTCTCCACAAACGCTCACATAGTCTAACTTCCTCATTTCACTGAGGAACAGCATATTAAATAATGTCCTTTTTTACTTATATGTTTATGGTCTTCCTTGAAGAGAATGGCAGAGCTGTTAATGGATTTGAAAAAGAGTAGCAATGCATAAGAGATTCTGTTCATGGCATGTCAGCTTAATTGTCTGTAAGATACTTGTGTAATTTACACATGTTGCAAGTTACCTATCTCTCTTATTAACAATTTCAATTTTTTTTTAACAGTTCTTAAATGGCTCAACACTCTCTACCTTGTATTATTCACTTATCCAATAAATATTTCTTGGGCACCCACTTTGTGTCTGACACTTCCCAGGCAAAGCAGTGAGTGGGCAAAGCAGACAACATTCCTTACCTTCAGGAGGCTCACACTCTAGTAGACTTTTGCAGCTCTCTAAGGATATGGCATGTTTCCTCTTCCAGATTCTAAGTCCCTGGAGGACAAGATCTGGCTCTAATTTAACCCTGACTCCTCCATAGCACACAAGAGAGCCTTGCACTGTTATCAGGAAATAACTGAACAACGAAAGTCTCCATAGCCCTTCAGTTTCTTTATACTTTGGCCCTAAGAACCACACCAATCATTTTCCCTATTTTCCACTTAACCTGTCCTTTTTTTAGTTTTTAATTTTCCTGATTTCAATTTATAAAATTCTGAAGATGAGGAAAAAACAGAGAGAGAACTTGTGGTGAAGGAAAACTAGCAAGAGACACAAGCAAAAAAATGAACATTTCACCTGTTGCATTCAAAGTGCTCTATTTCAGAAATATGTCAGTGAAATACATGCCTGGATGTTTAAATTTTGATAAAAAGTAGCGTTTAAAATATATTCGATAAGAAAAAATTTTGACCAGTACATATTTTCCAAAATCACTCAAAAACCTATTAGGGTCTTAAATTTGCTGTATTTAAAAATACTATTGTATACATTTATTTTTTTATCAAGCAAAGTCATAAATCCTCTTTTCCCAGCTTAAAAAAAATACATTGTATTTACCTTAAATTTGCATGATTTAATAAAGATTTAATGTTACTAATTGTTCACCCTTAATAGGAAAAAAAACTAAACCAAAGATTTTTTCAAAGTGTTGCCACTGCTCACAGTGGAAATGATGACAGTCACTTTTGCACAGATTCTCCTTTAGGAGTTCAATTCACAGTGATTGACCTTTTTCCTCCCAATCTTTCTTCCCTCTTATTAAAAAAGCAATAAACCATACTGATGTATTCAAATTCTGTGTAAAGATTAAGCCTATAAAAGGGGTAAACTTAGGCTTTAAGGCATTAAATATCATATTTCCTCTCTCTTTTTTGTGGAACTCTTCTGCTTTCACCTAAATCAGTGGGTACTTTACAGGCAGCACAAAGCCCTGGAACTCTGGTTCCAGGTGAGCTGCTCAAGGTCATGTGCCTTCAGTAACAAAGTCAAGTTCTGTACCCACCATCCCTCCTCCACTACCTCCCCCCAATAAGAAAGTTGCTAATAGTTCTCAGCAAGACCTCTAAGTGTGTAAAACCTCTAACCTCAGTTACCTGTTACCGTCAATACTTTTTTCAACTGGAGAAAAAAGGTAGCAAGACTTTCTAGAGATAAAGAAAAAAGCTGACAAGTCTAGATCAGAACCAACTATGTCGGTAATGGGATTTTTCTTGGGTTTTTGCTGCCTTTTTAAAAAATTTATTCTATTGAATATATACAGTTGATTTCCAGTGGTGTGTTAATTTCTGCTGTACAGCAAAGGGATTCAGTTATATATATATTCTTTTTCGTATTCTTTTCCATTATGGTTTATCATAAGAGATTGAACATAGTCCCCTGTGTTATACAGTAGGTCCTTGCTGTTTCTCCTTTCAATATATAATAGTTTGCATCTTCTAACCTCAAACTCCCAATCGACCCCTTTTGGGGGGCTGCCTTTTCATTCAATTTTTAGCATCTAGTCAGAATCACTATATTGTCTGCATCATGAGGACAAACCCAGCTTAACCTCCCAGCCCCCTGGCCTCTTTTTCTTTCTTTTTCACTCCAGATACAAGAGAACATGGTTGGTAGTTTGAGACTTGATCCATCTGACTCTCAAATAGTTGGTTATTTTCCTCTGGCTCTCTTTCTGCTCCTTCTTATTCTGGAGAAACCCTGCCTCTAGTGAAAATGATGCAATGTGACTGAGATGCCAGTGTTTAGACTGTAAATTACGCATTAGGAAACTTTTGCTGCACTCCAGCCTGGAAACAGAGGTTGATTTCTATTGAGTCCACAACCTTGCTTGCTAGTGAGAAATACATGGGTGCCTCTGGCTCTCTGCTTTGTAAACACTCCAAGTCAATACATATGATTCTATTCACTCAGAAAATGTGTCAGAATTTAACACATAACCGGAGAAGGCAATGGCACCCCACTCCAGTACTCTTGCCTGGAAAATCCCATGGGCGGAGGAGCCTGGTAGGCTGCAGTCCATGGGGTCGCTAAGGGTCAGACACGACTGAACGACTTCACTTTCACTTTACACTTTCACGCATTGGAGAAGGAAATGGCAACCCACTCCAATGTTCTTGCTTGGAGAATCCCAGGGACGGGGGAGCCTGGTGGGCTGCCATGTATGAGGTCGCACAGAGTCAGACACGACTGAAGTGACTTAGCAGTAGCAGTTAACACATTAACAAGTATTAATCCTCCAAATAGATATGATACAGAGTGTCTTCCTTTAAGGACCTTTTAACTTACAGGGGATTATATACAAAGTTGTTGATTATATATACAAAGTTGTTGATTATATGTCAGGAAGTACAGATAGATATAGACATACCTTAGGAAATGGAAATCATTATGGGCAGAAATGTTTGGAGACGGCTTCTCAGAACAGATAGAACTCAAGCTGAGTATGACAGTCAGAGGTAGAATTTTTAAAGCCAGAAAGAAGAGCTTGTCCTTGATGTGATATCCAGTAAGGAGTAACTGAACATTCTTCAACAGGGAAAGCAATTTTTTTTGAGATGATGTATTTGACAGCAGTAACCAAGGCACACAGAATAGGGAGAGACCGTAGATGAAGCTCGTCTATAAATGCACAGAACATTTAAAGAAACTGGAACAGAGTGTGTTAGGAGCCTTCATTTCCCCCGGGTGGTAGAAATGTCTTATCAGTTTTGGGGGTGGGGTCTTGCATTTGGGTGGTGCATTCTTGCATGATGCTAAGGCAAGATGTGTTTAGCAGGTGTCAGAACCCCTGTCCTTGGTTATCTCTCTTTTGAATCCTCTCCAACCCATGGGGTTCTTACGGCGTTATTCCATTCCTTCAGGGTGCAGCCTGGGAGGAAATAAACATGCATGCCCCCTTCACAAACATTCCATCTTCCCTCTGGCTTTCTTTCCAGTTCTCCCTCTTACTTCCTGGGCAGAGGCCTTGCTCCTACATCACCACGGATTTGCTATGACTGGAGTGAGCCCTGAGTCTCCTGAGATCCTAGGCTCCTGGAGCCCAAGAGTTTTCTCAGTCCTACTCTGCAATATCATTTCATCTCTGAGTCAGCGCCACAAACTGAAAGGTGACGGAAGGGGTTCAGAAAGAAATGCAGAGCTGTGTGTGATCTCTGGCTGCCTACTGCTATTGTAATAATCCAGCAATAAAGCCATCAGCAAGGAGTGGCATAAGAATAGAAATGAAGTGATATTAAACAAGAAATAGCAGAAAGGAAGAAAGAAATACCAAGATCTTTTTTGTGGCATACTCACAGGACGTAAATGAACTTGAGGGACTGAATGGAATTGATGTCAGCTGTCGTCAGACAGATTTTTCCATGGCTCAAATTCCCCTTTCACCTTTCCCTTCATGCACTGTTAGCACCAGGTCGTGTTAATTAAAAGTTCTCCAAACCCATATCCCTTCTTTCCGTTACTGCCCTTGTTCATGCCAGCAACATCTTCTCTGGGCTATAGACTGCATTACACTTCTTATTTCTCTCTCTGTCCTCACCCTCCTGTAATGTATCCTTGATTCAGCTGTGAAAATGACCTTAAGCAACAATTGAATCACGCTTGCCAAACTTCTCTGGCTCCATAATACCATACAGGTCATCTAACTCCTAGGCACACAGCTTTATACAACCTTTATAGAAACTTTATAGAACCTTTATAGAACCTTTCATCACTGGGCCACTCCTGCTGGTCCGGCTTTACCTAAGGTATCCTTCCTAAGGCTGCAGCTTTGGCCAAGCAGGAAGGCAGCGAGGTGCAGTGGTCCAGGGCACAGACCGTTACACACAGCCTGCTTTGAGTCCTCACCCCGCTGTTCACTTGAACAAGTTATTTATAGTGATCCTTCATCTATAAAATGTTGTTAGGAGGATTAGGTGAGACTTTATTTTAAAAAAGTGCACTTAGTACATAGTCAGAACTATGCAAGCATCTGCAGTAAGACAAAAATACCTCCCCAGATTGTCAAGGTCTGTCCTACCGTAGTGAATTTATACCTTCAGGTTCTTAATCCCATTTGTGGGGCCCCCTCTTTCCCTTGGTCAATTTTTAGTCTTCCTTCTGAAAGTGTTAGTCAATCAGTCGTGTCCGACTCTGCAATCCCATGGACTAGAGCCCACCAGGCTCCTCTGTCCATGAGATTCTCCAGGCAAGAATACTGGAATGGGTTGCCATTCCCTTCTCCAGGGGTTCTTCCCAACCCAGGGCTCAAACCCAGGTCTCCTGCATTGCAGGCGGATTCTTTACCATCTGAGCTACCAGGGAAGCTCAGTCTTCTGCTGCTGCTGCTGCTGCTGCTGCTGCTAAATCGCTTCAGTCGTGTCCGACTCTTAGCGACCCCATGGACTGCAGCCTACCGGGCTCATTCGTCCACGGGATTTTCCAGGCAAGAGTACTGGAGTGGGGTGCCATTGCCTTATCCGAGCCCAGTCTTCTAGGAGGAGTTAAAATGTCAGGTCCTCTGTGAAGTCTTTTCACTTCATTTGTTAATCAACCTGTAAACACTTTTATTGTATTACAATTTTAGTTTTCTGTGGCTGCTGGGACAAATTATTGCAGTCTTGGTGGGTGGCTTGAAACAACAGAAATGTATTCTCGAGGTTCAGAAGCCTAGAAGTCTGGAATTGGTGTCCCGGTGCTGAAATCAAGGTCTTAGCAAGACCACAGTCCTTCTGGAGGCTCCAAGGGGAAAATCTGCTCCTTGCCTCTTCCAGCTTCTGCTGGAGGTCCCGCACTCCCGGGTTTACGGCCACATTCCTCCCATCTCTGGGTCGGTCTGTGTCAAATCCCCTCTGGAGATGGGGAAGGCTCCTGTCATGGCACTGAGGGCCTACCTGGACAATCCAGAATAATCGCACAGCTCAAGATCCTCAATTTAACACATCTGCAAGACCCTTTTGAACCATATAAGGTAACATGTACAGGCTCTGGGGATCAGGGCCTGATATCTTTGGGTGCCATTATTCAGCTCCTACAGAACTGCTTGCACGTGTGTTGGTCTTTTCACCATGGCACAAGGATTTAGCACCAGGTAAGACATGCAATCAATAAGTCAAGTACACGAAATACACAGGTCCCGTGGTATAGGCAAGGGGCCCACTGTCCGTGTTCACTGGCATTCCCTCTTTGCTAAGGCTTTATATCCCCAGGCCAGAGCTGTTGCTTTCATGTGCTAATCTGTGGCCAGAAGGATATTTTGCTCATAAATTATTCAATAGATCACCTCCTAGGTTAGAGAAGTTAAGTGAACTGACCACTTCTTATCGCTTCTCCTGAGCTATGGTGAGGCAAAGTCCCCAAAAAGCTCTGTTCAAGCTCCGTTCTTTCCAAGCTGTGGGGTGGCAGGCAGTGAAAAAGGTGGATGGAGACTCTCCTGGAATGTGAGAATGCGTGGCGGCTGGCTGACAAGCATGGGCTGCATTAAGAGCGCTGTCATCAGTCTGCTGCACTGGTGAGCTGCCATCCCTTGGCAGTTTATTTTAAACACAGTTTTCTTCATAAGCTAAGCTCCTCAATTAATGGCTAAACTTAACTGACCATCTTTCCATCTTGAGTCACTTGGGTTCAGCACCGGCATTTTTCTCAAATGAGGCTGTTTCCTTTCCAGTGTTCGTGTGCTCCCGCCACCACTCACCTGGAAAGACAATTCAGCAGTTAACATGATTGTTTTGCTCAGCTGTTGGAAATCCTTCTCAGCGAGAGGGGAAAAGATGACTCGCAATAAAAAGTTAACAAGCAGATTACTTTGCATAAGGAATCCTTACACGGTACATTGTTTACTGTATTGTAATTGTGCATTTCTATGCCAGTGTTTCCATCTTTGGCTGGTTAGAGCTGCCAGAAATCAGAAGGTTAAAAAACTACATGTAGAGTCACCGAATTTATTCAAGATTTGCCTATGTAGGTGTATATCTGAAAGCTTCTGAGGTTTAAGATAATTCTCTCATTAACATACAACATCCATGTGTAGTCAAACGCAGTAATAAGCATTGATTTAGGTGTAAGTGTGTGCTCAGTCGTGTCCAACGGTTTGCAACCATATAGATTGTAGCCTGCCAGGCTCCTCTCCGTGGCATTTTCCAGGCAAGAATTCTGGATTGGGTTGCAATTTCCTCCTCCAGGGGATCTTCCTGACCCAGGGATCGACCCTGTGTCTCCTGTGTCTCCTACACTGGCAGGCAGATTCTTAACCACTGCACCACTTGGGAATATGATTTAGGTATGGTAACTGACATAAAGCTCATCTAACAGAATCTGGCATCTGTCAGAGGCTTTTGTAATCAGAGGAGACTTCGGTGGGTTGTCCAGCAGGACCTACTTACTTTCTAAAATCATCCACAACACCACTTTTCCTCCAGCCTTGCTCTAGTCACCCTTTCATTGTGGTCACACTTCTTCCAAACAACGACACGTTGCACATCTGTCACCAAACCGAGCTTGGGTCTGCTCACTGCGTGCAGTAAAGCTAATCTACTGATACAAGGTTGTGGTGAGGCAAGTGCAGCATTTATTGCAGGATGCCAAGCAAGAAGTCCACATAACTAGTGCCCGGAAGGTTTGAACTCCCCAGTGGCTCGCAGGGAAGGGTTTTTAAAAATGGTGATGGGGTTGTGGGGTGTATGACCAACTTGCAGACATTCTTCTGATCAGTTGGTAGGGAGGTAATCTGGAGTCAACATCATCAACCTTCTGGTTCCAACCTGTCTGGGGTCTGTGATGTGCTGACGGTCACCATGCAGTTAACTTCTTCCACCTGACGGGGATTTCAGTATCTGTAAAGCAGCCCAGAGGATGGCTCAGAATATTACCTATAACCCTTGCTGCTGCTGCTGCAAAGTCGCTTCATCGTATCCGACTCTGTGCGAACCCATAGACAGCAGCCCACCAGGCTCTGCCGTCCCTGGGATTCTCCAGGCAAGAGTGCTGGAGTGGGTTGCCATTGCCTTCTCCAATGCATGAAGGTGAAAAGTGAAAGTGAAGTCCCTCAGTCGTGCCCGACCCTCAGCGACCCCATGGACTGCAGCCTTCCAGGCTCCTCCGTCCGTGGGATTTTCCAGGCAAGAGTACTGGAGTGGGGTGCCATATAACCCTTGAGGAGGAAATAAATGATTTTGGCTTTATTTAATGGATAAACTATTGTTTTGTCTTGCTTGACTGTTTTCCCTTTTTTGTACATTCTCTCACTCCTCAGATTAAACTTACCCCTTGGAACCTGGGGAAGGCCTGGGAGGCTAAAGTTTTCCTACAAACAGGAGGCATGTGGGGGACATGGGAGGGGCTGGGATCTATTCCCAGAGGGCCCCACAGGGTCCTGCTCGGTTACACATGCTGTTCCCTCTGTTTAGAATGCTTGTCCCTACTCTTCTCTTGATTAAGTTCTGTTCATCCTTCAGATATTAGTTCAGTCATTACTGTCTCTGAAAAGCATTCCTCAGTCAGTTCAGTCGCTCAGTCATGTCTGACTCTTTGCGACCTCATGAATCGCAGCACACCAGGCCTCCCTGTCCATCACCAACTCCCAGAGTTCACTCAGACTCATGTCCGTCAAGTTAGTGATGCCATCCAGCCATCTCATCCTCTGTCGTCCCCTTCTCCTCCTGCCCCCAACCCCTCCCAGCATCAGAGTCTTTTCCAATGAGTCAACTCTTCGCATGAGGTGGCCAAAGTACTGGAGTTTCAGCTTTAGCATCATTCCTTCCAAAGAACACCCAGGACTGATCTCCTTTAGAATGGACTGGTTGGATCCTTGCAGGCAAGGAACTCTCAAAGAGTCTTCTCCAACACCACAGTTCAAAAGCATCAATTCTTCGGCGCTCAGAAAAGCATTCCTAGACTAGGTCATGTCCTCTAAGCACTGCTCCAGCACTGAGACTGTTGACACTTTATATTTGTTTATGTGATTATCTGATTAATGTCCGCTTCCTCTGCCAGACAGACTGTACAAAGCTCTGTGAGGACAGGGAATAAGTCAGTTTTTTGTTGTTGTTGTCATTACCATTATATCACCAGCCTTTATTACTGTTGCTGGAACACAGTAAGCATATCATAAATATTTAAATGTTGAATGAATATGTCATGGAATCTCTTGCTAGCTCTGCTTCATTTTCCTCATTAGTAAGAAAATGCCTCTTCCATTCTCCCAAATTCTAGAATATTTATGGTTCCTGTTTTTTGTTGTTTTTAAAAAAACACTATTTATTTGGCTGTCCTGGGTCTTGGTTGCAGCATGTGGGATCTTCAGTTTCAACATACAAGATTTAGTCCCCCAAACAGGGATCCAACCTGGGCCCCTGCATTGGGAGCTTGGCGTCTTGGCCTCTGGACCACCAGGGAAGTCTCTGGTTCCCGTTTTGAGCCTGGAAGATTGACTGTCATGTGCCCGCTGTGTCCAGCGCTCCCTTAACAGGTGGTCCCATGTTCAGTCGCCTCCCTTCCAGTCTATTGGCAAAGCTGAGGCAGAACTGTTTGCAGCACTGGATTGATCAGCGCACCCCTCTGCTGAACCATTTTCAGTGACCCCCACGCCTCCTCTGGGAGGAAACTCGTCTCCTGAGAAGATGCCCTCCCACTGCTCCTGCCTCACCTCCTGTCCTCTCCCTGGTATCTCAGGTTCCACTCAACACAGCAGGTTGCAACTACACACCATTCTTTCTTTCAAGTCCCTCTGTCTTCACATGCAATTCTTTCAGCCCGGTCAACTGTCCTCTTCTTTTGTACTTTAGTTTCATCCATCATCCAGGCCCAGCTCAAAAGTTACGTGAATGTGGCACCTGCCTTGACCACATCTGCATTCTCCACGCGGTTTGTCCTCTCCTGCCTGTTTGCTTGCAGAACGCTTTGTACAAGCCGCCATAACACCACTTGTCTCAGAGAGCTGTCTTTCTTTGCAAGGGCCATTTCACTTAAGAGCGTGGGCCTCATATTCAGACTGACTGGAGGCTGAAACCAAATTCTGCAACCTAGCTGTGTAGCCTTGGAAAGTATTCTGAGTTTTAGTTTCCTAGTTTTGGAAATGGGAAACATATAACACCTAACTCACTGGGCAGTTAGAATTACATATTTAATGGGGGTAATGTGTTTAAGCCACTTAGCCCAGTATTTGACCTGGTAACACCCAATAAGGATTCTCTTCAGGAAGGCCAGAGGCGTATTCATTTTAGGAGTTTTATTGAAGGGTCAAAAACTCTGATGACATACTCAAATCACATTGATCTTACCCTTTGCTGAACTACTCCTGAACTTACACAGGCAACCTAGTTTGAGATCACACTTTCAGTATAGTGCTTTTGCTAAATCCTCTCTTCATACACGGAGTCCTTACAGCCCGCACATCAACTGCAGCCTTTCCACACTCCTATGCAGAACAGATTAAACCCTTCTTTCTCATACGGAAAATCCTCTCTGTGACTCATCACCTAACTGACTTTTCTGAGATGACAGTGCGTGGTCAAGCCGATTCGATCCCTAGCCGTGTGCTCTGGCCACAGCACGGCACTGTCCCCGGGCAAGTCATAAGTTCCTTGACTGCAAGGTTATCTCCTGCCTCCTCCGCATCGTTGCCTGTACGCAGAGTCTGAGTGAGCAAGCCTGACCAGTGCACTTCCTTTTTCCGTCCACGTAATTAACTTCCACCGGAGGGGCAGAGGGAAAAAAAGTAGGTTCACTATCAATACTTGAGATTCCTGGGAGTCACTCTGGGCTCTAAAAACCTTTCACCTTGGGGAAGCACCTTTTAACCCTCGGCACCCCTCGGCACATCAGTTTCCTACTGCGGTTTCCCTTCGGTGTTCCCCGAGGACTCCTTCTAGGGTTCTCGACAAGGACAGAGGAACCGAACTGAAGGTTGAGAAGCATCTTGCCCCCCCCACGCCGCCAACTTCTATTAACCCCGCGCGGGCCATCCTACTGGCTGTGCAGGGGAGGCGCTGGGCACCTGCCCCACCGCGACCCCATCCCGCCCACCGGAACGCGGCCGCGGCCGGCGCCCTCCGCCAGGACGCACACGCCTCCGCCCTCCTGCCTGGAGCCGCCCCGGGGGACGCAGCTCCGGGCGGTGGCCGCAGCGGCCGACAGTTGGCCGAGTGGGGGGCCGCGGGCAAGGGTCCCGCGCGCGGGGCGGGGCGCCGGGCCGGGTCCCCCGCCTCCCGGGGGCGCGCGAGCGCCGGGCGGGGCCGCCGTCCCTTCCGGGGAAGCGGTGGCCGCCGCGTCCGCCGGGCGGCTTCCCGCCCCCGCGGCTCCGGGTGACGCTGCTCCAATAACAGCGCGCGGGGAGCCGCAGCCGCGGGGGGCCCCCCTCCGCGCCAGCCCGGCCGCCGGGATGAGGGCCGAGGGCGACGGCGGGCTGGAGCGCTTCTGCAGCCCGGGCAAGGGCCGGGGTCTGCGGGCCCTGCAGCCCTTCCAGGTGGGGGACCTGCTCTTCTCCTGCCCGGCCTACGCCT
>SJXQ01001473.1:343341-398317 GCA_006408695.1 Aepyceros melampus
TACGCCTACGTGCTCACGGTCAGCGAGCGCGGCAACCACTGCGAGTTCTGCTTCGCCAGGTAGGGCGGCGCCGGCGGGCGCGCAGGGGCTCGGGGGGCGCCGCGCGCGCGGACGGGCGGGAGTGCGCGCGCCTCGCGGGGTCCTAGCGCCCGCGGCTCCTGGGCGGGGGTGGGGAGCGGGAGGGGACCTGGAACCCGGGACTGGCCGGGCCACGTGCACTCAGCAAGACCCGCCAAGTTCCCGCCGCACGCCCTGCACCACGGCACGTTTCCCTGCTGGCCCCGGCGGGCTGTGCGAACCCGCCAGGGCAGGGTCGTGCCTGCAACACGTGGGCTCGGAGCCAGACTTGCTCCCCAGCCCTGGCCACTCGGCGCTTTGCCGGCGCGGCCCCAGGTTTCGCGCAGCGGCCACAGCCACAAGTCACCTTTCACGTGTGCTTCCTGCGATGTGATCTGTGCCCCCCTCGTCCCCCCAGCCCCGCGCTGCCGCAGGCTTGCCGTGTTACCGCCGAACTTAATGACACTTCGTATTTCCTGTGAAGTACGTGGCCCCTCGTCTTTCTTGTCACCCTCTGCGCTTGGTGTTTGGGGAGAAGCCAGGGGGGCACCGATCCGGGGTTCAGAGGGACTGCAACGGGGGGACGGGATCTAGCCCTGCTTTGGGGTTGGGAAAACCTGGTTGCTTGGAGGATTAGGCAAAACGTCTGGTAGGAATTGGTATTTTAATGGAGCAGGTATGTGTGTATATATTCACATACACCAACGCATAATTATATCTTCAAGCCTTATGATAGTTTCAGACCTAAAGGCACCCTTAGAAAGCATGAATGCAACACTTTCCGTTTTAAGGGGGAGAGAACTACTGCCCAGAGAAGAAGTATGTATATTCACGCTTATAGTTAAAATGAAATCTGATGTTCTCAGTTCTGCCCATTGCCTACCTAGCCAAGTCGTCAATAAAAGGACTGAGGCAGGAACCATGGCTTTGGAGTTTATGCCATGGGACCTTCCCGGACCCTGTTTCCTTTCTTTGAACCTGTTTCTTCATCTTCGAAGTGGAGATTTCTGGGCTAGATTAAGCCCACCTGAGGTTTGCAGGTACCTTTTGAATACAGGTCTCCAGTCCAACACACACCGAAGAACTGAGTGCCTGAGATATGTTCATCTTATTCCACGGTAAGACAGAGCAAAAGAAGGGACAAAAGCTAAATACTATAGTCATCTTGCCCAGACTCCCTGCCAGAGCTGTCTTCCGCTTTGGGGGGACCTGGAAAGGAACTAGACACAGAATCATGCCGTGGGCAGCTTAAGGGCTGTATGTGATGTGTCTCTTTGAATTGGTGAGCCAAGAGCTAAAGGGTCATGGCACCACTTTGCGACGTTTGAGTGAAGTGAGCATTGGGTTTTCCCAAAGTTAAAAAGGCTGCTGTGTCTGGTCCCTTGATCTTCTGAGCCTTGCTGTGGCTCAGAGTCTGAAGCAGCGTGGGTGTCTGGAGTGGCAGGAGCAAAGCAAGGTCACCCCGCACGGAAGGGGCCTCCCTCCTCCGTCAGGGATCCTGGTGATTCCTGGGATCCATCGTGGCAGGGAAGACTGCGGGACCAGGCACCTAGTAGGCGCTCAGATGTCTGTTACCAGACTCCTCCTCCGGTGAATTATAGATCAAATCCAGCTGGGTTCGCAGTGGAGCAGCAGAGCGGAGAGATGGTTCTCTTTCGCCTCCGAACTGTACCTGCTACACACGCCTTCACCTCCGGACCGGAGCGGACCGGAAGGTGCCGCCAGGTGCGGCTTGGCCAATCACCCCGCCCTATGGGACGGCGCTTGCCTTTGTTTCCCCCTTTTCTGAATGACGTTCATTAGTCTTACTGTTGCCTTAGGCCCCTCTCCGGCGCTGCCCCTGCACCGAGGAGGGACCACTGCACCGCTTCCTGCTTTCCTCTGGCTTAGGTGAACTTCTGTCAACACCCACAGTTCCTTTCCTCTCTCCCTGAGGACTCATTTGCAATCAGCTAAAGTAACACACAAACTATGATGACATCATGACTCATACACCTGTGAAATCAGAAATATCTTTGTACTCACTCTGTGGTTCCTATTAAATCCAGTTCACTTAGAATTAGTGGCTAGATCAGTCTCAAAGATTTAGCACTCTTTCCTCTGTCAGCTGTTCGTATAGACCCAGGACAGATTATTCTGTTCAGCTATACTGGAGGTACATGTATATGTCCCCATGGTTCCCCCAGGGATAGGAACAAAATTCTCAAATACTCTTCCATGACTTCCCCTCCCCTGCCATAAAAAGAAAACTACACATATTGTTTCTTGTGCCAGAAGTTGAAGGTAAATAATATTGCTTAAGACAAATGAGCCTGCAGCGATCTTCCCTATCATATTAATTGTATCAGGGTTTGACTTATTTTGAAGGAAAAGAAGTGATATTTTTCAGAAATAAGTATGTTCTGCAAATGGAAAAATAATAGGAAGTCTCTTAAGTCACAGCAAAGTGGAATTCTTACTGTCAGGGTAACACAGGCAAAGGTTTGCATCTGTATCACATTTTCTCAGGGTGACACTTGGGAAGATGTGTATCTTGCCTCAGCTGCTAAGAGGCAGCTCCTAAAAATATAAATGTCTTCAAGTTGGGAGCTGTCCTCATCAGACCTCTCAGATTTTGTGTGTGTGTGTGCGCACACATGCACGAAGCACATACGTTGGCCTGGTCAGTATTTTGTGGCACACTTTTCCACTTGATATTTAATGTATTTTAACACTTGCTAGTATTTGTCTCAGAAAGAGAAAAATCTGTAACCCATGTTCCATCTGAGAGGGCTGCCCTGGTAGCTCAGTGATAAAGAATCCGCTTGCCAGTATAGAAAACCCGGCTTTGATTCCTGAGTCAGGAAAATCCCTGAAGAAGGGCATGGCAACCCACTCCAGTATTCTTGCCTGGAGAATCCCATGGGCAGAGGAGCCTGGCGGGCTACAGTCCATGGGGTCCCAAAGAGTCGGACACGACTGAGTGACTTTCCCTCTCTATGGGCGCATGCTCCAATAATCTATTCCCTGATCTCTTTACATGTGTTTTAAAGAAAAAGGTAGGAAGATTAAGATAGCCAACAGGGACTTTCCTTGTGGTCCAGTGGTTAAGAATCCACACTTCCTTTGCAGGGATCATAGGTTTCCATCCCTGGTCCAGGAACTAAGACCCCTCATCTGCATGGTGTTTACCCCCAAAAAGGTATATGTACACAAACAGCCACACACACACACAGACAACAGATTTCCTCTAAAAAGTTGCACTAAAGAATATAAAATTCAGCCATTTGTACAGTAGGTAATGAGATATTGGTTTGCTATTTTCAACATTTCAGCATTTCAAGTTTTTCTTTTCTATAGAGACTGCAAAGGAGGGACTTTAGGGCCAGATGGACAGGTTGAAATTCTGGTTTCATCCCTTCCTGATGGATTGTCTTGAGCCTAATTATTTAGCCCCTCTGGGCTTGCTAGGTGGTACTAGGGGTAAAGAACCCACCTGTCAGTGGCAGGAGATGTAAGAGATGTGGGTTGGATCCCTGGGTGGGGAAGATGCCCTGGAGGAGGGTGTGGCAACCCACTCCAGTAGTCTTGCCTGGAAATCCCATGGACAGAGAAGCCTGGTGGTCTACAACCCATAGGGTCGCACAGAGTCAGACATGACAGAAGCAGCTTAGCACGCACGCACTTACTCCCAGCTTCCTTTATCGGTAAGCAGTGCACATTAACACCCCCCTACTGAGCTGGTCCTGAGTCAGGGAAGTCAAGTGCCTAGTACAACCCAGACCACTCGGAAGGTGTCACAGTTGGCTCGGTGTCTTGCTTTTATGGACTTGTTTGATGAGCTCTGTTGGCTAAATGTTGAATAGTATGAGAACATATTCTCATTTCAGGGACATTTTTATGGTGGTCGGGTTGAGCTGGGAAATACTGGGAAGAAAATATTGTACCTTGTTGGCCAGTGGAATCATCATTCAGATGGCAAGTTGACCCAGAGTTGAAAGCAGCGGTTCTCAACCTCCCATTCGATAGCATAAATAATGGGTGTCTGGGATAGTTTTCAGTATTTTCCAAAACCTGATGAAAATGATATGATGAGCCTACACAGGTAAAGCTTTATTTATTTATTTTTTTAAGGAGCCTTGTGTAGCTCCAAAATGATTAATGACTTTAATACTCTTTTGCCCTGGAATTAAACAAAGGTTTGAAATAAGAAATGGAGGAAAACAGAATGTTCTACCTAGCAAGGATAGCATGGCTCTGCTCTGCTCTCTGCCTTCAGTGTGGTTCAGCTGTGGCAAGGGGCAGTCCTGCAAGACTTCAGGTGTGCACAGTGCCAGGACAGGCACGTTTTTCACACGCAGGGAGCATCATTTCTGTGCTGGCGTTATCAGGGCTCGATGACCAAGCTGCACAATTAGCAACGATTTGAGATGAAAGAGACAGACTGGCAGCAGGATAGATATCCTAGGTGAACTAAATTCAAACCCTGGGGAGTTAAAACCACCATCTAACCCTTTTCCCTCCAAAAAGCAATTGCACAATATCCTCTCGATTGTAAAAATTTGAAGATCCTGTATAAAATGATATTCCTTTAAATTGTGTTGCTCTTTGCAACTAATAAAACATTTCCAGGTACATTTGTGTTTTGATCCTCCCAGGATGGCTTGTGTAGAGAAGACCTTGTCCTGTGTTACATAGGAAGTAACTGAGTGTTGGAAAAGTTGTTTACTTGAATTTCACATTTTTGGGCGGCAGATATTGAGTGCCCCCTAAGGGCCAGCTCTTCATGGAGGGAACTGTGTCTTTCTGTTCTCAGTGTGGTTTTCCTTCACTGTCCTTTTATTTTTTTTAATAATCTAAAATTTTTTATTGGACGATAATTGCTTTGCAATATTGTGCTGGTTTCTGCCATACATCTACATGAATCAGCCACAAGTATCTCTGTCCCCTTTGACCTGAAACTACCATGTGGTTCACACCTGGACACGACGACTTAAGTCACTTCTGCTTTCTCCAGTGAACACAATTTTTATCGCTTCTTTTCTTTTGCTTCCCCCTACCCTTGTAGATAACGAACAGATTAATGCATTGTTTCTAAAAGTTCAGCAAAATCAATTGATTCATCTGCCTGGATTTATATCTTATACTGCTGTGGTTTCAGGGAATTTCTTTTTTATTCCAGCGGTTTGGAATTTGTGTAACAACTGCCTATATTCTTCTGTGTCGTCCACTCTTACCTGATAAAAATGTGAAAAGAAATATGAGGCTTTGGTCCTTTGGTGACTTTGGAATGTTTTTATTTTTTATTTCACTTTTATTTATTTACTTTGGCTGCGTTGGGTCTTCGTTGCTGTGTGCGGGCTTTCTCTAGTGGTGGTGAGTGAGGGCTACTCTTTGTCAAGGTGCACAGGCTTCTCATTGCGGTGCCTTTCTCATTACAGAATGCAGTCTTTACGCACGTGGGCTTCAGTAGTTGCAGTCCTCACCATCAGTCATTGTGGCCCCTGGGCTTCGTTGCCCCATGGCATGTGGGATCTTCCCAGACCAGGGATCGAACCCATGTCCGATGGACCGGACTCTTGCATTGGCAGATGGACTCATTACTATTGGACCACCAGGGAAGTCTGGGATCTTCTCAAATATGTTCAAATTATTTAAAAGGAGTTTGTCATCTCCATCTTTATAGTACGTATAAAGAGTTTGTTTCTGTGGGCTCTGGTCGGGCAGCAAGAGGATGTTAACCACTCCTGCCTGTTTTTTTTTTCTTAAACAGACCCATTCTTCAGAACTTTGCTCTATGCAAAGGTAAACAGGCATGGTTTGGGAATAGAATTCATGATGCAGCTGTGCTGAAAGGCCCGTGGATGGTATTCCTGTAGGACAAGCCCTGTCTGTCCTAATGGCACACTGTCCGAAGATTCTTTAAAAGATGCTCAGAAATGTCTTACATTTCTTTGGGAAGATTCAGGGTTCAGGGCTGTAGTTTGGCAGCAGCTGATTTTCACCAGAACTCAGAATTGCTAAGAACCTGGGACAGTGAAGTTATCTTACCGAACTTGAAATAGAAAACTGCAAAGAAAGTTGCTACTTGATTTTGTGTTTGAGACTTAACTCTTTTGCCTGAGGTTCATATCCCCTTTCTTTTTCTTGTCAATATAAAGAAAACATGAAATCATTGTAATTTTAAGCCGCTGTATTTCTACATCCCGAGGAGGCAGTCAGTAATTACAAATATCCCTTTGTAACTGGAGTCATCAATAACTAAGGTCATTCCCACCATACGCACATCTTGTTTTTTGTACTTCAGACGTGGAGGGAAGTAATCACATTTCTCAGTTTGAGGAATGCTTTCATCTGACCTGTGCCAGGACAATTGGATTGAAATTTCTCCTCTCTTACTGATTCTGCATTCCATGTCCTGTTCCTCTCAAAGGCGGCCTGGCTCTGCTTTGCCTGCTTGCCTTTAAGTCCATGAGTATATATAGTCCTGATCACCACCAGGGAACTAGGGGGACCTGGAACAGGGCACCCTGATTGTATTTGACCAGATGCAGGCTTTGAGCCCTCTTCTGGAGAGGGTTTCCTGGAGGCTCAGCTGGTAAAGAATCTGCCTGCAATGCAGAAGACCCTGGTTCAATCCCTGGGTTGGGAACATCCCCTGGAGAAGGGATAGGTTACCCACTGCAGTATTCTTGGGCTTCCCTAGTGGCTCAGACAGTAAAGAATCCTCCTGCAGTGTGACAGACCTGGGTTTGATCCCTGGGTTGGGAAGGCGTGGCAACCATGGCAACCCCCTCCAGTAATCTTGCCTGGAGAATCCCCATGGAGAGCGGAGCCTGGCGGGCTATAGTCCATGGAGCGCAAAGAGTCAGACACGACTAAGCCACTGTCAGCCTGGAGGTCAGTCACTTCTGGAGCCGTCCCCTGGCCTCTGGAGAGGGGCCCACTCTGGGACTAGAGGTCTCTGTCCTCTCTCAAGGGATCTGTATTAATGTGATCAGTCTCTGTATACCACCATCAGTCTCCCATTCTCATCCCAACCCTCGCATCTCTGGATTTCTAGTGAATCTGTGGGAGTTTAGGGGTGCAGTCCTCCAGCAGGGAATTGACTGAAGTAATGCCTTTTCAGGGGCTGAACCCACGACCTTGGCCTCATTAGCACGGGCGCTCTAACCAGTCACAAAGCCACACACCTCACTTTGTGTAACTTCTGCTGACTCTGTTCCTACCACCCTCGGAGGCCTCCTTTTCAATTGCAAAGGCGTTCACGCCAGCACAATAGAACAGAAGGAAATCGGATCTCTTCTAGACTTCTCTGAAGGCCAGAGATATGCGATTTAGCAGGAAAATAAGACCAAAGTGTCTGGAGGGTTCAGGAAACAACTTATCTTTCTAGTCCATGCATTTGTTGAGAATCCAACTGTGTGTCTCAGATTTTCCTTCCATCAAAAATTTAAAAATACTGTGGGACTCCTTGTGCCAATGTATTAAATAAAACCTAGGGGCTAAGTGGAAGGTTTCTGATGACTGAGTGGAAATATGGCGTGTGCATTATTCAAGTGGATTGGGTTCGCTTCTTAAAGGAGTGCATCCAAGAATCCATAAGTGCTTCTGTTTCACAAGTTTATAGTCCCTGGAAACCAAAATAAATGCTTGCTGTGATAGCTGAGACACCACTGTGTGTCTGCAAGTGCACTGCGATGAACAGGACATCTCATCGCCCAGGGAATCTGCAGTCACCACTGTGGGGAGAGGAAGAACAAGGACGATTCCCTCACTGAGAAGAAAATTTCACACCAAGGCCTGAAGACATAGGCGTATCCTGGGGGAGGGAGGTGCAAAGGAAGTCTGGCTGACAGCAGGATGCACTTTTTCATCTGAGCCAAATAAAAATCTCAAGGATTTTATATCCTGGCACTTGAAAGGAGTTATGTTGCCATCTGTGACAAAATGAAAAGATGTTGGACTGGAGGAGTTTTTTGTCTTGAGTCTGTGAGGACCAGGAAAGGCTCTTCAAGGGATGTGGGCCCTGGCTTCAGATCTTGTTGATTTTCTTCACTTGTGCCACCTGAAAAAATCTCTTACTCCTCAGTTACACAAATCTCTAGTATAGTGACGATCACTGTCAGTGATAGTTTCAAGGATCTTAAAACCTCAGCAATAAGAGACATTTAATGATGCACAGATGGTAAGCTGTCTGAGAGCAGGGATTCTGTTTTTAATATATTCAGCAAATATTTATATTTATGGGGCATTCAGTGTGGTTCTGGGCTTCCCAAGTGGAACAGTGATAAACAATCTGCCTGCCAATGCAAGAGATGCAAGTTCAGTCCCTGAATCGGGAAGATCCCTTGGAGAAGGAGAGGACAGAGCCCTCCAGTATTCTTGCCGGGAGAATCCCATGGACAGAGGAGCCTGGTGGGCTACAGTCCATGGGGTCGCAAAGAGTCGGACACGACCAAGGAACTGAGCACACACTAGGTTCTGAATCCCGGTGGAAAAAAGGAACAAAAGTCCCTCCCACCATGAAGCTTGTGTTCCAGCAGGTTTTATTCATCTTCATTTTACGCACTGTAGACTGAAAAGAAAAAGCACAACATGAGAGTCGTGAATTAAGTTTTATTTAGGAGCAGGATGAGGACTTAACTGCTCAAGAGACAGCTTCTCAGATAGCTCTGAGGCCCTGTTCTGAAGAGGTGGGTAGGAGAGGTCAGCGTACGTTTGATTTTGGTGAAACGCACAGCAGAAGGCTACTGCTAATCCCAAGGGGGCTTCCCTGGTGGCTCAGTCGGTAAAGAATCTGCCTATAATGCAGGAGACCCAGATTCCATCCCTGGGTTAGGAAGATCCCCTGGAGAGGGGAATGGCAACCCTCTTCAGTATTCTTGCCTGGAGAATTGCATGGACAGAGAATTGCACTACCGTCCGTGGGGTCGCAAAGAGTCTCAAGAAGGTTGCGACTAGTCACGAGGAGCAGATGTCTCTGCTAATGATTTTAGTGCTTTTCTAGATACGAGGAGATGTCAGAAGTTCGGCTCATAAAATTGTCTGAAAATTTCTAGCTATCTGAACGCCTGTTCTGCTGGTTCTTCCCAGAGCACAGAGTGCCTCACTCCTCGTCTCCGCCCTGGGCTCCTTCCCCCTTTCAGGCAGTGGTTCAAGTCAGCGACTGCAGTGGCTAGTGATGTCATCCTTGTAGAAGCAGATAGTAAGTGTCGATTTTTAGCTGACGCTGTAGTGCCTGGAACTTTGTCATTTTAGCAGAGTTTTTGTTAAAGGCAGTAATGTCTTGAGTTCAGTGCTTTCTTTCATCAAACAATGATAATCCATGTATGTATGTCATAAAACTGTTAACCAAGAAGTTTAAGCACACACTCTAGTTAATGACTTATGCAAACTAAGGGAGAACTCTGATCAGATAATATTGGGTCAGATGAAACTGTAGCATCCCTGCATTGTGTTAAATAGCAGCATTTTCGGTAGACATTTTTTTGGAATTTGATGAAATTTGGTCTACTCATACAGTTGAATCAGTTCAGTTCAGTTGCTCAGTCATGTCCAACTCTTTGCTACCCCATGGACTGCAGCATGCCAGGCTTCCCTGTCCATCACCAACTTCCAGCGCCTACTCAAACTCATGTATATCCATTAAGCTTTTTAAGTTGTATTTAGAAATATTTATTCAACTGTATTTAGAAGTGTTTATTCATACACTTGAATAAATATTTTAAAATACAACTTTAAAAAGCTTTAGGATTTTTTTTCACCTTAAAAACTTACAGGGTCACAAAGTGGTAGAGATTCCGAAACCAACAGTTGACTTATTTCACTCAGTAGTAAATTGATTTCAGCACGTGTTCAGGCCTTCCGAGGCACCTACCTGCTAAATATTTTCTAGGCACAGAGTGGGGAAAGCAGCCCACCACCAACGTCTGTTCTGTGCATCTTCAGAGAGTGACCTGGTGGAAGGCCACTATAGGGTCAAGCTGCCTGCAGGCGTGCCCCCAAGGCTGGGCATCACAATGGTCCAGTTTGCTCGGCAGTGTTAATTTCACTCCAGCAGCTCCAGAGTGCTATAGTGGTACATGTGTACATGCTTGTACACACACACGCGTGTATTTGCACCCGTAGCACCTTCTGCATACTTCCTTCAACACACTTGCTCCTTGACGACAGGAAACAGGCTTCTTCAACCTTGGGGGTCCAGCACTTAGCCTGAGGCCTGATAGTCCATGACCTCAATAAATATTTATTAAATGAATAGTCTCATTTCTGTAGCCTTATTTTACTAACAGTTCTGTGGGCAGGCCTCATCCCCTTCTCTGTTCGTTCTTGGATCCTTATAGATACTTACAGAACACTTCATTGATCCCTGTCTTTGGGGCAGAATCTTGACTGCTCAAGTCCTCCATATTCCACCCTGCCTGGCATTATCCCTTACTGCTTTTTTCACTTAAAACCTAAACAAAATATAAGTGGTCTTTCCAGTTCCCCCACAATGGTGCTGCGTCATTCCCCAATGGTGGCTGTTACTTATGGTCAGTTCTTATAAGAGAGAACTAAGTTAAAAATGAGTTTGTTGTTTCTTTCCTTTTGACTTCCTCACTGGTAAGCATCAGAGAAGTCAAAGACAAATTGCAAGGAAGCATCATGTGTGATCTCCCACAAAAGTTCATATTCAGAATTTCAGAGGAGAATGTTCAACTTAAAAGCGCACACATCTGTTCTTCGGGCAGGCTTCAGCTGTTCAGGATTTTACAGGGCCTGCAAGATGAGGTTCGGTCGTAGGTGCTGTCCAGTGGCTGAAAAGAGTCTTCGTTGCTGTTCCATAGGCTCAGTAGTTCTCTGCTCTATCCGTGAGCCTCATTTTTTTTTTTTTTCTTTCTAAGGCAAAAGAAGATTTCATCTCAACTGGAGCCTTTGCTGTTGTTGAGTTGCTCAGTCGTGTCTGACTCTTTGCGCCCCGACACATGGACTGCAACATGCCAGGCTTCCCTAGAGCCTTCATTGAAAGGAATCTTAAATCAGCATCCTCACTGTTCTGTCATTGCTGAGTTTGATTTTCATGAGTCAGTGATGTGGCCAGTCATGTCTACAGTATTTTTTTAGCTTTATGGAGGAAAAATTGACGGGTAGGATTGTCCGTGTTTAAAGTGTGCAGCCTGATGATCGGGTGTTCATAGAGACTGTGGAATGATTACTAAGACAAGATAATCAGCACATCCATCCTCTCACATAGGTAACTTCCTTTTGTGTGACAAGAATGTTTAAGCTCAAGTCTCAGCAACTTTCAAGCATGCTCTACTGTGTTATTATCTGTAGTCACCGTGCCGTCCAGTAGATCCTCAGACCTGTTTCTCCTTACAGCCGAAACTTTCTGCCCTTTGACCTATGTCACTCCATTTCTCCCAAGGTCATCATTTTTATGACAAGGTCAACTATTTAGTGCTGACCACCAAGCCTTCTTTTTCTCCTTGTAAATCACAGCTTCTGTTCCAACATTTGGGAAAACCTATTAGTTGCTACCTTACTGCCCTAAATATTTCCTGCTTCCCTGGAGTCCCTGGGCTCTAACTTTTAACAAGCCTCAGAACAAAGCCGGATGCCCTGGGGGGAAGGTTCAGCCCTGCTCTGGGAAGAAGCTCCCGCAGCACGTGGTCCCATTTCACTGTTACATTGTGGATTAAAGTGCTACATGGAGCATCTTTCAGGGTTACACAAAAACCCATACCCTGAGTATTATCCTTGTCACCTGACCAGGGTTATAATAGGGTTCTGCCACAATTCCTCCAATTTTTATTTCTCTCCAATAAAAATTTGCTTGTGGAACCACTCGTTCTGGGTGGGAGGCTAACTTTGTTTCTGATTGTCTTATTTCAACCCATGGTGAAGTTATATTGTGCCGCTGGGGCTTTTTTTCCTTTTCTCTTTTTTCATTTGGCCGGGGCTGCCTCTGTTCAACAGAGCCTCCTTGTCACTTCTTCTATCACCGTTAGTTAAAAGTAATTGTTATTGCAAACCCACTCCATGCCAGTATCATTCTCTTTCATGGGGAAAACCCACAAAGCATTCATTTCGGTAGCAGAAAGGAGGGAGCTTACAGGATCAAATCCTTTTTATCTGGACCCACAGCACCTGCAGCAATGCATTAACTAGCAGGAGTTGTTAATTACAATCCTAACTTGTTGATCTTCCCGGCTTCCGAATTTTAAAAGCAAGAAAATTAATACTGCGCGTGTCTCCTCCTGTCGAAAATGACAGGAGTGTGTCTTCTGAGTTCTGTTTCAGCCACTGATAATCACACACGTGCATTTTCCTGTCACGTTTCTTCCTCCTTTTGTGGATGGAACTGTTTCTTAAGTTCAAAGAGCCCCTCCATTCACAGCAGAGTAGATATTTGCCTGTAAAACAAAGGCTTTAGAAGCATAAATCCTCCAAATATGAATCTGAGCAAGATGGTACTGAAGATATTTCAGGAGTTGATATCACTTAAAAAAAAAACACAAAAGAATGAAGACTAATGAAAAGTGTAGTAGTGGTGGGCCTCGCTTATATTTTTTTTCATTTAATTTACATAACAAACCTGCGAGATAGAAACTGTATCTTTATGGTGGAGGAAACAGGTTCAGAAAGGATGAATAACTTGCCCAAGATCGCATGGCACTCAGGCATGAGAAGGAAAAAGGATTTGAGACAGGGAAGTAGGAAAAGGAGCCCAGCACAGTCATCCTGCATTGTGAAGCAGGAATCAGGAAGAAGTGGAAAGAAAGCTGAGCCTGGCTTCCAGAACACTTGCTTGTCATAGTAAGAAAATACAGTGTCTGCCACTTTATTCCGACCTATCCATCCATCATCAAGGTAGTTAAACCACCTAATCCATCCTGTGTGTGAGTCATTCTTAAGAAGAGTTACATTGTAAGCAGTCTGGACTGCAGAGAAGAATGCTTCAACACTCTTCATCAAATTCTGACCTCGAAAACTCTCAACCCAAATGGATGACCATAGTCTTAGACCAGCAGTTGTGTATTATGGACGCACATTTGACCTGGGTAGCTTTCTAAAACTCCCAGCACAGACCAGTCTGATGAGACTAGCTGGACCCAGCCCCAGACAGGCGTGGGCAGCTGAAGCTGAGAACCACTCTGAGAGGTTGTGCGTGATTTCACCATTAATGTTCCTTTCATTCCCTTCCTTTTCAGTTATTTCACTTCATTCCTCCGAATGACCTTTATTCCTCTGTCATGGAGGGCGTTTTCTGTTCCTTGTTTTGCAGTCTTTCCCCAAACCTCCTGGACAATTCAGATCGAGTTACATCACAAATGAAAGCTTTACAGCTGGGTCTTCTGCAGGCACAGAGTTTATTCTAAAAGCCTTGTGTATTCTGACAGTGAAAATGGATATCCCATATGAAGTTTCTCTCTGGCTGAACTTTGCAGTCAGTCAGCAGTAGTTGGACTCTCAGGAGCTCTACTTTTTGCTCTCTGAAGCACACACACACAAACCCTCTCTTGCTCTCTGAAGCACGCACAAACACACACACACACACACACACACACACACACCCGCATGAGCCAGCTCAGCACATTGTAATCGGGGTTACCACCGTTAGACCTACAGACCGTGTGTGTCTGGTAAGCTATGGGAAGAACTGAAGCGCGTATCTGGGTAGTTTAAACAGAGTTCCCATCCCTACCCTATTTCACTGAGAACTGCTATTACCAAAAAGACCAAAGGAGATTCTTAAAACTGTTCGCTGTCAGCAGCTGGCTTAGCTTTTCTCCTTCTCTCCGCTGAAGGCAGTTGGGAGAATCTTTGTGAAGGATATTCACACAGGTAAGCCAGGTAGATGACCCCATAAGTACATATACAGTAACATCTGCCTCCGAGCCAGGCAAGGCTTTTCTGTCCTTTGTGAAAGCTGCAATGTGTTATCACCCAGTTCCCCGAGGACACAATCCCATGTGGACTGTCCCAGTGTCTGTCTGCAAACACAATGGATTTACTGCCTGAATTTACTGCCTGAAGGAGACAGAGGGACCTTGTTTGCACAGGCTGAATACGAAATCAGTCCTTATTTTAATTCCAGTCCACTTCAGGTGACATTGAGTCCTGGCATAGTTGGTCAAGAGACCCTCTGTGGGGATGTTCCCCTTCCTGCATCTCATTTTCAGAAATGACTGGATTCTTCCTATTGTATCTTTGAAGCCAAGTAGCATTAACAGGAGAAGGGATAGGCTACCCACTCTGGTATCCTTAGGCTTCCCTGGTGGTTAGTAAAGAATCCCCCTGCAATGTGGGAGACCTGGGTTCAATCCCTGGGTTGGGAAGATCCCCTGGAGGAGGGCATGGCAACCCACTCCAGTGTTTTTGCCTGGAGAATCCCATGGACAGAGGAGCCTTGCAGACTACAGTCATGTGGTCACAAAGAGTTGGACACGACTGAGCGACCAAGTATAGCATGGCATAACATTAACAGGATTCCATTGGAGCTGGGACGTTATGCAGATGAGAGTAAAGAATGCCTTTATTTACTCTTCATTAGTGCTATTACAGGTTCTATCCCTTGCTCAGGAAGACCCTCTTGGAGATGGGAGTGGCTTCCCACTCCAATATGCTTGCCTGGAGAATTCCATGGACAGAAGAGCCTGGCAGGCCACAGTCCATGGGGTCACAAAGAGTCTGATACAACTGAACAACTAACACTTATTTACTTACTGCTATTACCTTAGAAAACTAAGATCATGGCATCTGGTCCCATCACTTCATGGGAAATACATGGGAAAACAGTGGAAACAGTGTCAGACTTTGTTTTTGGGGGCTCCAAAATCACTGCAGATGGTGACTGCAGCCATGAAATTTAAAGACACTTACTCCTTGGAAGAAAAGTTATGACCAACCTAGATAGCATATTGAAAAGCAGAGATATTACTTTGCCAACAAAGGTCCATCTGGTCAAGGCTGTGGTTTTTTCAGTGGTCATGTATGAATGTGAGAGTTGGACTGTGAAGAAAGCTGAGTGCCAAAGAATTGATACTTTTGAACTGTGGTGTTGGAGAAGACTCTTGAGAGTCCTTTGGACTGCAAGGAGATCCAGCCAGTCCATCCTAAAGGAGATCAGTCCTGGGTGTTCACTGGAGGGACTGATGCAGAGGCTGAAGCTCCAATCCTTTGGCCACCTGATGCGAAGAGTTGACTCATTGGAAAAGACTCTGATGCTGGGAGGGATTGAGGGCAGGAGGAGAAGGGGATGACAGAGGATGAGATGGCTGGATGGCATCACCGACTCAATGGACATGAGTGTGAGTGAACTCTGGGAGTTGGTGATGGACAGGGGGTCCTGGCGTTCTGCAATTCATGGGTTCACAAACAGTTGGACACAACTGAGCAACTCAACTGAACTGAACTGAATTACCTCATCTAGACACATAGATTATTTTTGTTTGCTGTAGTATATGTTCCTTGATCATGTCACCATACTCAAGAAAGGATATTTTGCATGATGGAGACAAAATATGTCCCTTGGTGTGTGAATTCTGATTCTGCTACCAACTTGCTGAATGGCCATGTTGGGTTAGATATTTCACCTCTAAGATCTTCAGTATCTTCATTTGAAAAGCTGGAATAGTAACCTCTTCATAGAGCTGATGGAATTATTACAAGAGATCAGCAGTTTTCAAACTTTTTGTTCTTAAGATCCCTCTCTACCTATAAAAACTGAGAACTCCAAAGAGCTTTTGTGGTTCACCTAGATATTTATCAATATTTACCATATTTAAATTAAAAATAGAAAATATTATAAAGCACTTGTTTTTTTTTTTAAATGAGGACTCTTCTTCAAAACAAAAGAATTAATGAGAATAGTGATGTTGTACAGTTTTGCAAATCTCTTTAATGAGAGGTTAAAGAATACAAGTGGATTCTCAGATATGCTTTTGAATTCAGTCTGGCATATTATGTAGTTTTGGTTGACTTATGCAAAGGAAATCTGGCCTCAGATAGGTGTTTAATTGAAAGGCAAGGAGTATTTTAATAGCCTTTTCAGTTAATTGTGGGTATTCTTTGATTTACCATTGGAACTCAGTGAAGTGATTTTTGTCTTAAAGATTTGTTATAATGTGCACTCTGAAGCCATGTCTATGAATTTTATGTACTCTGTTACATAAAATCCCTTAGTCTGTCTTGTACTTTGAATGACTCTTTTAGTCATGTGTAATTTTTTAAACATCATACTCTGGTCATTTGGAAAACATTGGTTCAGTCAGTTATATAGACCTCCTAAAACTTTATTTCATCAAACCATGAAATTAAACAAACAAAAAAACCCACAAGTATTAAAACCATCACCAATCTTTCAGATGAGAGACTGTCAAACTCTGGGCAGCAGATACATGTGTTCCAAAATTCTAATTTTTTGCTTAAGAGTCCACATTTTATCATCAAACAAACATTGCCAATTATTTTCCTTGATGTGATGGACTCACTTCATTTATTTCCATAATATACCTGCCAAATACGCAAGTCTGAACAGCCAATTTGTCTAAAGTTGTCGGAGAAGGCAATGGCACTCCACTCCAGTACTCTTGCCTGGAAAATCCCATGGGCGGAGGAGGCTGATAGGCTGCAGTCCATGGGGTCACAAAGAGTGGGACACGACTGAGTGACTTCACTTTCACTCTTCACTTTCATGCATTGGAGAAGGAAGTGGCAATCCACTCCAGTATTCTTGCCTGGAGAATCCCAGGGATGGGGGAGCCTGGTGGGGTGCCATCTATGGGGTCTCACAGAGTTGGACACGACGAAGTGACTTAGCAGCAGCAGTTCTTCCTAATAAAAGTGATATTTCAAGAAAATGGTGGCACGTTCAGTTTATAGCTCCAGGGATGGCCAAGAGTTCATCCTTGAGATAACCCTCATTCTTCAGTAGGAACAGAAACAGTTCCTGCCATCTTCCCCCTTCATCTCAGGGTGCCAAGAAGATACATACCAAAGACTCATGATTCAAAGACATTAATATTTGTGACTTAGCAGGCCTCCTGGGTGGCTCAGTGGTAAAAAATCTACCTGTAATGCAGGAACTGCAGGAGACTCAAGTGTGATCCCTGGGTCAGGAAGATCCCCTGGAGGAAGGCATGCAACCCACTCCAGTGTTCTTGCCTGGAGAGTCCCATGGACAGAGACGAGCTACAGTCTATGAGATCGCAAGGAGCTGGACGCAACTGAAGTGACTGAGCATGCACACATTGCTTTATTAGAGACATTCTTTTTTTAATTTATCTTAGTCTAGTTGGTTTACAATGTTGTGTTAATCTCTGCTATATAGCAGAGTGATCAGTTATATATATATATATATAAAATACACACACACAGAGGAGTCTGGCGCGCTACAGTCCATGGGGTCGCAAGAGTCGGACACGACTTAGTGACACTGCCACCACCGTGTAATGGTTTGCATTCTCTCATCCCAAACTCTGGGTCCATCCCTTACCCCTTGGCAACTACAAGTCTGTTCTCTAAGTCTGTGAGTCTGTTTCATAGGTAAGATCATTTGTATGATAGTTTAGATTTCTTTAGAGATATTCTTAAGTGAAACTAGCTTTTCCCCCCGGCTGTGAGCATGTAGAAGTGAGGAATACAGTGACTACTCACTCGCTGCTTTGATTTGTGCTAAAGGCTTTGTGGCTCAGCTGGTAAAGAATCTGCCTGCAATGCGAGAGACCTGGGTTCGATCCCTGGGTTGAGAAGATCCCCTGGAGAAGGGAAAGGCTACCCACTCCAGTATTCTGGCCTGGAGAATCCCATGTACCAGTCCATGGGGTCTCAAGAGTTGAACGCGACTGAGCGACTTTCACTTCATTTCACTTCAAAGCCTTGGTGGTTTCACCCTCCAGGCACCCTTCAATTTCTAGAGCACAAATGTCAAGACACTAAAGGCAGTAGTTCATTCTGGAAATAGTTTTGATCTCACGGGCTCCCTGAAAAGGCCTCTGGGCCTCCGGTAGTCTACAGACCACACCTGAAGAACCGCTGGCATTATGTAACCTCTTGCCAGTCCTGACAAGTTAGCTCTTTCTTCCTGGTCTTCGTTGTCTGTGGCCGTGGACTTGGTGACTAGCCAGGCTGAATGAAGCCTGGCCTTTGGGAGATCTATTATTTTGATGAAATCCCACTAGAGTTCTTCCTGTGTTTACCAGAGCCCAGGTGTTTTTTTTCCTTCCTGGGATATTACCTTGGTAATATCCAAAACAAGCCGAAAACAAACCTTGGTTTCGTATTAGCTTTACTGCTCACATCTATGTGCAGAAGATCTCTGTATATAATCCTTGTTTTCTTTTTGTATGGTGTAGAGCTAATAAAGACATTTTTTGTGATAGTTTCCTGGTCCGTTGTATCGAGGGTCTTAATTCTGGTTTCAGAGATACTTCACTAGTCTGTGCATAGATTCTAGGTGGCTGGTGAGCCCTCAAAATTTTACATTTTCTGTTGTTCTTTGAGGGTTGGGAAGAAGGTGGGTTGTTGGGCAGAGTTAATAGCTGCAAATTCTTAGAGAGATTTTATGACCTCGCCCCCTGCAAAACCAACCATCACCAAATGGCTGTTTCAGATGGACATTGTTATGGGTGGCGTCTACCCATCCATTTTCCATGTCCCAACACACGTCTTTTGGAAAAGAGCTTTCAGAGTTCCCTCTGCGGCTCTGCCTGTCTGCTCTTTCATCCCCTTGGCGTTCCCTCATGGGGCCGTCAATTAGCACTTGCTCACTGGTCACTTCACAGTTGTCTTTGAGCCCGTCGTCTGCCCTTTTCTCCTTGGCATGAGATGCAGGAGGCCCCAGGGCCGGCCGCTCATCCACATGTATCCTCGGAGGGTATTTCAGGCCAGAGGATGCACTCAGCCAAATTAGTGGGCTCCTCTTTGAACCACTGAGATGTGCAAACTCGGAATATTTATTTATACCTCAACTGCGAGTTGCGTTTTTTTCTCCCACGCAATTCTTCAGCCTGCTGCTTGGAATCCAAGCACTGTCATGAAAACTGCAAGGCAGCCAGTTTCACTCCAACAGTAGCATTCTTGGAACCCTTTCCCGATTCCGTGGGAGTAGTGTGGTGACTACCACTCTCTGAGAAGACGCGGAGGAGGACTCTGCAGCGTGATGATATGCGTGTCTTGCAATGTCAGCCCTCCAGGCACGCTGCAGACAGGGTTGGGGTGAGGGGGCTCCATGGCAGGGCAGGGGGCACCCCTGGCAGTAAGCAAGAGTGCCCTTTGCAGCACCAGCATTTCTGTACATTGGAAAGCTGGCTTCAGGGTGGTCAGTGAGAAGCAGACAGCAGGCTTCACAGATCGCACTCTCCTTTAACGAAGTGGTTGTTCCTCATTTCAGAAAAATTTGAAGGGCTGTCATAGGCAGTTTAACTCAGTGGCTTCACAGTTTTTGAAAAATCCTGTGGCTTGTCTAATGCAGCAAACACAGCAGCACCTAACAGTTGGGGAACAGCAACGTCCCTGTCCCCTACGAGAAGGAGGAAAACGAATTCTATGGTGATGAACGGGGAGGACTGACCTAATTATGACAAAGCAGAAGAATCATTCAGTGGGATACAGACAAGGTAGATGTGTGTACCAGCCCGATCCAGGGGTATTTTATTTAAGAATATGTCTCCAGTTGCTGGGTAGCATTGTTTTTAAACTTCGCTTCTGAGACAACATTTGTTACTGACATGCTCCATCCTGTCTTCTGCATCCCTAAATACTAAAGATTGTCACCTACTTTGTGTTCTCGGCAGTATCGGTCGACCCCAGTCCTCTGTCTTTACCGATTCAGCCTTCCAAGATGGCTTTGTTTATTTCTGTCCCTTTCTAGCAGTGAGAAAATCAGGACTTGCCCCAAAGCATTGAGTCGTAGCGCAGGTTGGTGTTGACAGCTGTGGTGTCCCAGGCCAGGCTCACGACTCAGAGCATGTCCTTCGTCTCTCTGGAAAGTACCCTTCCTGCTCTCGGGGTCGGTCAGTGGCGGCGCATGTCCCCTTTGACTAACTCACTCCCATTCAAGGGCTGAGTCTGGTCAAACTCTCCTTTGGGAAAATGCCACGTACCAGTGGGAGAGCAAGGTAAGGCGACTCTTGGCTCTGCTTTCGGACCAGACGGCGGTTGTTATTGCATGATAAAAAGCGCGGCTTCACGTTTCTCTGCCTCTCGCCACTACAGTGCCCTTTCTGTTTTTTAAGGAAAGAAGGCTTGTCCAAATGTGGAAGATGCAAGCAGGCCTTTTACTGCAATGTGGAGTGTCAGGTAGGTGTCTCTGGGCCAGCTGGCAGGGAGGGCCTGGTTTCCTCGGAAGCTCGGGACCCCAGCATCCTTCTCATCCTTGTCACAGCATCTCAGGGCCCTCCCGCAGCCAGAGCTGGAAAGCCTCCTTGTGGCGTAGGGTGTGGCTGAATGCCCCTGTGTGCTGGCACCCAGGACTGATGCTGATGGGCAGCCAGTGGGCAGTAACATTTTGGGGCCCCACACAGGATCAAAAATAGAGGTTGGTAAAGTGGAATAGACACAGGGACCACGTTGGATACAGGCAGGTGTATCACCAAGGTCAATAGTCTGCCCCCGACGGCTCCCAGCAACAGATGGAATGTGCAAAGACAACCAGAAATGTTAAAATGCTGTCTTTAAAATTGTTTAGTCTTTACCATCACCAAGTCTGAATTTGTATATATCCCCCTAGCAGGCCACACGTCACCATTGGGCTGGTCTAATCTAGCCTGATTCCAGCTGGACTTAGGTGGGCCCCTGACACAGCTTTTGTGCAGCCAGAGGTGGGCTGGTCTGAACTTGGACCTAGAGACTGGGGGGCGGGGGCTGAGTGGTTCAGGCGGCAGGTTCCATGTAGACACAAGCCATCTGGCTGGCTGGATGCATCTCGAGGGAGTCTTGTAACCCAGGACTGAGGATTTCAAGGGGGCGTTTGGAGGAACTCTTGGTAGACTCTTTAAGGGATAAGTTTTTTTTCCCCCCAAACTTTTCTGCTTAATACTGTATAGTTACACAGAGTATTCACAGGTATTACAGAAAATGCACTCCATGTTCTAGCAGTTTGAATTTGGGGAGGATGTGATCTTCAACCTCTGTGTATCCTCCCCAATCTATTTTTTAAATGGGAACCTACTAATATGGCTTGGGAAATGATGCTACTAAATAGTGGTTCTAAGGGACAGGGAGGCGTTCTTCATAGCTGCACCTCGGTTTCGTTCTTCTTCCCATGCTTAACTGTCACTTTCCTCCGCCCCCCACCCCTGCTCTGGTCGACCACATTCCCCATGGTTTCATTTCTTTTCTCTCCTCTGTTTTCTCCCTACACAGCTAGTCTCTGAATGTCTCCACAGGGTGTTGTACAGCAGTGGGAGAGGTTGCTAAGCCTCAGAGTCTCATCTGACAGAGCTCCCCTCACAGAGCCCCTGGCCAGAGGAAACACAGGCTGAGCTGTTGGCTTGGGAAGGTCTGCCTTGGCTCGGAAGGCCACGTGCGTGGTCCACCCGCTGTGTTTCCACGCAGGCTTCTGGCCTGCAGGGCGGTGAGAATATAGATGGGCTTGTCGTTGGCTTATCAGGGAGTGTGGCTTCTTCTGAAGAGGAGAGACCGTGCTTTGCCCCTCCCGATTATGGACAGAGAGTTCTGTGGTTAGATTGCTGGGCACGCGAAGAGGTCAGTGAGCGCCAGAATGACGTGATTAGGTTCCAGGCCTGATAAGTTAGCTGTTTCTATATTTAAGTTAAACGCTTCTAGAAAAAGTAGCTCATGATATTCTGGTTCTTTACAGAGCCAGCTAGTAACTCACACACTGGTCGGACTATTGTAACACAGAAGACTCGGAGGGTATAGTTCCAGCCCTGCGCCTGCCTACCTCTGTGAACTGACAATTCAAAGGACGTCTCAGAGTCTGTTTCTTTTCAGTGTAAATGAGGACAGTGGCCCCTATCTTGATGAATTATGAGGATCAAATGATATGTGAGATATCAAGGTTCTGTGTAAACTGTGATGCTGCGTGCAGACATGAGGGCTTATAAATAATAATATGATAGTAATTCAGGATGGACTGAAGCTTAGCTTTATGCAGAGAATAAAGTAGGCAGCCCACTTTAGATTTAAAGGACTGGTTTTTTTTCACTAGAGAGTATGGACGGATTCTAAGAAACTTGAGATCCCTAATGGTATACATTGTACGAATAATGCTTATTACAAAATGGAACTGTTACTTCTCTGATGAACTGTAAACTCTGCATGGATATGAAACACGAGCATCTGAGTTGCTGAGCTGCCTCTTGGTCTCTTGAGCTGTCTTCCATTAGGCCCCCCAGGTGGCATTACACTGACGCATAACCGTAATCCAGGCTGGGGTGTTGTGGTGGCCAGTGAGGTTCCCTTGCCTTCAGGAGCTAGTCTTCCAGATTTGCTGACTCACAGTGATAGGTGCCCGGCCTTGGGAGGCTCCCGGCAACCAAGTGTATCAACCTGTGTGAAACAGAATGCCTCTTTACCGTTGTTTAGTCTCTGATCCGTGTCCTCCTCTTTGCACTCCCATGGACTGCAACACGCCAGGCTTCCCTCTCCCTCACCGTCTCCCAAAGTTTGCTCAAACTCGTGTCCATCAAGTCGGTGATGCCATCCAGCCATCTCATCCTCTGTTGCCCGCTTCTGCTCCTGCCCTCAGTCTTTCCCAGCATGAGGTCTTTTCCAGTGAGTCGGTTCTTTGCATCAAGTGGCCAAAGTATTGGAGCTTCAGCCTCCGCATCAGTCGCCTTACAGAATGGAAAGGCAAGAAGATGTGACACTGAAAGATGAGCCTTTTTATTACTTTACACCAAGCAGCTTGACAGGCTGCATGTCCTCCTCCTGGTGTAGATAGATTGTACAGGTCACATCATAATGTGCTTGCTGAGCAAGGAGCCCCGGGATGGGGGACACAGTCCTGTGATTCTAAGTCACGTCAAAGGTCCGGGGCGTGACCGCTTGCTGTGTGCAGCCTTCCTTGCGTCTCACCAGCCCATGGGCCAGGACATCCTTGGTCCCAGAGAGCAGTTTTGCAGTTCAGTTTCCCCGTGCTCTCTGAAGTAGCCTATAACCAAAATATTTTTGTAGATGATAAGTAGTAACACACTTCCCAAAAGCCACCGGTTTCTAGAAGTGAGGCTGGATTTGGCCCGTTTCATGTCTGTTTCCTGTCTCTGCTGTCGCGGCAGGGGGAGACACATGATCGTTAAGGTCTTCTGTCCTGTCGTCTGAAGGGCTGAGTAGGAGCAGGACGCCGTATCACAGTGAGACAGGATGGCCATAAAGTTAGTGCCTAGAAACAAACCCGTAGAAGGGCTTCATCCATAAAATCACTGGGGAGGAAGGCGGGGCATTTGCTCTAGGTAGAAGTGGATTCGGAATTCTGCCCAAGGGAATACTTGGATGGGATCAAGGTGGAGACTCTGCTGCAGGGTAAAACAAGGGGTGCAAAACAAGGGCAGCAGTGAGGAAGGTGATTGAGTGATTCTCCACCTAAGAAAGCGTGACCCTCACCCCTGTTGTTCAGGCACTCAGTCATGTCTGGCTCTTTGCAGCCCCTGGGACTGCTGCACGCCAGGCTTCCGTGTCCTTCACCGTCTCCCAGAACTCACTCAAACTCATGCCCATCGTGTCGGTGATGCCATCCAACCATCTCACCCTCTGTTGTCCCCTTCTCCTCCTGCCTTCAGTCTTTCCCAGCATCAGGGTCTTTTCCTCTTCATTGGACCTTCTTCACAGGCAGACCCCACCCACCTGGAGCCACCAGGGGGTCCATACCACAGAGTTGAAAGGAGCTTATCAGTAGATACGAAAGCAGTGTCCCCAGTGGCTGAGAGACTTGCCCAAGGTCACACAGCAACAAAACTGAGACTAGAGTGTGCAGAATCCCTGGGGAGGGCTTTCACTGCTTCTAGCACTACCTGGGGGTCCTGAGCACCCTCCAGGAGAAGAGGCGCTGTGGGGATGAGTTAGAGACGGAGAAGTGGCCTTTCATGGAGGTGAAAGGGAAGAGCCCTTCCAGTCACATTGTCTTTCCAGAACCTCCCCAAGAGTGTAAGGCCACATCCCTCCCTGAGGGTGTCCTTCCAGAAATGCAGCATGTTAGAGCCCCTCAGGACTCTGCTTCCTGCCCCCAGCCATCCTCTCTGACTGCAGGACTCTAGGACCATGCTTTATTTTATACAGTTTGGCTCAAGTCTTGTCCCATTTATTCTCCTTTTTGTTCATTTGACTCAGTGTGATCCTGCCAGAGGAGAGATTTTAATTGACAATGCATGAAAGGGTAATGGGAGGAAATATAAAAGAAATAGAAATTCCTTTTTAGTTAGGCTCAGTTTGTAAGCTGTGTGTTTTAATGAACTATATTTATTTTTATAAATATGCGTGGAAAACTAAGAGTGTTGTTCACTCAGACTTTTTTTTGTTAAGTTGTACCATGACACATTGAAGAGAAGAGTTTTAGAGTTATTACATAGAGGAATCATTGTGGAGTAGAACTTTCTAAGGTGTTATCTCTTAACATTGACAAGTAGAAGAAAACGGTTTGTGTGTTGTAAGTGGAGGTGTTAGGATTACAAGTGTGATTTTGAAAGGAGGAGGGGGCATGTTCTGATGAAGATTGAAGAAAGCACGTATGAGGAGTATGTGACCAAAGATGTGGGAACATTCTCGACTTTTATAACGAATTACAAAGTAACTGAAGTGTAGAAAATGTCTAAGAAATGCTCCCATGACCCTGTCATTTTTTGGATGATCAGTGAGTGGGCTAGAGTCAGGGGTTTAAAGTAAAGTAAAGTAAAGTCGCTCAGTTGTGTCCGACTCTTTGTGACCCCATGGACTATAGCCTACCAGGCTCCTCCCTCCATGGGATTCTCCAGGCAAGAGTACTGGAGTGGATTGCCATTGCCTTCTCCAGGGATCTTCCCGACCCGGGATTGAACCCGGGTCTCCTGAACTCTAGGGAGATGCTTTAACCTCTGAGCCACCAGAGAAGCCCAGAGTCAGGGGTTTAGTCCTGGTTAAATTCACTTCGTTCTCTTCATTCAGACATAGGAAGCATCCTCAAAGGAGCCACTGTTTTTTTTTTTTTCTTTTCCTGTGAATAAATGTTTAACATCACCAGTAAGAATCAATGAGTGTGTCCCATCACTCTTTTATGGAACTAGAAAACAAAGCAGATAGGGGCCAGCAGTGGCTGTCATCCCCGTGTCATCCCGGTGTGAGGTGGTCACTAAGCCCCTGATTCCTTTTGCATTCTTCCTCTCACAGAGAATAGTGGTGGAGAACAGTAGTCCTATGACATTTTCTTGCGATTCCGTATTTTATGAAATCACTTATGCATGCTGCTCTGCATTTCAGGAAATCACACAAGCATGTATATAAATAAGTTTAGTTCAGTCACTCAGTTATGTCCGACTCTGCAACCTCATGAACCGTAGCACGCCAGGCCTGCCTGTCCATTACCAACTCCCGGAGTCTACCCAAACCCATGTCCGTTGAGTTGGTGATGCCATCCAACCATCTTATCCTCTGTTGTCCCCTTCTCCTCCTGCCCTCAATCTTTCCCAGCATCAGAGTCTTTTCAAATGAGTCAGCTCTTCACATCAGGTGACCAAAGTATTGGAGTTTCAGCTTCAACATCAGTCCTTCCAATGAACACCCAGGACCAATCTCCTTTAGGATGGACTGGTTGGATCTCCTTGCAGTCCAAGGGACTCTCAAGAGTCTTCTCCAACACCACAGTTCAAAAGCATCAATTCTTTGCTGCTCAGCTTTCTTCATAGTCCAACTGTCACATCCATACATGACCACAGGAAAAACCGTAGCCTTGACTAGATGGACCTTTGTTGGCAAAGTAATGTCTCTGCTTTTGAATATGCTATCTAGGTTGGTCATAGCTTTCCTTCCAAGGAGTAAATGTCTTTTAATTTCATGGCTGCAATCACCATTTGCTGATTTTGGAGCCCAGAAAAATAAAGTCAGCCACTGTTTCCACTGTTTCCCCATCTATTTCCCATGAAGTAATGAGACCAGGGGCCATGATCTTCGTTTTCTGAATGTTGAGCTTTAAGCCAACTTTTTCACTTTCCTCTTTCACTTTCATCAATGGGCTCTTTAGTTCTTCACTTTCTGCCATAAGGGTGGTGTCATCTGCATATCTGACGTTATTGATATTTCTCCCAGCAATCTTGATTCCAGGCTGTGCTTCCTCCAACCCAGCATTTCTCATGTACTCTGCATATTAAAGTCTGACACTGTTTCTTCTGTTTCCCCATCTATTTCCCATGAAGTGATGGGACCAGATGCCATGATCTTCGTTTTCTGAATGTTGAGCTTTAAGCCAACTTTTTCACTCTCCTCTTTCACTTTCAACAAGAGGCTTTTTAGCTCCTCTTCACTTTCTGCCATAAGGGTGGTGTCATCTGCATATCAGAGGTTATTGATATTTCTCCCAGCAATCTTGATTCCAGTTTGTGTTTCTTCCAGCCCAGCGTTTCTCATGATGTACTCTGCATAGAAGTTAAATAAGCAGGGTGACAATATACAGCCTTAACGTACTCCTTTTCCTATTTGGAATCAGTCTGTTGTTCCATGTCCAGTTCTAACTGTTGCTTCCTGACCTGCATACAGATTTCTCAAGAGGCAGGTCAGGTGGTCTGGTATTCCCATCTCTTTCAGAATTTTCCACAGTTGATTGTGATCCACACAGTCAAAGGCTTTGGCATAGTCAATAAAGCAGAAATAGATGTTTTTCTGGACTCTCTCACTTTTTCAATGATCCAGCAGATGTTGGCAATTTGATCTCTGGTTCTTCTGCCTTTTCTAAAACCAGCTTGAACATCTGGAAGTTCACAGTTCACGTATTGCTGAAGCCTGGCTTGGAGAATTTTGAGCATTACTTTACTAGTGTGTGAGATGAGTGCAATTGTGCAGTAGTTAATGGAGTATAATTATACTATGAGGGAAGATCTTAGAGACGGGTACCTGAGGAAACTCCTGGAAGGCTCCCATTGTTTCCTGACTTCTTTCAGAGGAACCACCAATCACAATTAAGGGCCTGAAATATTAATTTTTTAAAAGAGAATTACATGATAGTATACGTTTCAATGCCATTCTCCCAAATCATCCCACCTGCTCCCTCTCCCACAGAGTCCAAAAGCCTGTTCTATACATCTGTGTCTCTTTTGCTGTCTCGCATAAAGGATTGCCAGTCTAGGTTTGATACAGGATACAGGATGCTTGGGGCTAGTGCACTGGGATGACCCAGAGAGACGATATGGGGAGTGAGGTGGGAGGGGGGTTCAGGATTTGGAACTCATGTACACCTGTGGTGGATTCATGTCAATGTATGGCAAAACAAATACAGTATTGTAAAGTAAAAAAAAAAAAATTTTTTTAATAAATAAATAAATAAAAGAGAATTACAACAAGTGCCCAGAGAATAGAAAACACTCAGTGAATGTTAAAAAAATAAAGAGAAGTTACATTTTGTCTTAAAAAACTGTCAATTTAAAAAGATTTAGGAAACATCTTGGTCTGAAAAAACACTTCCTCAATTTCAGAAAAATCTGAAATTTATAGTAAATTTTTTTTCTCCATACCCCTCTCTCCCCTGCCTCTTCTGGATACTGATGCTAAAACCTCTGGGTGGCGATGATGTAAAATGAATTGTTATGCTGTTCCTATTATTCTTGAGATTAAGAGAAGGAAACATTTTTTCCCCACACTTTCCTAACTAAATCTATTTGGAAATGGCAGAATGATGAGAAAAATTCCTCACAATAAAATTCTCAGGGAGAAACAAAAGATAGCAAAGCTAAAGATACTTAAAAATTATGAGACACTGAAGTTGATAAGAAAGTGTAGGAAGAAAGCAAAGAAGGACCTGAAAGAAACACATGGCAAGAAAGAAAATAATGCCCTTCCCATGGGAAATTTAAACATTGTATGAATTGAACAGAATATAGGCCCCTTGGGCTTCCCTGGTGGCTCAGTGGGAAAGAATCCCCCTGCTAACGCAGGATACGCGGGTGTGATCCCTGATCTGGGAAGATCCTGCATGCCGCGGAGCAGCGAATGCTGTGTGTCACAACTACCAAGCCTGAGCCCTAGAGCCCGGGAGCCCCAACTGTTGAGCAGATGTGCTGCAACTACTGGATCCACGTGCCCTAGAGCCTGTACTCCCCAACAAGAGAAGCCAACGCAATGAGAAGCCCACCCACCGCAACTAGAGAGAAGCCCACTCAGCAACAAAGACCCAACACAGCCAAAAACAAATGAATATAAATTAAATTATTAAAAAAGAAAAAGACACAGCCCCCTTTAACATGAGCGTACTGGGAAAGAATCAGAGATTAAAAACCAGGATTAAGGGCAAGAGCAACTAATCTGTTTATAAAACCAACTCAATAAATATTATTTCACCTGTCCTGCTGGTTATGCAAGACAAGGTGAAAAATTAAATACATTCTTGCATACTGAGCTGGGATCTTTAATAAATAATTCTTCACTTAAAGAGACTTATATACACATTCACTTACATATACAGATATGGAATATACACATATTCATCCCAAAACATTAAGTGTTTTTCTTTAGGTAAAAGAATTATCAATTTTTTTTTTCTTCCTAACACTCTTCTTAGTTTTTCACTAAGTCATTTCCTCAAGCATATGAACCCCCGTCTTCCCACCACAGAGCACTGGTTCTCCACTGGATAAAATCATGTGTTGATATTTTCAAGAACGTGTTCTCAGTAATAATAATCTCATTACCAACAGTTCATGTTTGCATTTGCCATACGCCCAAACCGTGGATGAGACCGGGGCCGGAAACAACAAGGCAGACTCCTGGCCTGAAAGCAAAACAGAACTGATTATATTAAAAGCAGGTCAGATGCACCACTTGATTCATACCGCTTTAGGGTGGAATGTAATCTTCCTGGACTTCAAAGCAAGGATACATAGGTCTTTACTAAAGCTGTAAAGCAATTATCAGAATATTTTTGAATTCGTTTTTTAAAAAAAGATTATATTAGTCTTCTTGCAAGAAATAAGGTATTTACCATCCTCATACTGTATTTCACTGAACTTTTCATATTTTGCTCCTACTATATTTGGGCTAAATCAAGGTGATTGCTTACAGAAGCAAATTTTTGACTACTCAGTGTACTTTTGTATGTAAAAAAAAGTGGTTTTTAAAAACTTCTTCACAAGTAAATATACAATGTAAATTGGTCTTTGACAGAAAGTAATTCTGAAATGCAGTGATCTCCAATTTTTAAGTTGAACTTGAATGCTTTACCTTAGATGACTTTCTAAGCTTAAAGCACTGAAGAAAATGGTATCTCCATACAATTCAGCTTACCAGTTTCAATTTATAAAGTAACTTCTTAGGAACCTCTATTTAAGACAGCCTTTAAATTGGTGCAGCCACTATGAAAAACAATGTGGAGGCTCCTCAAAAAACTAAAAAAAGAACTATCATACAATCCAGCCAATTCCATCCTGGGTATTTATCAAAAGAAAACACAAACACTAATTCCAAAAGATACATGTACCTAGGTTCATGCAGCACCATTTACAATAGTCATTATACAGAAGCAACATCACTGTCCATCCACGGATGAATGAATAAAGAAGATGTGTGTATTACACACACACACAATGAAATATTAGCAATAAAAAAGAATGAAATCTTATGAATGAAATCTTTGTGGCAACATGGATAAACTTGGAGGATATTATGCTTAGTGAAATAAGTCAGAGAAAATCAAATACCATATGATTTCACTTATATGTGGACTCTCAAAAAAAAAACAATGATAAACAAAACAGACTCATAGACAAGAGAAAAAACTGGTGTCTGCTATAGGGAAGGTAGGTAGAGAAATGGATAAAATTGGTGAAGGGGATTAAGAGGTACAAACTGCCAGCTATAAAATAAGTCAGTCATTGGGATGACATGTACAGCATAGGGAACACAGTCAATAACATTGTACGTAACAACTTTGTATGGTAACAGATGGGAGCTGGTTTTACTGTGGTTACCATTTCATAATGTATAAAAATATCAAATCACTATGTTGGACACCTAAAACTCATTTAATACTATATGTTAATTACAACTCAAGTTTAAAAAAGAAGCTAAAATAAAACATAGACTTGAGCTTACCTGCCTGTCACATATCCAACTGCAGAGGCAGCATAGCAAGCCTACAAAGAAAAAACACTGGGACTTAAGCATTTTGGAACTTTTATAGTATTAAATCATATTAAGTAATAAGTATTATACATGTATAAAGTATGTATGTAATAATTTACTCTTAATAAGGGGAAAATGGAATACTTTTCATTTTAACAAGTAATTTTCTATCTGTACATCCCAGATAATCAGTTAAGAATCTAAATCTGATATTTAGTTTTTCAAGGAATTTGTCCATATCATCTAGTTTATTCATAATGCCATCTTGCTGCTACTGCTGCTGCTAAGTCGCTTCAGTCGTGTCCGACTCTGTGCGACCCCATAGACGGCAGCCCACCAGGCTCTGCCGTCCCTGGGATTCTCCAGGCAAGAATACTGGAGTGGTTTGCCATTTCCTTCTCCAATGCATGAAAGTGAAAAGTGAAAGATAAATATCATCTTATAATTGCTTAAATAGCTGCAGAATCAATAGAATGCCCTCTTTATTCCTAACATTGATAATTTGTGCTTTTTATGTTTTATTCTTTATCAGTCTTGCTAGAAATTTACCAAATTTATTGATCTTTTCAAAGACACAATTTTTGGATCTGTGGCTTTTTCTCTACTGTTCCTTTGTTTTCTCCTCCACTGATTTCCACTTTCTGTTTATCATTTTACTACTTTCAGTTTAGACTTATTTTGGTTTCCTTTTTCTAGCTTAAAATGCATGTTCAGAGCACTGATTTTTATCTTCTTTACTAAGAGATTCATTTAAAACTATTTCCTCTAAGAACTGCTTAGCTGTAGCTCACATGTTTGAGATCTCATTTTCTCATCATCATTCAATTCAAAATGTTTTCCATTTTCCATTGGGATTTCTTCTTCATCCCACTGGTTAGTTAGGGTTCAGGGTGACATCTCTCTCTTCATCCCTGATACTGGTAATTTGTATTTTTTTTTCTCTTTTATTCTTAATCTGCTGTGAAGTTTATTGATTTTAATTAATCTTTTCAAATATTTACAATGCATTGAATTTTCAAATGTTTGGGGATTTTCCATCTTCCTGTTGTTAAATTCCAGTCTATTTCCACATGGTCCAGTCACACATACTGTATATTTTCAATCCTTGCTTGGAGATGGATTGAAATTTCCTTTATGGCCTTCATATGGTTAGTCTTGGAGAAGGCAACGGCAACCCACTCCAGTACTCTTGCCTGGAGAATCCCAGGGACAGAGGAGCCTAGTGGGCTGCCGTCTATGGGGTTGCACAGAGTTGGACACAACTGAAGTGACTTAGCAGCAGCAGCAGCATAGTTAGTTTTTATTTTTAAACTGCACTTCAGCTTATTACAAAGAGAGGGAAGGTGCTAAACACAAGATAACTTGGGAAAATGCTAAATGCCCTTTAGGAAGAAATGAGACGGGGTTTTCTTGGGCTTCCAAATAAGCCTCTAAGAAGGGTGGCAATGTGATGAGGTGGAATGAGCACTGGCCTGGGTCTTGGGACATCTCTGGAGTTGAATCGCAGCTTTATCATTTGTGATGCCTGTCACCTTGCAGAGCCACCTATTACACAACCTGAGATGTGACCTTTCCCCGTTCATGTTGCAGGTACTATCATGGGCAGGCCCCACGGATAAACTAGGGATACAGATGTGCTTAGAAGAAATATGTACAGCCTAATAGGAAGTCAGACGAGGCAAATAATACACAGAAACAGACACATAACAATAGTTATTATTCCTAGTTATAGGAATGAAGCACAGGGGGCCAGGATTCAGACCAGGTCTAACTGTCCCTTCCCATTCTGACACTCTGTAGACTTGGCAGAGTTCCATACTTTGTAGTTGTAAGAGCAAGGACTTCAGAGCGAGAACACCTGGGTTCAAATCCTGGTTCCACCCATACCAGCTGTCTCCTTGAGCAAGTTTCTTCACTTCTTTGTGTGTGTAGTGGGGGGAGGGGTCCCTCTTTTAATAATTTTACTTTACATTTATTTACTTTTAACTGGAGCCTCACTGTTCTCATCTGCAGTGACGAATAGCTGGTCTTGCCTGCCTCCCAGGAGCGTTGTAACTGATAAGCGTAAAGTATTAGAGTGAGCGGTAAGCAGCAACTGTCTGCAGTGAATTATCTGTCATCACTGTTACTCATTCACGAGAACGCGCTGGGCTCTGATCCCATACTTACTGCCTGCTCATTCCTCATCCCGATGTATCTGATGCCCACCTCCTGCGCAGCAAGGGCGATTTCGGTCACCGGGATGCCTACGATGCCGAACATGTAATTCACGTCCTGGGGGGCAGCCAAAAGCAGAGGAATGAGGCCGGGACCCCAGCCCGCCCTTCCGAGGCGGTAAAAAGAAAACCTCCCGCAAACCTCCCTTCTGCCCAACTCCCCATGCCGCCGCTTTCCCGTTTCCAAGGCAACGCGGCGGCCCCGTCGGCTTCCGTAGGGCTCTCTGCAGCGGGCAGGCCCCACACCTGGGTTTTCAGGGCCTGGGCGATGACTCGCGCCCCGGACACCTGCCCCTCGAGCCCGTCACTGCGCGCCGCCAGGTCACTTTCCGACATCTCCCACCGCGGCGGTCAGCAGGCTAGCGCGGAATCACCCTGTCAGGCCAGGCCCTGAGGACGCCAACCGTGAGGCCGCTCCTCTGAGGGCGGAGGGGAGCGACCTGCTCCTTTAAAGGGGGGAGGGGCGGGCTCAGCCAGCCCACGGGCGCTGAGGCGCCGGGTCCACACGCTCCGGTCAGGCCCGGCCTTCTCCCCGGCGCGCCCCTCACGGAACCCGGGAGCGTCAGGCGGAGGCGGAGGCGGAGGCGGAGGCGGAGGCTTCCGCGGAGCGCGTGAGAGGTGGGTGGACAGCGGGACCTGGGGCCTCAGCCCACCACCTAGAGCCTTTCCGGAACGCGGCAGGGCGGGCGGCGCCTGCGCAGAGCTGGGCGGAGGGGCCGGGGCGGGGCCGCGGGGAAAGGGGCGTGGCTCCGGGGGCCGCGCGCGGGCTTTGCTGGGACGCGCGCGGTGGGAGGGCGCCGGATGCTGGCCCAGGCGGCTCTCTTTTTTTGCGTTGTGTGGTCCTGTCCCCGCGTCCCCTTGTGTTCTAGGCTTTGACGTACACGCTTATTTGATGGGTACGTTCGTAACTTTGCAATCCGTGAGGATAAATGCCAACGAATTAAATCCGTAGGCGGATGTGTACCCTTGACCTTAGACGAGGACACCGAATCTCCCAGCGACAGCTGAAGTAACTTGCCCAGAGGAAGGCCCGTGCGCCCTTCACCCTTCCGCTGTTTGGCCACAGGAGATAAGAAGGGCCCTTGAGCCTAGTTACTTCTGACGGTTATTTTCTGTAATCGTTGCTAATAACCCTTCACCCTGCCTTTACAGTGAAGTCAGGAAATGGTGGGGAGAGTTGTGAGTCTTGAGTAAGCCTCTCATCAACCAGCTCCTGCAGCTGACAACCTTTTTGTTTAAAAAAAAAAATGTTGAAGTATTTATTGATTTACAGTGTTAATTTCTGCTGTACAACAAAGTGATTCAGTTCTGCCTCTACGTACATCTTTTTCATAGTCTTTTCTATCATGGTTTATCACAGGAAGAGAACCTTTTAAAATGCATTTTTGAGTGAAAATGTCTTTACAGTGTGTGGTTCATGATGCCAGAACCTCAGGAGCATTAGACTACCTGCTTAGTAGCAAACGGAACTTCTCACATCATGAGGAAGAGTGAAGTTTTTGAAGATTTGAAGTGTTTTAAAGCAGAAAGACTAGTATATATGTGGGAAGGGAAGAAACCAGAGCAGCTTCCCAGGTGGCACTAGTGGTAAAGAACTGCCTGCCCATGCAGGTGACAGAAGAGAGGGGTTTGATCCCTGGGTGGGGAAGATCCCCTGGAGGAGGGCAGGACAATACACTCCAGTGTTCTTACCTGGAGAATCCCCGCGGACAGAGGAGCATGGTGGGCTACAGTTCATGGAGTCGCAAAGAGTCAAGACACAACGGAGCGACTTAAAACAGGCAAAGAAGCCAGAAGCAAGGAGAGTGGGTCCTGGGTAGTGAAATGAATGAGAAACTTTGGAAATGAAAGAATTCCTAAACTCATTGAGCCCTTCCAAAAAGATTTCCCCTCGCATTTCAAGTCCTAACTCCCACTCTAAGCAAAGGAATGAGAATGGCTGCCTCTTTGGGTAGGGGAACCCAGCCTAATGTAGCCCATCTAAGAGGAAGATTTCTGTAAAGTTTTAGAGTTCATCTAAAAAAATAAAAGCAGATCTTGCATTGTATTCCAGAATCTGCCCATATTTTAATATAAAAGTGATCTTTTTGAGGTAAAGTTGAAAGTTAAGTCGCTCAGTCATGTCTGACTCTTTGCGGCCCCATGGACTACAGCCCACCAGCCTTCTCCGTCCATGGGATTCTCCAGGCAAGAATACTGGAGTGGGTTGCCATTTCCTTCTCCAGGGGATCTTCCTGACCCTGGGATCGAACCCAGGTCTCCTGCGTTGCAGGCAGATGCTTTAACCTCTGAGCCACCTTAGAAGAGCTTATAGAAGAAAAAAAATAGGCTAGTTGCTTGTTGCAGTAAGGAAGATTAGGTGGTTAGGTGAAGTCGCTCAGTCGTATCCGACTCTTTGCGACCCCGTGGACTATAACCTACTAGGCTTCTCCGTCCATGGGATTCTCCAGGCAAGAATACTGGAGGGATTGCCATTTCCTTCTCCAGGGAATCTCCCCAACCCAGGGATCGAACCAGGTCTCCCACATTGGAGGCAGACGCTTTAACCTCTGAGCCACCAGGGAAGATTAATTGAGGTAAACATACACCTAAATGTACAGATCTTAAATGAGTTTTGACACTTGTAGCCACCAAAATACAAATGGCGTTTTAAAATACCTATTAAAGTTGGCATTCTGGAAAGATGCCAACTTTGAACACAAAATGTTCTTTGTGTGTCTTTGAATAATCCTTGGCACCGTGTCCCCTGCCCCTGTTTGAGAAGCATAGACCCTTCATCTCTCTATCATGTGGGATTGTTTCTGTCAGTACCTATGTGACAGTTTCTACACCCAAGCATCAGAATTGCGTGGAAAGCCTTGTATTTTTAATTTTATTAAAAAAAAACTTATTTATTTTTGGCTGTGTCAGGTCTTGGTTGCGCCATGAAGTCTCCTTGTTGTGGGCATGTGGGCTTTTCTCTAGTTCCAGCAGAAGGGCTCAGAAATTGTGGCTTGAGGGCTTAGTTGCCCAGCAACATGTGGAATCTTGGGCTTCCCAGGTGGGACTAGTGGTAAAGAACCTGACTGCCAATGAGGGAATGTAAGAGATCCGGGTTCGATCCCTGGGTCAGGAAGATCCCCTGGAGGAGGGCATGGCAACTCGCTCCAGTATTCTTGCCTGGAGAATCCCATGGACAGAGGAGTCTGGCGGGCTATAGTCCGTGGGGTCACAAAGAGTCGGACACAACTGAAGTGACATAGCACACAGTCGAGCATGTGGCATCTTAGTTCACCAACAAGGAAGCAGTCTTAATCACTGGACCACCAGAGAAGTTCCTGGAAAGTTTTTTAAATATACAGTTGCTTGGGCCTACCCCACATCTTCTGAATCAGCATCTTAGGACAAATTAGGCACCTGTGTTTTTTTAAAAGCTGCTATCTAAATTTGATTTGCAGCCTGACTTGAGAAGCACCAGCTCCATACTCATGCTGGACACATGAGTTAATTATTAAATGTGTGCTTGCCTGTTATCAAGTACTGATGCTTAATTTGGATTATGGGTTCAAGGCTAGTTTGACATTAATAGCACAGAGTGTGTAGGTGGTGGATAGTCAGTTCATGGGGACTTGGGTTCACTGGTGTCCCAAAAGAATCACTGACAGAATCACTCAGTATATAGTGTGAAAACTGAACTATGAATTGGAACAAATCCCCTGAATTCAGATTAACATTGTACAAAAGGATAAATTCTCAGCTGACTAGACCCTGCCCTTTAGCTGGGGGAGAAGTCGATTAGACTGCTGAAACTTGCTTCACCTTTACACCTTTGAGTACAGGGCGTAACATTCCATGGTGAACTTGGGTCTGATGATTCAGCAGAAATACTGAGATTCTCTCTCCAAGATTTGCAGGCACTTGGAGCAACTGCCTTCATTCCAATGGCAGTGAGCGGATTCCAGGATTCTTTAGTAACTTATCCAAGGCCTTTATGCAGACACTGCATTAACCACGTTCTTTATTATTTAAATTGGTGGTAGGCATCGAATTTTATTGGTTGGATATGTTATTGAAATTTTGTTTTGCCTTGTTTATTGGTGGAAGGAGACCAAAGGAGGAGTAAGTCTAGTTTGTTTGTTTCTTAAAAGAAAAGGCTGGAGTAATGATAACATGCTCTGCAAAGAGCAGGGTCAGTCATCAAAGAGTTTTCATACTGGTTACTCTATTTGTGAGTTCTAGACCTGAGATCCTACACTGCAGGTGGCTTCTTTACCACCGAACCACCAGGCAAGCCCAGTAACTTCTTAGGCCCCAGAATTATGATATTGTGTTTTAACTTCAGTAAACTAACAAGGACACTGAAAATCCATGTGATTATTTAAAAGCATAACACTAATTGAATATTTCCTGTAGGAAATATTCTCATAGGCATATTTTATCAAAATGTGAAGTGTTTGGTTATTGTGTGAAGAAATGAATTGGGATTATTTATGATGCATTATAGAATGGCTGAAAATAAAATAAAATTGACCGAAACAGAGGAGAAAACTGGAACTGAGTGTCTTAAATACAAACAAAACAATAACAACCCAAAAGGAAGTCTATATAGAACACTATTTTTTAAACCAAACTTTAAAACTGTACAGCAAATGGTTCTTTGAATAAAGCAGGTTAAATTAATTTCGTTTGCTTCTCATTAAGCTTATGAACTGTACTCAATCTCAGAAATAGGTCTGAAGTGAAGCCAGTGAGAAGAAACTTCATTATTGAACCAGCAGGGCCAGATTTAATGGCTGTTACTGGCAGACAGGGACTGGGAGTTTTTCCCAGTTACTGTGTGACCTAGAGAATGGTTGAATCCCTGCCCTTGCTCTGCAGGCTCTTTACCTTTGCTTTGCTTTTTAATGTCAATGAGACTCAGCAGGACCCAGAACTGGAGTGGAAGCACTCTGGGGGCAGAAACTGAAGGAGCTTTGTTTCTGTTTTAGCTTTGTTTTCATCCGCTGTGTGCTTTTTTGTTTTGTTTTTTTAAACAAATATGGGGTTTGACATCAGCAATTATTAGATCACTGATAAGGGGTCTATTTTTTGGAAAATGCCTCAGAAATGGTGACAACTATAGGTCATGCTGTGAGGACATAAGTGATTTATTTCAAATGGCTTAGAAGTCATCATGTAGAATGTCTCCATATGCTAGAACTCCACAGTTGGGAGTGGTCAGTGGGCTACGGGTTCAGCAGCCATCACCTATGAAACACGGTTATCAGTGTTCAGCTGTTTTCTGTTTTCATTTGTTTCTTCTGTTTTACCACCAGCCTTCGTTTGAGCCCCTTCCTTTAGCTTTTGATATTGTATTGTTAGACCTTCCGGTCTTTGCCCAGGACCCGTCGTCGCCAAGATCACCGAGACTCGGACTCGATGCAATTAGCAAGAGGATTTATTAAGCCGACGCGCCGGGGTTCAATCTCCACCCGAGGAGATGAACCCCGAACAATTGTTACAGAGCAGTTTATAAGCAAAAAATCATAAACAGGTGCAGTTGAGATGGAGTGTTTTGATTGGTTTACAAACTGTGGCCTTTCCGGGGATAGGTTCATTCGTATTAGGCCTAAATAGCTAACTAACCTACAATTATGCTGCTTTAGTTGAATGGCCCGAGGCAATCAACTTTTAGCTTGACTCTTGGGGGCTGTATTCTTAAGATGCAAGTATGATCCCCCTCTGTGTTTTTTTTTCTCTTAAGACAATAGCCCTGATTTAAGATTAACAAAGAGCCCGTGGGTGCAGGTCTGTTTCTTTAGAGCCCCTAATAAATTTTTAACCTTTCTCCTTGTTTTCTGGAATGCTCCCGAAGAAGTCAGAAGACACTGTTCTCATACCTATGTCCCTAGTGGCGTCTCTCATGGTTACAGACTGATTACAGGCTAGGGAACAAATCAGGGCTAGAAACAATTTTTACAACCTCAGGCTGCTCAGGCTGGTCTCTACAGTATCGTCTTTTTTAAAACTGTTATCTCCTTTATTCCTTTGACTGTGCCAGGCCTTAGTGGTGCTGCATGGGGTCTTTGATCTTCCTGTGGCGCATGGGGTCTCGTTCCCTGACCAGGGCTTGAACCCAGGCGCTCTGCATTGGGAGCACAGAGTCTTAGCCCCTGGACCACCCGGGAAGTCCCTGTATTGCATTCTTTTGCTTCTAATCTAGTCTGTGTCAGCTCCAGGGTAAACTCTGAATGATTCCCAGGGTTTGGAGTTGAACTGAGGTGTAACCCGAGGTGAGGGACATCTTCATGATGAGGAACGCAAGCCCTTAAACTTTTTTCTGCCTCGTGACCTTTGAGTTTCTGTTTAGAGCTTAGCTGTGATGTATTGTTTTATTCAGTTTCTTTTTTATACATTTATAATTTATATTTTTGATTTTATATGTTTTATATATATATACTTACTGTCATTTATGACATCTTTCAGACACATGAATAAGAACAGAGATTAATAGACACCCAGGTACGCAGCCCTAGTTTAAGAAATACATCATGAATAGAACAAAGTCCCCTGTGTTCCCCTCCCCCATCACATCTGCGACCTGTGCCATAGTGGTAACCACTGCTTTGATTTCAGTGTTTATCTTCCCACGTGTCCATTCTTTAGGCAACGGCATTTGGGTTGTTTTCAGCTTTTTGGTGTTACAAGCATTTTTCTCTGGACGTTCTTGCATGTCTCCTTGTGCGTATGAGTGAACTTTTATGCCTATGTATCTAGCGGTGTTATCAGAAGGTAGGTTCTTGTTTCATTGCAGAAGGAATTCAGAGCTGAGCTAGGGAGGTCATGAAAGCAAAGTGAGGATTTATTTAAGGGAAAGGATGCTCTCAAGGCAAGAGCAGGCAGTCTCGGGTGAGTAGTGGCACTGTTTCTTTGGCAGGCTGGTTTGTGGAGTGTAGAAATGGAGGGGTAGAATATTCATTGGGGAGGCAGAGGTTTGGGGATCGTCGTATTCCCTGATTTTCTTCCTAGCTCTGCCTTCCCTAGGGAGGAGGGGTTTCTGTCCTTATTTAGCCTTCATCAGAAATGTCATGGCATTGGTGCATGATGGGAATATCTTATTAGCGAGGCTAATTTTACTGTAATGAGGGCATAGTGAACAGAAGGTTACATTCAGACACTGGTGATTCTTGCCTTTTCCCACCTTTCTTTGTCTGCCTCCAGGCCACCATCACCCCCAACATATGTAGTTTCCTATTAGTCTGGAGGTTCCTGCTTTTCTTTGTCTGCCCAAGGACCCCCCATTGTTCACAAGATGTGTGGTTTCCTGCCAGGTGACCCATGGCCCCCACACTCTGCTCAACATCTAGCTAGACGACTGCTTTACCGTGGGCAGGTCATCATCAGTTTTACTAGAAAAACTGGTCTCTAAACTTCCTGTACCAATTTCTACCCTTGACTTCCATATATAGGAACTCCCCTTTCTCTGCATCCTCAATTGTGGAATTAAAACTTTTTTTTCCAATTTTATAGTTGTGAAATGGATTTTCGTTTCCATTTCCCTGACTGCTAATGAAGATATCTAGATATAGATTCCCACTCCAGTACTCTTGCCTGGAAAATTCCATGGATGGAGGAGCCTGGTAGGCTAGTCCATGTGATCGCAAAGGTCAGACACAACTGAGCGACTTCACTTTCTTTCTTTCTATAGTTCCTTTTGGAGAAGGAGATGGCAACCCACTCTTGCCTGGAGAATCCCATGGATGGAGGGGCCTGGTGGGCTACAGTCTGTGGGGCTGCATAGAGTAGGACACAACTAAGCAACTCACACACACACCCACACACACAGATGTAGATTACATAGTTATATATTTGGATTTATCCTTGGGTTTTCTTCTGTGATTTACCTGTTTATCTCTTTTGTCCTGTTCTTTATTGATTGTTTATCTTTTTCTTATTATTTCTAGATGTTTTTATATATTCTGGATACTTTTTCTTTGTCTTTTAACTTTGCTTATAGTTACTTTTGGATAAGGATATGGCAACCCACTCCAGTATTCTTGCCTGGAGCATCCTGTCAGGAGAGTGTGTGATTTCCTCGGTTCTGTCTCAACACAACAAAAATTTGAAGCAATGGATGTTAAAGCCCTCAGCATGTCACAGCTCTCGTACAGTGTTACAGCTCAGTTTTATTTAGAAAATAAAGGGAAATATATCCTCGAGGTGTGAGGGTATGTTGACCTAAAGACATGAAGAGAAGAGAGAGAGAGAGAGAGAGAGAGAGCCCAGCCATGGGAGAGAGATCCCGGGCCCTCTGGCTCCTGTTTTTATATGTTTTCTCCTCTCCCCGGGCCTGCCCTATGTAAACTGAGCAAGCCAGGAGTGCTGTTTGTTGTACCTGAGGCCCTCACTCCAGTCCTTGGACCTTCCTTTGTTCTATTTTCGCGGGCTTTTCCTTTCCTTGTCTTTTAGCCACCACCATTCTGGACTCCTTTTTCCTATTCTAACTGCCTGACATTCCCCCCTCAAGAGATGGGAGGCCCAATTCTTTGGAAATAGGGGCGTCAAGGTCTTTCTGGCTACTTCTTGCCTAACTGGGATGGTGAGGGGCATTGGGCCTCCCCCGCTTGCTAGTGTCAGGCCTGAGCGTCCTTATAGCAGTGTCCATCTAAGGGTGGGTGATATTTTCCAGGTTGGCTGTAGTTTTATATATACTTGTTGAGCTGGCACTGCATGTTGTAGCTTGCTGACCTGGGCAGAGACAAAATGGGTTAGACAGTTGATAATACATGGAGCAATCATAAGCAGCATCAATATGGCATAACAAGGATTAGCAGTAGCATTAGCCAACTCCAAATTCCCATTGCCAGGATGGCCGAAGTCCTTCCTTGTTCAGGGATCAGAAGATCTAGCTCCTGTTTGTTTTGGAATACAACCACTGCCAAGCTATGTTGGCTCTTTAGAGCTGTCCTGAGAAATGTTATCCCCAGAAATCAGATTTTGGGGGTGTTCATTAGAATGGCGCTCATTTGCAGTCCTGAAGAGGCATCTGAGCGCTCCCAGGGGCTCACAGGTGTATTGAGCGTCCCCATCTGTCTTCTTCCATGGCTTGACTCGTGAGTAGTAAATTCAGGAGTCGTGTCCTGCTACCTTGACTGGTGTGAGGGTAGAAAGTATTACAGGGTAGGGGCCCTTCCATGTGGGCTGGAGTTGAGCTTTTAGGGACCCATCTTTCCAGACTTTAATTAGAACTTGAGTCCCTGGAGCATATAGTGGTGACTCCTTACAATCTTGGGGTCCTGGTTGACACCCTACAAGTATATATCCTATTGGAATTGACCAATGGCCGTGGTATAAGGCTGGGAGGTCTGAGCCTTTAGATCAAGGAAGAGGTCATTGACATAAACAAAAGGTCCCCCATGTAGCATCTCATAAGGACTAAGACCAACTTGTTCCTTAGGGGCAATACAGGTGTGGAGGAGAGCTATTGGTAAAGCCTCCTTCCATCCCAGGGAAGTCTCCTGGGTTATCTTTTTATCGCTGATTTTAAGAATTGGTTGGCTTTTTCTACTTTTTCCTGAAGACTGAGGCCTTCAGGCACAATAGAGATAACACGTAATGCCCAGTGCTTTAGAGACCCCTTGGGTGACCTTTGAAGTAACTGATGTCCCATTGTCACTTTGTCATGTATGGATGTGAGAGTTGGACTATAAGAAAGCTGAGTGCCAAAGAATAGATGGTTTTGAACTGGGGTGTTGGAGAAGACTCTTGAGACTCCCTTGGACTGCAAGGAGATCCAACCAGTCTATCCTAAAGGAGATCAGTCCTGGGTGTTCAATGGAAGGACTGATGTTGAAGCTGAAACTTCAGTACATTGGCCACCTGATGTAAAGAGCTGACTCATTTGAAAGGACCCTGATGATGGGAAAGATTGAAAGTGGGAGGAGAAGCGGGTAACAGAGGATGAGATGGTTGGATGGCATCACCGACTCAATGGACATGGGTTTGGGTGGACTCCAGGAGTTGGTGATGGACAGGGAGGCCTGGCATGCTGCCATTCATGGGGTCACAAAGAGTTGGACGTGACTGAGCTACTGAACTGAACTGTCACTTTGTAATGACCCGAGCAGACCAAATCTAGGAATGATTTCATGGAGTAGTTTTTACCACCTCCTCAGCTTTCTCAGTCTGAGTGGGAAAGCCTTCAATCCATCCTGTGAATGTATCTACCATGACTAATAGGTATTTATACCCTTGAGAAACTGGCATCTGGGTGAAGTCCATCTGCCGGTCCTCTCCTGGGTAGGTCCCACGTCGTTGGACAGGCTGGGCTAGCTGGGGTCTTCGAGCTCCTTGGGGTTGTTTGATTGGCAAGTGGGACAGCAGGAGACCACTTGCCTAACAGTTATTTGGAGGTCTGTTCCTCTGAAGGACCTTTCGAGTCATCTTTGGAGGACCTTCTCCCCTATATGTGTGGTGGCATGTAAGTTAACCAACCACCACTGGAGGCTCCCAGGCAGAAAAAGGAGTCCCTCCTTTTGGAATCATCCCACATGATCTTCTTGAAAGCCCTCACTCTTAGCTTTAAGAGTCTCACTTTCAGTATATGAAGGAGTTTCTGGCAAATTAGTCTGTGGAACTAGGGTAGCAACCCCTACTAGGTCATGGTTCTGTAATGCTGCTCTCCTAGCTGCCTGATCAGCTGCTTGGTTCCCTCGTGCCACTTCCGTGCTCCTTTTTGGTGTCCTTTACAGTGGGAGACTGAAACCTCAGTGGGCAGATGGACTGCCTCCAAGAGCCTAAGAATTTGATCACCATATTTGATTGGGGACCCTCGGGTGGTCAAGTGGCCCCTTTCTCTCCAAATAGCAGCATGTGCATGTAGCACCAGAAAGGCATACTTGGAGTCAGTGTAAATGGCTCCTCTTTTTCCTTTCCCAGCTCTAAAGCTCGAGTCACGGCTATGAACTCAGCTAATTGGGCTGAAGTACCTGGTAGCAAAGCTTAGCTCTATGGTCTCAAAATGGAGACTACTGCATACCCAGCTCTTTTTTTTCCATCCAAGACAAAGCTGCTTCTATCAGGGTATCATATTTCCTCAGGATTGGTCACAGGATCTTCTGAAAATCCCTCTTGGGGTTTTGTCCAGTGGTCCAAGGTTTCTAGGCAAGAGTGAAAGGGGAGAGAGCCCTCGAGGGTAGGCAGGAGGGTGGCTGGGTTAAGAACCTCACAAGGGAATATAGTGAGGCCTGGATTTTCCATCAGCATTACTTGATCTCTGAGGATTCTTTGATCAGACGTCCATAAGTGGCCTCTCCCATTTAGGAGTTGTTTCACTTGGTGGCTGGTAAAAATAGTTAGTTTGCCCCAAAAAGAGAGTTTTAAAGCTTCTTCTATTAGGACTGCAATAGCTGCAAGGTTTTGAAGGCAGAGAGAGGTTTCTTCCCAATAAGGAAGGAGGACAGTCAGGGACCACTAGAAACTGATGGGAAAATATTTGTCCATTCCAGCAACAAAGTGCTCAGGTGAATCCTTTTGTAATTATTTTTCCGGTAGCACTGAAAACGGTACAGGTTTGGGAGAAGGGCTCTGGAGTAGGAGGTCAGGACAGAGTAGGTCGCCCCTGTGTCAAGCAAGAAATTCTGGGGCCTACCTGCCACATCCAGTTGCACCCTCGACTCCAGCCCCGTGATGGTTATCTGCGACAGGCGGGCTGGCTGGAGCGGGCCGCTTCAGTCCTGTTGAACCGTCGTGAGGAAGGTGTGGCGCTTGACCTTGAGGCTCTTGGGTCCCAAGGGCAGAGTGCTGCCCAATGTCCCAGTTGATGGCATTTGTAGCAAGCCGTTTCAGAAGACTTGTTATGGTTTGCAAGGCAAATGGCAACCCATTCCAGTACTCCTGCCTGGAAAATCCCATGGGTGGAGGAGCCTGGTGGGCTGCAGTCCATGGGGTCGCTAAGAGTCAGACACGACTGAGCGACTTCACTTTCACTTTTCACTTTCAGGCATTGGAGAAGGAAATGGCAACCCACTCCAGTGTTCTTGCCTGGAGAATCCCAGGGACGGGGGAGCCTGGAGGGCTGCCGTCTGTGGGGTCACACAGAGTTGGACAGGACTGAAGTGACTTAGCAGTAGCACTAGCATGTTTGTAACTTTAGGAGAAGGGTGGTAAGGGTTTGGGCCCAAACGGCCTGCAGGGCTAACTCGCAAAGTGGCAAACATTATCCCTGGAAGCTCAATTGCATTTGAAGGGAGGCTAACCGATGGACTTCTAGCAGGCATTGTGTGCCTGTCGCCCGCCCTAGTGGGTTCACTGAGAGATGGTGATGTTGCATAAGTTGTAGGAAACATGGAAGATGAAGGCCTGAATATCTAGAGGAATGGATTGTTATGCAGTGTTTCCCTCCCAAGAGCCTGCTAGTTTCTGGTTGTCCCTCCAGAAGATTGTAGAGGCAACACTGTGGGCCCAGACGGGGCTCAGGAAGATACGAAACAGGAGAGAAGGGGGCAGGCACAGCTTTTGAAAGGATGACATAGCTCAAGGGAATAACATAAACCGATTAAAATTAATTGGGTCCAAGGGGACAAGTCAAATTCAAGCAAACCGTAATCCCCAATCTGTAAACCAAATGACACACGCAGAGATAGCAGGACAACTCCAAAGCACTGTCAAAAAACAGAAGAGTGGGTGGTTCCCCAATGGTTGGGATGATCCCCCCACTCATTAGCATATGAATCTACTCAGCAAAACCCAGCCACACCACATTCCATGGCAGAAACTTTGCCCTCTGCAATGGCCCACACCCTGAAGAGTGCTTCTCTCTGAATCCTAACAAATCCACCTCTTACCTATTGCTGTGTCTCTCACTGAATTTTTGCAATGAGACATCAGAGCCTGAGCTTCGTTAGGTCCTGAAGCCAGGCAGCCTGGGTTCTGGATGGGCTCAAGTCCTGGGAGGGAGCTGGAGGACAGGAGGAAAAAGCAGTGGGAAAAATGAGCCAAGGAATCCCCTTCATAGCCTGCCCGAAAATCTGCCAAATACCTGACCTGTGCTCACAGTTTTCTTTGGCCTGACCTTGGCACAAAGAAGATTAAGGACAGAAGAACCCCCACTGGCTTGGGTCACAGCTACTGGGGCTCAGCAGATAGTGGAGCCTTTGGGACACACTGAGGAGTAGCCTCTCCAGAGCCCCTCAGTTGCACCCACTGCCACCCGCCTGTTTGCAGGAGGTTCAAGGAAACAAGAAACGAGAGATTGTAAAGGAATTAAGATTTTGTTGGGCATTTGTTCCTCCAGCCATAGGAGCGAGGATCTCCTACCTTAACCAGAGGCCTTCTGGACTCTGAGACGGAGCCGTGTGAGCTTTCTGCTGAGTTCGTTTTTCACCGTCCCGGTTTCCAGCACGATGGGCCTCTTGTCACTTCCCCAGTGCTGGTTTTCTGTGTGTTCAGCTTCCACTGTGGCTTTTGCCGAGCTGGGCTCCTGCTGTGCTTGGCCTCGTCCTTGCGGGGGCTGTGCCGAGGTTGTTTCAGCCAGGTTACATCCGAGTCATAGCACCATCGATGTCAGGGGAATGTGCAGTTTCCTCGGTTCTGTCTTGTCACAACAAAAATTTGAAGCAACGGACATTAAAGCCCTCAGACAGACCGTGTCTCAGCTGTCGGACAGACTGTGTTACAGCTCTCAGACAGATCAGTGTTACAGCTCCTTGTTACAGCTCAGTTTTATTTAGAAAATAAAGGAAAATACATCCTCGAGGCGTGGGGGCATCCCGACCCAAAGGACGCAGAGAGAAGAGAGGCGCGAGTGAGAGACCCCGGCCCCTTGGCTCCTCTTTTTATGTGTCTTTCCCTCCCCCAGGCCTGCCCTGTGTAAACTGGGTGAGCCAGGAGTGCTGTTTGTTCTACCTGAGGTCCTTACTCTGGTCCTCCGACCTTCCTTTGTTCTTTTTTCGCGGGCTTTTCCCTTCCTAGTCTTCTAGCCACCGCCATTCTGGACTCCTTTTTCCTATTCTAACTACCTAACACAGTTAGGTATTTGGATTTATCCTTGGGTTTTCTTCTGCGAATTACCTGTTTATATCTTTTGTCCTGTTCTTTATTGTTTATCTTTTTCTTATTTTATAGATTTTTAGAAACATATTCTGGATATTTATTCTTTGTCTTTTAACTTTGTTTATAGTTCCTTTTGGATAAGGATATGGCAGCCCACTCCGGTATTCTTGCCTGGAGCATCCCATGGACAGAGAAAGCAGGCTACATTCCATGGGTTTGCAAAGAGTCAGACAGGACTGAAGCGACTTAGCACATAGCATGTAGTTACTTTTGATGTACAGAATTTTGTGGTTTTTTTGGTGTGTGGTCACAACTGATAATTATTCTGTTTTTTTTTATCCTTTATTTTTGGCTGAGTTGCACCGCTTATGGGGTCTTAGTTCCCTAACGAGGGATTGAACCCACGTCCCCTGCAGTGAAGTGTGACCTCCTAACCACTGGGCCACCAGGGAATTCCCACAACTGACAATTCCTTTCCTTTATGTTTTATACTCTTCGTATCTTGCTTGAGAAAGACTTTCCCTAAACTGAAGTTGTAAGGAATTTCTTTTTTGTATTTTTATTTAAAAGTTTAGGTTTTATATATATTTGAATGTATTTATATATATATGTTTTACAAATATATATATATGTTTTATATATATATATGTATGTATTTAAGCTTCATGGTCTACCTGAAATTGATTTTTATATATGATGACAAGTAGCAATTCAGTATTTTTTCCCCAAATGATGCATAATATGTCTATATCAATTAGATTTTGCTGTTAATTAACGATTCTAAAACTCACTGGCTTAAAACAACCACCACTTATTTAATTTGTAATCCTGTGAGGCTGGGCTCAGCTGAGCTTCTTCATTATCTGTGGTCAGTTGCTAGTTAGCAAGGTTGCTCTGCCCCTGGAGGTTGACTGCATATCCGCAGGGGTGGCAGGCTTATCCTCACTGCACTATCTTTCATCATTCAGTAAGCTTCCCCAAGCTTCTTTGTTTGGCAGCAGTTTGCAAAAGGGGACAAATCCCACGGGGAAAGCCTTTGTGTGCCTATAACATCCCATTAGCCAAAGTGCATTATAGGTGGAGCTAAAACCCTGAGTGGGATGGCACTAGTGTTTCATGATAAGGGAACATGAACACAGAGAGAGGAATTTCTAGCCGTTTTTGTGGTCAGTTTACTAAAATACCTGTTGTCCAAGCATCTCTGATAGTGTACTTCATTCTTTCCCCAGTGATCCATAAGGTTATTTATCAAGTTGCCATACATGTGTGTCCTGTCTCTAGACTCTGTTTTTTTCCTACCCCAATGCCAGTCCAATCCTATCTTAATTTCTGCATTTTTGAAATAAGCCTTTATGTTGGTAGGATAAGTTCTTCTACTTTGTCGTTTTCAAACCATCTCACCTATTGAAATTAGTTTTCCATCACTGCCATAACAAACTGAATGGCTTAAAACAACATAAATTTATTATTTTAACAGTTCTGTAGTTAAGAAATGTGATGTTATCACTGGGATAACATCAAGGCGTTGGCAGGACCGCATTCCCTTCTGAAGGCTCTAGGAGAGAATCCATGCCTTTCTCTTTCCAGCCTCGGGAGGCCCCTTCCATTCTTGACTCCATCGTCAATGTGAGCAGAATCAGGCCAAGTCCTACTCACTCTGGTTCTCCTGCTTCTCTGTTCCTAAGGGCTGTGTGACTACGCTGAGTTTACTGGGACAATCCAGGATAATCTCCCTATTTCAGAGTCAGTTTATCAGCAAACTTAATTCCCCCTTTCCACATATTCACAAGTCTAGGGATTGGGATGTGAACGTCTTTGTGGGACCATTATCTGCCACTAGGTTTATTCTTGGCCTTTTCCTCTTTTGTGTAAATTATAAAATCAGTTTATCGAGTTCCATGAAATACTTTGAGATTCTAATTGGAATTACATTGTTCATAAATTAACTTGGATAGAACAGTATCTTTATATTAAGTCTGTTTTGACATAAGCATGATATATATCTCTCCATTTACTTTATTTTTCCTTCATCTTTAATAAAAATCTTTTATTACGTTTATTTCTAAGTATCTTACTATTTGGTTATTTGCATTTTCTAGTTTTTTTGGGGGGGTCAATGTATTAGAATGCAATTAATTTTCATGTGCTGGTCTCAACTCTACTATATTTTCTGATTAACTATAATTAGCTTATGGATTCTCTTGGGTGTCTGTTGATAAGCATGTCATATTCATGAAAGTTCTGTGTCTTTTTTTTGTTGTTCTTATATCTTTTATATTTTGCATTTTTTAGCATTCCTAAATTATTTTAAAATATTTTTTCAAGGTTGTACTCCATTTATAGTTATTCTTACATATTGGCTATGTTCCCTCTGCTGCACAATATATCCTCATAACTTACTTTGTACATAATAATTTGTACCACTTAATGCCCCCTCCCTCTTCACTCTCTCCACCAGTAACCACTAGTTTGTTCTCTATCTCTGTGAGCCTGCTGCTTTTTTGGTTATATTTGCTGTTTTTTAATGTTTTTTAGATTGCACGTATACAGTATTTCATTCTTTTATATGGCTGAGTAGTATTCCTGTGTGTGTGTCTTCTCTATCCATTCATCTATTGACAGATACTTAGGTTGGTTCCAAATCTTAGCAATTGTAAGTGGTGCTGCTGTAAATGTTGGGGAGCATGTGTCCTTTCGAATTACCATTATGTCCATCCCCAGGACTGAAATCACTGGATCCTGCACTGGCTTTATTTCTATCTTTTGAGGAACATCCCTTCTGTTTTCCTCAGTGGCTGCACCAATTTACCTCCCATCAACAGTGTGCAAGGGTTCCTTTTCTCCACATTCTCTCCAGCGTTTGTTGTGTGTGTTCTTTTTGATGCTATATGTTCTGATAGGTATGAGGTGATATCTTACTGTGGTTTTGACTTGCATTTTCCTGATGTTGAGTGATGCTGAACATCTTTTTAGGTGCTTATTGACCATCTGCATTTCTCCTTTGCATTCATGCTTCTTCTTTTTCTTATCTTATTGCACAGGCTAAGACCGCCAGTACAGTATAGATAAGAAGCACTGATATGTGACATTTTAATTTCCTTTAATGTATTAATGTGGTGAATTGAGTTGATATGCTTGCTCATATTAAACGATTCATCATTCTTTGATAAATCCTACTTGGTCATGATGTAACACATTGCTTAATTAAGTTTGCTATTATTTTTATTTAGGCTTCCTGCATTTATGTTTAAGAATGAGACTCAACCATTATTTTCCTTTCTTGAACTATCCTTATCTAGCTTATGTATCAGAGTTATACTTATACTGTCCTTTAAAAAGTTTTAGAATAGTTTATATACAATATTTATGTTTAAATATGTTTGTATAAAAAAGATACAGTATGTATCTTTACTTGGATATTTGGGAGAATTCTACTGAAAAATATACCAGGATGGGTGCTTTTAGAGAGAGTCTTTGATAATTTAATTTTTCTTCGGAAATTGGTCTGCTTCATTTTCCTATACTTTTTGAACTTGGTTTTGGTAAGCTTTATTTTCCTAAAAAATTTTGCATTTTCATCCAGATATTCTTTTAAAATATATTTGTACCAGACATCCAGTAATCAGTTCTAAAATCTTCGTTGTAATCACAAGTATGTTCCTTTTTAGTTTTTTCATGTACATGTGTGTATTTGTTACTTTTCTCCTTGATCAGTCTTGATGGAGTCTTGTTTATTTCATTAGTCCTTTCAAAGAATCAGTTTTTGTACCCAAGACTTCTTGGAGAAATGGCTACTTCCAACTCTGAGCCAGGAAATGTATACAGTCAGTTCAGTCAGTTCAGTCGCTCAGTCGTGTCTGACTCTTTGCGACCCCATGAATCACAGCACACCAAGCCTCCCTGTCCATCACCATCTCCTGGAGTTCACTCAGACTCACGTCCATCAAGTCCGATCCTCTGTCGTTCCCTTCTCCTCCTGCCCCCAATCCCTCCCAGCATCAGAGTCTTTTCCAATGAGTCAACTCTTCGCATGAGGTGGCCAAAGTACTGGAGTTTCAGCTTCAGCATCAGTCCTTCCAAAGAACACCCAGGACTGATTTCCTTTAGGATGGACTGGTTGGATCTCCTTGCAGTCCAAGGGACTGTCAAGAGTCTTCTCCAAAACCACAGTTCAAAAGCATCAATTCTTTTGCGCTCAGCCTTCTTCATGGTCCAACCCTCACATCCATACAAGACCACAGGAAAAACCATAGCCTTGACCAGATGGACCTTAGTCGGCAAAGTAATGTCTCTGCTTTTGAATATACTATCTAGGTTGGTCATAACTTTTCTTCCAAGGAGTAAGCGCCTTTTAATTTCATGGCTGCAGTCACCATCTGCAGTGATTTTGGAGCCCCAAAAAATAAAGTCTGACACTGTTTCCACTGTTTCCCCATCTATTTCCCATGAAGTGATGGGGCCAGATGCCATGATCTTCATTTTCTGAATGTTGAGTTTAAGCCAACTTTTTCCACTCTCCTCTTTCACTTTCATCAAGAGGCTCTTTAGTTCCTCTTCACTTTCTGCCATAAGGGTGGTGTCATCAGCATATCTGAGGTTTTTGAGATTGCAGCCGAGTACTGCATTTCGGACTCTTCTGTTGACCATGGTGGCTACTCCATTTCTTCTGAGGGATTCTTGCCCACAGTAGTAGATATAATGGTCATCTGAGTTAAATTCACCCATTCCAGTCCATTTTAGTTCGCTGATTCCTAAAATGTCGACGTTCACCCTTGCCATCTCTTGTTTGACCACTTCCAATTTGCCTTGATTCATGGACCTGACATTCCAGGTTCCTATGCAATACTGCTCTTTACAGCATCGGATCTTGGTGGCCAAAGTACTGGAGCTTCAGTTTTAGCATCATTCCTTCCAAAGAAATCCCAGGGTTGATCTCCCTCAGAATGGACTGGTTGGATCTCCTTGCAGTCCAAGGGACTCTCAAGAGTCTTCTCCAACACCACAGTTCAACAGCATCAATTCTTCCTGCGTTCAGCCTTCTTCACAGTCCAACTCTCACATCCATACATGACCACAGGAAAAACCATAGCCTTGACTAGACAGACCTTAGTTGGCAAAGTAATGTCTCTGCTTTTGAATATACTATCTAGGTTGGTCATAACTTTTCTTCCAAGGAGTAAGCGCCTTTTAATTTCATGGCTGCAGTCACCATCTGCAGTGATTTTGGAGCCCCAAAAAATAAAGTCTGACACTGTTTCCACTGTTTCCCCATCTATTTCCCATGAAGTGATGGGGCCAGATGCCATGATCTTCATTTTCTGAATGTTGAGTTTAAGCCAACTTTTTCCACTCTCCTCTTTCACTTTCATCAAGAGGCTCTTTAGTTCCTCTTCACTTTCTGCATAAGGGTGGTGTCATCAGCATATCTGAGGTTTTTGAGATTGCAGCCGAGTACTGCATTTCGGACTCTTCTGTTGACCATGGTGGCTACTCCATTTCTTCTGAGGGATTCTTGCCCACAGTAGTAGATATAATGGTCATCTGAGTTAAATTCACCCATTCCAGTCCATTTTAGTTCGCTGATTCCTAAAATGTCGACGTTCACCCTTGCCATCTCTTGTTTGACCACTTCCAATTTGCCTTGATTCATGGACCTGACATTCCAGGTTTCTATGCAATACTGCTCTTTACAGCATTGGATCTAGTTTCTATCACCAGTCACATCCACAACTGGGTATTGTTTTTGCTTTGGCTCCATCCCTTCATTCTTTCTGGCGTTATTTTTCCACTGATCTCCAGTAGCATATTGGGCACCTAATGACCTGGGGAGTTCCTCTTTCAGTATTGTATCATTTTGCCTTTTCATACTGTTCATGGGGTTCTCAAGGCAAGAATACTGAAGTGGCTTGCCATACCTTTCTCCTGTGGACCACATTCTGTCAGACCTCTCCACCATGACCTGCCTGTCTTGGGTTGCCCCACAGACATGGCTTGGTTTTATTGAGTTGGACAAGCTGTGGTCCTAGTGTGATTAGATTGACTGGTTTTCTGTGAGTATGGTTTCAGTGTGTCTGCCCTCTGATGCCCTCTTGCAACACCTACCATCTTACTTGGGTTTCTCTTACCTTGGGCGTGGAGTATCTCTTCACGGCTACTCCAGCAAAGTACAGCCACTGCTCCTTTCCTTGGACGAGGGGTATCTCCTTACCACCACCATTCCTGACCTTCAACGTGGGATGTATACAATAAAGCTTGGGACATCTTTTACTGTTAAATTACAAAGAAGGTATCAAAAACTATTAGAGTGATGTCAAGAGGAATCAAGGGCTGACTCAAAAAGGCTACTATGAGTCAAGAATGAGTTTCTATAATGATAATAATTGCAATGGAAAAAACTCATGAAATATGCTTAAATCCGTGAATTATAATATTTTTTAGAAATTGGTCACCTTCAGATAATAAGTTACTTATCCTGAAAACTGATTTTAAAAAGAATGAGAGAAAGAATCTATCACTTATCCTGTCTTTGCTATATGAACTGTACCATTAGATAACCAAATAATAGATAAAATGTCTCTTTATAAAAAGCACTACAATTAATGGAGGAAAATGAAATGATAGACTACCAGCATTGCAATTCTAAATGAATAGAAAAAGGCATTAAGGATTGATGGTTTGTTCTAAGATCATAAAAAGAGAGTCAGACACGTCTCATGCCGAAAGAACATACTACCATGCGTGCTGCTGCTGCTGAGTCACTTCAGTCGTGTCCAACTATCTGTGACCCCATAGACGGCAGCCCACCAGGCTCTGCCATCCCTGGGATTCTCCAGGCAAGAACACTGGAGTGGGTTGCCATTTCCCTCTCCACTACCATGCATAGTCATCCCCAAAGGATAGAACCTGAGTTCAATCCAGTCTCTGGATCTGGCTGTCATATTACAGGATTATTGTCAGTTTATTTGCCATATTTTTAAAATCACCTCTTGGTTGGCAGTTTATCCTATACGTATTTTTTCAAGAAAGACTGATAAAAATAATGTTCCCTGAGTTCTTGCATTGTCCAGCCTATCACCTCTTATTTCTATACTTCAAACACAGGTTGGCATAGAAGGAAACTCCTGGTTCATTTTTTCCTCTTCAAAAGGACTCTGCGTAGGGTGTGCTGGCATTGACGTTACTGTGGCGAAGTCTGAGGAGCGCCTGATTTTGTGCCCTTATAAATGCCCTTGATCATTTTACTTGGCTTTCCAAGTGACTCCCACTTTGTCTTTGAAGGTCAGGAATCTTACTAGACGATGTACTGGTGTTGAGATTCTGTTTCTTTCTTTCCTGAGTTTTGGTGTGTCCTTTCAATATGTAAGTTCAAATCTGCTTTTCTTTCTGGAAAGTTTTCTTCAGTTACGTCTTCAAATAACGTTCCTCTTCCATTATCTATTATTGTATGTTATGTATTATCTGTATGTAACAAGTTACCACACATTTAGTAAGTTAAATCACAGCGTATTTATTATCTCACAGTTTCAGTGGTCAAGGTGTCTGAGCAAGCTTAACCACACCCTTTGAGCAGAACCTCCCAAGGCTACAGTGAAGATGTCAGCTGGGTTCACAGTCTCATCCAAGGCTGAGTCCTCTTCCAAGCTCAACTGGTGTTTAGAAGAATAACTTCCTTGCAACAGTAGAAGTCCTGGTAGCTTTCTTCTTCAAGGACAGAAGAGAAAGTATCTGACTCCAGGGAAGACACCAGTTCCTTTTTTAAAGTCCTTTACCTGATTAGGTCAGGCCCACTCAGGATAATCTCTTAAATAACTCAGAATTAGCTGATTTGAGATTTTAATTACATGTGAAATCCGTTCACCTTCACCACGTTCTGTTGGCTGGAAGCAAAGCATAGTTTCTACCTGCATTCAAGGGAAGAGTGTCTCCACTGCACATTTATTTTCCTTTTCTTTTATGGATTTCCCAATTGTGTATATGTTGGCTCTCATTCACCAGCCCTCCCTATCTGTCGTTTCCTCTAGACGCCTTTTCAATTCTACATTTCCATGCATGCGGCTCAGTTTCTCATTCTTGACCCCTTGTCACTTATATTATTTACAGCGTCATCAGATTCTTTTGTGCTGTTCTGTACTTGCTTTCATTTCTTTTTTTTTTTTCTCAAAAATTTAAGTTCATTTTTTAAATTGAGGTGTAACTGCCATGTAGAATCATGTTAGTTTCAGTGCACAGCACCACAACTTGACATCTGTGTACCTTACTAAATGATCACCACAGTAAGTCTAGTCAACCTCGTCACCACACACAGTTGACAGTATTTTTTATGATGAGAATTTTTTTTAAGATTTACTTTCTTACCAACATTCAGTTATGCAATACAACATTATTAACTATAAACTGTGGAAAATTCTGAGAGAGATGGGAATACCAGACCACCTGACCTGCCTCTTGAGAAATCTGTACGCAGGTCA
>SJXQ01001474.1:2413-111034 GCA_006408695.1 Aepyceros melampus
GTGCTGCAATTCATGGGGTTGCAAAGAGTTGGACACGACTGAGCGACTGAACTGAACTGAACTGATGCCATATTATAGGGCTTTCTGCAATGCAGGAGATCTGGGTTTGATCCCTGGGTCAGAAATATCCCCTGGAGGAGGGCATGGCAACCCACTCTAGTATTCTTGCTGGAAAAATCCCATGGACAGTGGAGCCTAGTGGGCTACAGTCCATGAGGTAACAGAGTCAGACATGACTGAAGTGACTGAGAATGCATGCATGCATGACATATTATGGAAAGCAAAATGTGACTTATAACAAGTAAAATTTAAGAGTTTGATATCAGGGGAAATAAAAGTAGATCTCCTATGTAAACTTTACAGTCTCATTTGGGTTTATGGGCAATATACTATATGGTTATGAATATACATTAACTACAGTACAGATTGGCTTGAAAATTTAACTTAATTTTATAGTAGCACACATCTTAAATCTATAATTATGCAAACCATTTTCTGTTATGTAAAATTACACTTGATGCTAATTATACTTAATGCTTTAGTCCTTAACTGTAATTATAGTAGAAAATCTGTAAAGCAGAATATTCTTTACTTATTTGGTAGCTTGAGTGCTTTGTAAGAAAAAGAGGTCTAAAACTTTAGCAATATAGATGTCCTGGCCATAATTACATTTAACACATTAATAATAACCAGACATAATCAAATTACTTAGTGCTACATTAGAATTATATTGGATTTTAATATGAGTTCTATATGCCTTCCCTTGTCAACATTATTTTATTTTATAAGGTAATGACTCTTACAGCTCTAAAATTAAACCAAAATTAAAGCTTTAACTTGAATTCTACCTTTGGTAGTGGCAGAATACACAATTCAGACTATTTATCTACCAAAGGAAACAAGTTTGGGGAAAATAATTATTTAGAAACTACTTAGACTTAAACATAAGACCTGATATTGTAAAATGCCTAGAAAAAAATCATAGAAGAAACTCTATGATGTTTTGACATTGATTTTTTGGATATGACAAAAAACAAAAAAAAAGCAAATTTAACAAGGAAGACTAGATCAAAGCCAAGAGCCACAGCATAGCAAAAGAAAGAATCAACAAAATGAAAAGGCAACCTATAGAATGAAAGAAAATATTTCCAAACTGCATACTGAAGAAGCGGTTTATATCCTAAATATATAAAGAAGTTATACAATTCAATAAAAATAAAAACCTCAAGCAATCCAATTAAAAATTGGGCAGAGGGACTACATAAACATTTTTCCAAAGAAGACAAACAGATGGCCAACAAGTACATGAAAAGGTGCTCACTAATTATTAGAGAAATGCAAATCAAAACCACAGTGCAATTAGGAATTTGGGATTAACATATACATACTATTATATATAAAATAGGTGCAACAAGGACCTACTATGTAGCACAAAGAACTATACTCAGTGTTTTATAATAACCTATAAGGGGAAAGAATCTAAAAAATGATTATATAGATATATAACTAAAGATTGCTGGGAGAAATATAAAGAACCTCAGATATGCAGGTGACACCACCCTTATGGCAGAAAGTGAAGAGGAGCTAAAAAGCCTCTTGATGAAAGTGAAAGAGGAGAGTGAACAATTTAAAGCTCAACATTCAGAAAACGAAGATCATGGCATCTGGTCCCACCACTTCGTGGGAAATACATGGGGAAACAGTAGAAACAGTGTCAGACTTTATTTTTTTGGGCTCCAAAATCACTGCAGATGGTGATTGCAGCCATGAAATTGAAAGACGCTAACTCCTTGGAAGAAAAGTTATGACCAACCTAGATAGCATATTGAAAAGCAGAGACATTACTTTGCCAACAAAGATCCGTCTAGTCAAGGCTATAGTTTTTCCAGTGGTCATGTATGGATGTGAGAGTTGGACTGTGAAGAAAGCTAGTGCCGAAGAATTGATGCTTTGAACTGTGGTGTTGGTGAAGACTCTTGAGAGTCCCTTGGACTGCAAGGAGATCCAACCAGTCCATTCTGAAGGAGATCAGCCCTGGGATTTCTTTGGAAGGAATGATGATAAAGCTGAAGCTCCAGTACTTTGGCCACTTCATGTGAAGAGTTGACTCATTGGAAAAGACTCTGATGCTGGGAGGGATTTGGGGGCAGGAGGAGAAGGGAACCACAGAGGATGAGATGGCTGGATGGCATCAGTGACTCGATGGACATGAATTTGAATGAACTCTGGGAGTTGGTGATGGACAGGGAGGCCTGACATGCTGTGATTCATGAGGTCACAGAGTCAGACACGACTGAGCGACTGAACTGAACTGATAACTAAACCACTTTGCAGTACACCTGAAACTGATAAAATGATGTAAATCAATTATACTTCAATTAGACAAACCCACAATGAGACATAACCACACAACTGTTAGAATGACTATTATCAAGAAGACACGAGATAAATATTGGAAAGGACATAGAGAAAAGGAAACCCTTGTGCATTCTTGGTAGAAATGTAAACTGGTCATCCATTACAAAAAACACTATAGAGGTTCCTCAAGAAATAAAAATAGAACTACCATATGATTCAGCAATTCTACTTCTGGGTATATATCTAAAGGTAATGAAAACAGGATATTGAAGAGATAATACACACTTCTATGTTTATTGCATCATTATTCATACTAGCAAAGATATGGAAACAACCTCAATGCCTGTCAGTAGATAAATGGATGAAGAAGATACGTGCGCACGCGCGCACACACACACACACACACACACATGCACACACACAGGAATAGTATTCATCCATGACAGAATCTGCCTGCAATGCAGGAGACCTGGGTTTGATCCCTGGGTTGGGAAGAATGCCTGGAGAAAGAAATGACAACTCACTCCAGTATTCTTGCCTGGTGAATCTCATGGACAGAGGAGCCTGGTAGGCTACAGTCCATGGTGTCACAAGAGTTGGATAAGATCTAGTGACTAAACCACCATGATAAACTGATAAACAAAGAAATCCTGTCATTTGTGACAGCAGAATGGACCCTGAGGACATTATGCTAAGTGAAATGTCAGACACAGAAAGACTAATACTGTATAATACTGCTTATACATGGAATCTAAAAAAGTCAAACTTGTAAATACAGAAAATAGAATTGTGGTTCTGAGGGACCAGGATATAGAGGAAATGGAGAGAAGTAGTTTAAGGGTACAAACTTGTAACTAGCAGATAAAAAAGTCCCAGAGATCTAATGCACAGTATAGTGATTATAGACAAAAACATTGTTTTATAAACATCAAACTTGCTAAGAGAGTAAATGCTAAACATGCCAAATCCCCAAAGAAATAATAATTTGTGACTGATAGAAAAGAAAAGCTATGACCAAACTAGACAGCATATTAAAAAGCAGAGACATTACTTTGCCAACAAAGGTCCATCTTGTCAAAGCTATGGATTTTCCAATAGTCTGAATGGACGTGAGAGTTCGACTATAAAGAAAGCTGAGCACTGAAGAATTGATGCTTTTGAACTGTGGTGTTGGAGGGACTCTTGAGTGTCCCTTGGATTGCAAGGAGATCAAACCAGTCAATCCTAAAGAAAATCAGTCCTGAACCTGAATATTCATTGGAAGGACTGATGTTGAAGCTGAAACTTTAATACTTTGGCTACCTGATGAGAAGAACTGACTCCTTGGAAAACACCCCGATGAAGCCTGGCATGCTGCAGTCCATGGGTTTGCAGAGTTGAACACGACTGAGTGACTGAACTGAACTGACTAACACTACAATGCAATCATATTTCAATAAGCAAATGTATCAAATCAGCATGTGTATACCTTAAACTTACCAATGTTATATGATAAATGTATTTCAATTAAAAAAAAAACTATTTGAAGTCATTGGAAAACAAACAGTGTTGCACAGAATGAATGGAATAGAACAGAGAAGGACAGAAACCCAAAGTGTAAGATGAGCATTTGTGGTTTCCTTTCATCTAGGTTTGGCACGTGGTGAAAGACCAATAGGCTGAGCATAACTGTGACAGTCTCACTAAAGTCAGTGGATTGCAGCTGGTGTTTAGGATCCCTGGGGGGAAGAACTGCAAAAGTCCTTGCTTTGAGTGGCCCCAGAAAAGGTGAACAAAGTAACCATGGTTCTCTCAGAGGACTCAGTTTCAGTTCAGTTCAGTTCAGTCGCTAGGTCGTGTCCAGTTCTTTGTGATGCCATGAATCACAGCACGCCAGCCCTCCCTGTCTATCACCAGCTTTCTTCACAGCCCAACTCTTAAGTAGTTATTAATGTTGATTTAAATTAATATCAATTTGAATAGTTAATACTATTTCTTATTAAAAGTTTGAATCTCCTGTAGCAGGAGGCAGAGTTCACAGCAACATGGATGTTCAATTCTTGCAAAAACAATAGCTTTTTCTGACATGTGTGGGTGTTCAGATAATTCAGTCATGTTTGACTCTGTGACCCTCTGGATTGCAGCCCACCATACTCCTCTGTCCATCGGATTCTCCAGGTATGAGTCTGGAATGAGTTGCCATGCCCTCCTCTAGGGGATCTTCCCAACCTGGGGATTGAACCTACATCTGCTTATGCTTCCTGCTTCACAGGTGGATTCTTTACCTACTTTTTTACATACTCCTACTCAAAGATTCTCATTGATGAGAATTGATAAAATAATTTATTTTTAAGGCAGGATGAGAAACATTTCAAATAAAATTCTCTATCTGACTTTTTGAGCCTTTATACCTTCCTCTTGATAGCTTATGGTGAACGATTCGTGATCTCCGAAGAAGATTCAACTTTGTGACAAGGGACCAGGCTTGATCACTCAAGAACTTTTGTGTAGCAGAGTTTTATTAAAGTATGAAAAGGGACAGAGAAAAGTTCTGACATAGACATCAGAAGGGGAACGGAGAGTGCCTCCCTCACTAATGTTAGCAAGGGACTAGTATATTTTATATACAACCAAGACGGACGGGTCATGATGGAGAGTTCTGACAAAAAGTGGTGCACTGGAGAAGGGAATGGCAAACCACTTCAGTATTCTTTCCTTGAGAACCCCATGAGCAGTATGAAAAGGCAAAAAGATAGGACACTGAAAGATGAAACCCCCAGGTTGGTAGGTGTCCAATATGCTACTGGAGATCAGTTGCGAAATAAATCCATAAAGAATGAAGAGACAGAGCCAAAGAAAACACACACACACACACACACACACACACACACACAGTTGTGGATGTGACTGGTGATTGAAGCATGGTCTGATGCTGTAAAGGCAATATTGTATAGGAATCTAGAATGTTAGGTCCATGAATCAAGGCAAATTGGAGTGGTCAAACAAGAGATGGCAAGAGTGAACATCGAAATTTTAGGAATCAGTGAACTAAAATGGACTGGAATGGGTGCATTTAACTCAGATGACCATTATATCTACTACTGTGGGCAAAAATCCCTTAGAAGAAATTGGATAGCCATCATAGTCAACAAAAGAGTCCAAATGCAGTACTCATTGCAATCTCAAAAATGAGAATGATCTCTGTTCATTTCCAAGGCAAACCGTTCAGTAATCCAAGTCTTGCCCTGACCAGTAATGCTCAATAAACTGAAGTTGAACGGTTCCATCAAGACCTACAAGACCTTCTAGAAATAACACTCCAAAAAGATGTCCTTTTCATTATAGAGGATTGGAATGTAAAAGTAGGAATTCAAGAAATGCCTGGAGTAACAGGCAAATTTGGTCTTGGACTACAGAATGAAGCTGGGCAAAGGCTAATACAGTTCTGCCAAGAGAACGCATTGGTCATAGCAAACACCCTCTTCCAACAACAAAAGAGAAGATTCTACACACAGACATCAGAAGATGGTCAATATTGAAATCAGATTGATTATATTCTTTGCAGCCAAAGATGGGGAAGATCTATACAGTCAGCAAAAACAAGACCCGGAGCTGACTGTGGCTCAGATCAAGAACTCCTTATTGCCAAATTTAGACTTAAATTGAAGAAAGTAGGGAAAACCACTAGATCATTCAGGTATGACCTAAATCAAATCCCTTATGATTATACAGTGGAAGTGAGAGATAGATTCATGGGACTAGATCTTATACACAGAGTGCCTGAAGAACTATGGATGGAGGTTCATAACACTGTACAGGAGACAGGGATCAAGACCATCCCCAAGAAAAAGAAATGCAAAAAGGCAAAATAGCTGTCTGAGGAGGACTTTCAAGTAAATGTGAAATGAAGAGAAGCGAAAGGCAAAGGAGAAAAGGAAAGATATGTTCATTTCAATACAGAGTTCCAAAGAAGAGCCAGGAGAGAAAAAAAAAAAAAAAAGCCTTCCTCAGTGATCAATGCAAAGAAACAGAGGAAAACAATAAAATGGAAAAGATTAGAGATTTCAAGAAAATTAGAGATACCAAGGGAAAATTTTATGCAAAGACGGGCAAAGTAAAGGACAGAAATGGTATGGACCTAACAGAAGCAGTATATATTAAGAAAAGGTGGCAAGAATACACAAAAAACTATACAAAAGAGATCTTCATGACCCAGACAATCACAATGGTGTGATCACTCACCTAGAGCCAGACATCCTGGAAGTGAAGTCAAGTGGGCCTTAGAAGGCATCACTATGAACAAAGCTAGTGGGGGTGATGGAAATCCAGTTGAGCAATTTCAAATCCTAAAAGATGATGCTGTGAAAGTGCTGCACTCAATATGCCAGCAAATTTGGAAAACTCAGCAGTGGCCACAGGACTGGAAAAGGTCAGTTTTCATTCCAATCCCAAAGAAAGGCAATGCCAAAGAAGGCTCAAACTCCTGCACAATTGCACTCATCTCCACACTAGCAAAGTAATGCTCAACATTTTCTATGCTAGATTTCAGCAATAGATGAACAATGAATGTCCAGATGTTCAAACTGGTTTTAGAAAAGGCAGAGGAACCAGAGAGCAAATTGCTATCATCCATTGGATCATCAAAAAAACAGGAGAGTTCCAGAAAAACATCTACCTCTGCTTCATTGCCCACACTAAGCCTTTGACTGTGTGAATCACAATAAACTGTGGAAAATTCTGAAAGAGATGGAAATACCAGACCACCTGACCTGCCTCCTCAAAAATCCGTATGCAGGTCAGGAAGTAACAGTTAGAACTGAACATGGAACAACATACTGGTTCCAAATAGAAAAGGAGTACATCAAGGCTGTATATTGTCATCCTGTTTATTTAACTAATTTGCAGAGTACATCATGAGAAAAGCTGAGTTGAATGAAGCACAAGCTGGAATCAAGATGATTTGGAGAAATATCAATAACCTCAGAAAACTGTGGAAAATTCTGAAAGAGATGGAAATACCAGACCACCTGACCTGCCTCCTCAAAAATCCGTATGCAGGTCAGGAAGTAACAGTTAGAACTGAACATGGAACAACATACTGGTTCCAAATAGAAAAGGAGTACATCAAGGCTGTATATTGTCATCCTGTTTATTTAACTAATTTGCAGAGTACATCATGAGAAAAGCTGAGTTGAATGAAGCACAAGCTGGAATCAAGATGATTTGGAGAAATATCAATAACCTCAGATATGCAGATGACACCACCCTTATGGTAGAAAGCAAAGAAGAACTAAAGAGCCTCTTGAGGAAAGTGAAAGAGGAGAGTGAAAAAGCTGGCTTAAAGCTAAACATTCAGAAAATGAAGATCATGGCATCTGGTCCCATCACTTCATGGGAAATGGGGAAACCATGGAAACAGTGGCTGACTTTATTTTTCTGGGCTCCAAAATCACTGCAGATGGTGACTGCAGCCATGAAATTAAAAGACGCTTACTCCTTGGAAGAAAAGTTATGACCAACCTAGATAGCATATTCAAAAGCAGAGATATTGCTTTGCTGACTAAGGTCTGTCTAGTCAAGGCTATGGTTTTTCCAGTAGTCATGTATGGATGTGAGAGTTGGACTATAAAGAAAGCTAAGTGCCGAAGAATTCATGCTTTTGAGCTGTGGTGTTGGAAAAGACTCTTGAGAGTCCCTTGGACAGCAAGGAGATCCAACCAGTCAATCCTAAAGGAAATCAATCCTGAATATTCATTTTAAGGACTGATGCTGAAGGTGAAACTTCAATACTTTGGCCACCTGATGTGAAGAACTGACTCATTTGAAAAGACCCTGATGCTGGGGAAGACTGAAGGTGGGAGGAGTTGGGGACAACAGAGGATGAGTCTGTTGGATGGCATCACCAACTCAATGGACTTGTGTTTGGGTAAACTCTGGGAGCTGGTGATGGACAGGGAGGCCTGGCATGCTGGAGTCCATGAGATCACAAAGAGTTGGACAGGACTGAGGGACTGAACTGAACTGAACTATTTATTTTTTAAATTAGTTATTAAAATAAATCAAAAGAATGTCTCACGTTTGGAAAATTTTACCAAAGCCATTCTCATAATTCACCTTTTAGGATAACAGTATTAGAACTTACCAGTAGAAAGAGCCTACCAGACCCGCTCCCATAATTTGCATTTTTTAAAGATATCAGGATTATTAAGAAGGTTTTCAGGAAGGAGAAAATGTCCTCAAGCAGGATACATTGTTGTTATATAATACCTAGTACTGAGTTATGTAATCATCAGTTTTGGGCTGAGAGAAAAAATACCATTTTGTGTGACTAAGAGATGGGAATACCAGACCACTTAACTTGCCTCTTGAGAAATCTGTATGCAGGTCAGGAAGCAACAGTTAGAACTGGACATGGAACAACAGACTGGTTCCAAATAGGAAAAGGAGTCCGTCAAGGCTGTATATTGTCACCCTGCTTATTTAACTTATATGCAGAGTACATCATGAGAAACGCTGGACTGGAAGAAGCACAAGCTGGAATCAAGATTGCTGGGAGAAATATCAATAACCTCAGACATGCAGGTGACACCACCCTTATGGCAGAAAGTGAAGCGGAGCTAAAAAGCCTCTTGATGAAAGTGAAAGAGGAGAGTGAAAAAGTTGGCTTAAAGCTCAACATTCAGAAAACGAAGATCATGGCCTCTGGTCCTATCACTTTATGGCAAATAGATGGGGAGATAGAGGAAACAGTGTCAGACTTTATTTTTTTTTTATGGCTGGATGGCATCAGTGACTCGATGGACGTGAGTCTGAGTGAATTCTGGGAGATGGTGATGGACAGGGAGGCCTGGTGTGCTGCGATTCATGGGGTCGCAAAGAGTCGGACACGACTGAGCGACTGAACTGAAGACTAAGGAATGTAGAGGGAAAAAGAAATAGCTTGTCCTTTCCCCCCTCCTTGAGAACCCCAGACCCCTCTCTCATTGGGGATCCCCAGACTTCTTATCAAGCTGCCTAGGAATTGATTCTCTCACTCTTTAGTGTGCATTGTGCATCCACATTATATATTAACTAACTAGATCCTTTTAGAAAACATTAAGAATGCCTGCTGCTGCTGCTAAGTCGCTTCAGTTGTGTCCGACTCTGTGCGATCCCAGAGACAGCAGCCTATCAGGCTCCCCCATCCCTGGGATTCTCCAGGCAAGAACACTGGAGTGGGTTGCCATTTCCTTCTCCAATGCCTGAAAGTGAAAAGTTAAAGTGAACTCACTCAATCGTGTCCGACTCTGTGCGACTCCATGGACTGCAGCCTACCAGGCTCCTCCATCCATGGGATTTTCCCGGCAAGAGTACTGGAGTGGGGTGCCATTGCCTTCTCCAGAATGCCTACTCACCTCGAAAAAAAGCAATTTCCTCCTAGCACCAGCAAGGAGCAAGGAATTTCCTTAGGAGAAAACATTTGTTTTTCAACCCTGTAAAGAATCACGATAACCCACAACTTGCCTTGTTGGACTATGTAAATTGTCAGTATGTTACTCTCATGTGTCAAAAAGTTATACAAAAACTTTTGTCTCAAAAAATTATAAAATTGCACTTTGACCTCCAAGGTGCAGATCAGTCCTCAAAGCTTTCTGAAAGGCTGTCTGCAGGGTTATAATTCTAAAGTTAGCTAAATAATTTTTTTTCCATTTCTTTACTATATTGACTATAGATAAAATGTTTTCAATGATAGAGTAGTCAGGGGAGCAATAAACTAGCAATGGCTGAATGGAAGAGATCTTAGATATCATTAGTTGAGAAATTACGGGAAAATATTTTACAAAATGAGTTAGCTCTGCTAAACCAGCTAATAAAGCCTTCTATGACACAAACCCAAAAAGGAAGTGGTCTGATAAAGACTAAGGCAGGAACGAGGAAATATATGTAATTTTTCTTTTAACCTTAGAACAGTTTTTAGGAACTACTGTATTGGACACAATTGGGGTGACTAGTACACTTCAGAAGCTACTATGTCTGACATGAGGGCTTCCCTGGTAGCTCAATGGTAAAGAATCCACCTGCAATGCAGGAGACACTGGTTCTATCCCTGGATTGGGAAGATCTTCTGGAGGAGGGAATGGCAACCTACTCCAGTATTCTTGCTAGGAAAATTCCATGGACAGAGTAGCATGGTGGGTCACAGTCCATAGCACTGCAAAGAGTTGGACGTGACCGAGCTGCTGAGTAGGCACCGCACACATGTCTGATGTGGGGGAGAAACATTTATGTAAAGTTTAGAAATTCCTTGCATTTAAATTTATTCCTCCATTTCTTTCAGTTAAATTTAACTAAAGTTAAAATGTATATATTTATTAAAAATCCAAGGTATATAAAGTTTTCTTCCGATTTCCTTTTAGTATGTGTTCATATAAGGATATGTCTAGAATAATTTTTGCCAAATGTGAAGGTAGCTATTCTTTATGCTTGTATTTTGGTAAATTTCTTAATATTCTTTTTGCTTTCAGATTTCTTAAAAGTTTTATCATGGGCATATATCATTTTTTTCTAAGTCAGTAATGTTTTACAAAGAATAAACAGGAATATAAAGCTGAAGCATTAAGAAATAGAGGTTAAATATACAAAATAACATTTAAATTTAAAAATATAACCAATAAATAAATAAAATTGACATTAAAACTAACAGATTGGAAGGCATCAAGAAGAGGTAAGTACCTTGTCTTCCATTTTATGGATTCAGTAAATATTAAATGGAATTGATAGTTCAAGAAGTATATGTAAGCATATTACTTGCCTTTATGACTATTGTCAACACTGCAGCTAGAATGATATTTTAAAAATGTAAATCAGATAATAAAATTTTCTTACATAGAGCACTTCAGTGACTACCCATTCCACTTTGAAATTTGAAGCGAGGCTTTCATGGCCAGTTAGTCCTTGTGTGATTTGGCAGGCTGCCTCTCTATCAATCTTACCACTCTCCATTACTTGCTAGGCTCCCTGCTGACTGCCTCCCTGCCCATCATCTACATGCCCTCAGGGTTTTTACCCTAACCTTCATTTTTGTAAATGAATATTGACTAGTCACAAGCTATTTCATGCAGGAAAATTTGAAAAACTATCTGTACAAAAAAGAAAAAATAATGGCATAGCAGTGTACTTAGTCACTTATCTTTGTAATATGAACAAAACATCTTGTTTCAGGGAAGTATGATTTTCTATTTTTTAAATTTAATTTAATTTAATTAATTTATTTTTTTAAATATAAATTTATTTATTTTAATTGGAGGTTAATTACTTTACAATATGTGTACAGAGCCTTGGGATGTACAATTGTGATTCCTGAGAGTAACTTACCCAGGGGCTTCCCTGGTGGCAAAGAACATGCCTGCCAATGCAGAAGTGGGATCAATCCCTGTGTCAGAAAGATCCCCAGAAGAAGGAAATGGCAACCCACTCCAGTATTCTTGCTTGGGAAACCCCATGGACAGAGGAGCCTGGTGGGCTACAGTCCATAGGGTTGCAAAAGAGTCAGACATGATTTAGAGATTAAACAACCTCAACAACTTACCTCGAAAATTTTAGTAACCCTTGTCTCTAAACCACTGTGATGAACACAAGTAGAAACCAAAAAGACCACAAACTAGAAATTTTGTACCAAACATCTTTGGCATGCATTATAGTTGTCATTTTCCCAGCACACTTAACCAATAGGAAAGAAGCTCTTGCTTTCTTGTTGTATTCACGGCTGTGAAAATTCTGTATAAACCTCCAGTATATTCTTCTAGTGAATTGACAGGATGTGTGCCCAACTCCAGATGACAAGAGGAATTGCCTCTAGTCAGTTTTTAAGCCTCCTGAAAAAAATCCTCTGGGTAAGTAATTTAAATGCATATATATATATATATATATCTCAACTCAGTTACAATCTGAACCTGGCACGTCACAGCAGTCATTTTTCTTTTATAAAAATAAAAAAAATAATGTCATGCGTTGTTGTTAAGCACAGTTACATATAAGTTCTAACTTGATCTTTGAAAAAACATATAATGTAGTTACCATCCACATTTTCCAGAAGAGGAAACAAATTTTTAAATAGCCAACTGAGCAATGTTGACCAGGCTACACGGTAGAGCAGAGTTTTGAACGTGAGTTGGTTTAATTTTGAAGTCTGTTGTGCTCTCAACTTGCAAATTAACTGACCCTTTTAAATCTTGACTTGATCCAGCCTGACAATTCTCATTAAAACTAACTCTTGTGGCTAAAATACACAGAGGTTGGTTGTAGACAGAATATGGTGTGTTTTTTTTTGCCCTGAATATTTTAGCTAAAGCTGATTAAAAAGTCATTTTTTGTCATTAAAGAATGACATTAATAGCAATCTATTAATGTAACTCACCAATTTTGGAAACGGTCTTCTTAAATTTCACCTAGTAAATTTCATTTTTTTCTCCAATACCTGTTAGTTTTTCTTTCAAACTGAGTGTTTTACATTTTCAAAACTTTAATAAAGGTGTAATGCATTTGAAACTCAATTTCTTCTGAAGAATTCCTGAGGATTTAGAATAGAAAATTATTTTTGCCAAGTTTATAACATTGTATAATGGAATTATTTTTAGAAGACACATTATTTCTGCCAATAAAATCATATAAACAGAAAATTTTCAAAGCCACATTAAAAAAAATTCTTTCTCCAAGGATAGAATTCCTTCAGAAAATGATTTCAGTCTTATTATTCAGTCTTCTTTGCTTATTATTAAATATCATTTCACTTTAAAAGGACAGATTGTTTTCAATTAAGCAGGCAATATATTTATATGAGTTTTAAGTAAGAAAACTTCAGCTGAATATAATAGAAAAGCTTGATTTAAACTTGTTAAAGCACAAGCAAATTTCTTATCATTTTTAATATGGCAATCCAGAGATAAAAAATTCTTTCTCCAAGGATAGAATTCCTTCAGAAAATGATTTCAGTCTTATTATACTTCTTTGCTTATTATTAAATATCATTTCACTTTAAAAGGACAGATTGTTTTCAATTAAGCAGGCAATATATTTATATGAGTTTTAAGTAAGAAAACTTCAGCTGAATATAATAGAAAAGCTTGATTTAAACTTGTTAAAGCACAAGCAAATTTCTTATCATTTTTAATATGGCAATCCAGAGATAGGGAACTCCCCAGGTCATATTATGGTTTAGTGACTAAATGATGTCAGCTAGAATCCAGGATCTTTTGATCTTCCTGCTACACCATCTCCAGAACTAGCTTCATTCTAACACTAATTCTTCCTTTATGTTAGTATAATGGTCCCTGTGGCATTTTGGGCTACATGCAATCTTTTACTTGTGCAGCACAAAAAAGAGAGAAAAGTAAACATCTTCCAGTCCTGAAACATAAACCCACCAAGTTTTGTCACATACCTATGCTTGGACAATAGCATTCCATGGAAATGTCCTGAGATCATAAATTTAGACAAAGTAGGATCAGTATAAGCCTAGACATTGGGAATGGTTCGACTTCCAGAAAACTCATGGCTGAGTGAGTTAGGAAGGATATCTGAATAAGATCATGCTTTCACTGGGAAAGAGTAAATAAAAAGATGAACAGATAGTGAGAACCCACTGAAATAAATACTTTGAAAAGTTGAAGTAGATAAAAGTAAATCAGTGAGCACTATGAGGCAAGTATATTTTGGGCGAAATTATAAAAATATTTTTGAAATAATGTTTTTGTGAAATCTGAAAGCATAACAATAAAGCATTAATTAAAGACGTTGATGCTCTGGGTCAGGGATGTCCTCATGTATTGGCCTAGGAACCTATTAGGTTTGATACTAAGTGCCTATAAAAGGTTATAGATGGCTGTCATGTTTATTTTATTTATATGGCTCAAATAATCTGGGCTTCCTAAGTGGCACTAGTGGTAAAGAACCCTCCTGCCAATGGAGGAGACCAGGGAGATGTGGGTTCAATTCCTGGGTTGGGAAGATCCCCTGGAGGAAAGCATGGCAACCCACTCCAGTATTCTTGCCTGGAGAATCCCATGGAATGAGGAGCCTGGCAGACCACAGTCCATAGAGTTGCAGAGTTGGACAAGGGTGAAGCAACTTAGCATGCATATAATCTATCTTCTGAGTTTTCTGTGTGTATTACTTCATCTAATTCTCATAGCAACATTAGGAACTAGTTGCTGTATTATCATCTTTCTTTTACAGGAGAGGAAACTGAGATGGAGGGAAGGTAAGTGACTAGTCCACCTGGTAAACCTGGTCTTTGAATGAAACAGTCTGGCTCCCAAGTCCATGTTTCAAACCACTCTCTTAAATTTCTTATGGTTCTTTTCAAATAAAGAACAGGATGATCCCAAATACCTTCTCACTGAAGCTAACTTCAAAATGAATAGTCTTCTGTGTTCAGGGGTTGGCTTGAGTTTGGAGTAGATATCCCAGGGTTATTCCAACCCAAACTAGTGGTGATGCATCTGGAAGAAAGGAGAATTTCAGTTCAGTTCAGGTCAGTCATTCAGTTGTGTCCGATTCTTTGCGACCCCATGGACTGCAGCACACCAGGTTTCCCTGTCCATCACCAACTCCTGGAGCTTGCTCAAACTCATGTCCATTGAGTCACCGATGCTATCCAACCATCTCATCCTCTGTCATCCCCTTCTCCTCCTACCTTCAATCTTTCCCAGCATCAGAGTCTTTTCCAATGTGTCAGTTTTTTGCATCAGGTGGCCAAAGTATTGGAACTTCAACTTCAGCATGAATATTCAGTACTGGTTTCCTTTAGAATTGACTGGTTTGATCTCCTTGCAGTCCAAGGGACTCTTGAGAGAATCTAGAACTGTGCAAATATAAAAAGCCAGTGATGAGGTTACCTGCTCCTTGGAAAAAGAATCTTCTCAGAGTGATGGACTGGTTCCTTGTCATGACTGCACAAGCAGGCATAGTACAGAGGAAATTGATCACTGCTTTTCTAAACATTTATTTATTGACTGATTTTTGGCTGCTCTGGATCTTCATCACTACACAAGGGCTTTCTCTAGTTGCAGTGAGCGGGGGTTACTCTCTAGTTGCGGTACACCAACTTCTCATTGCAGTGGCTTCTCTTGTTGCAGAGCACAGGCTCTAGCGTGCACAGGCTCAGTAGTGTGGCACAGCTTAGTTTCTCCATGGCATGTGGAATCTTCCCTGACCAGGGATTAAACCTGTGTCCTGCACTGACAGGATGATTCTTAACCATTGGACCACAAGGGGAGTCCCTAATCGTGGTTTCTGAGCAGTTAAATTCTGTTCTTGCAGACAATTTACTGTCAAGGAAAACCAGGAGTTAGAATACATTAGAATAAATGTATTGAAATACAATACACATTTAGTAGCCTTGTCACTCATTTTATTAAAATACTTGTAAGCTGTCACAAAGAGGTTGCATATTAGTTAACTGAACAACCTTTATACATAGGTTTAAATCTTAGTTTCACTAATCTACTCACTGTGTGACCTTGGTGAGACAGTATCTTTGTGCTCCAATTTCTTTCTCTGTAAAATGGGGATGCTGCTATTACCTCCTTTATATAATTACTTCCTTTTTCGGATTGCAGCACAAACTGCTGTTGCTGGTATAAGGTAAATACTATGGAAATATCTGCTATGATTCTAAATAGCTCATTTATATGCCACATAAATCAAATGGTCACCATCCTACCATTTATTTAATAATCTTTACAAAAAAATGTTTTTATTTTCATAATTTATTATTTAGGATATTCCAGGGTTAGCTTTTTTAATGCTTCATCCCCCTCAAAATGCTGCAAAAGAACAACATAGAAAGATATTAAAGGAGAGAAAACACTATCGATTGCCAGTAAAACTTTGCCTTTAAAAAAATCTTGTTTTGGGGGAAGGAAGGAGAAGCTGAGATGTATGGAGAGAGTAACATGGAAACTTACATTACCATATGTAAAATAATTAGCCAATGGGAATTTGCTGTATGACTCAGGGAACTCAAACAGGGGCTTCTTAACAACCTAGAAGGGTGGAATGGAGAGGGAGATGGGAGGGAGGTTCAAAAGAGGGGACATATGTACACCCTATGGCTGATTCATGTTGATGGTTGGCAGAAACCAACAAAATTCTGTAAAGCAATTATCTTTCAATTAAAAAAATAAAATTTTAAAAGTCTTGTTTTATAAACTGCATGTTTATTCTGTTTATTTAAATAGTTTGCCATTTAATTAGTGGCCTAAAAATAAAATATAACTGTCTGAACAACAAATGACTTCACTCTCTTTTAAAGAAATGCAAGTGTCAAGTTTTTATGATTTACAATGAAGAGAAACTTAAACTAAAGATAGAGCTGATTTACAAATTACCTTTCTGCTAATATCTTCAAATTCCCTCTTCATTTGTATTCATTATCATTATTGTTCATCATTTTAAATGTTTAAATTTTTTCAATATATTATAAATATTTTCAAATAGAGTATTACAGCAGACCTGAATTTAAAAGGAGTGAATTCATACTGCTTACTATTTAAATTGATTTTTGTTTTTTACTTATAGAAAAAGAACCATTATTTTGCAAGGACATGGACAGTGGAGAACACATTTTTAAATAAATGTTAGTGAATCAATCTGATATTCATATTAAAAAATTAAATGTGAGCAACTTCACTTTCATTTTTCACTTTCATGCACTGGAGAAGGAAATGGCAACCTGCTCCAGTGTTCTTTCCTGGAGAATCCCAGGGATGGGGGAGCCTAGTGGGCTGCCATCTATGGGGTTGCACAGAGTTGGACAGGACTGAAGTGATTTAGCAGCAGCAGTATCCTCTAAAACCTAAAAACAGGTTTTAGAGGATAACATAGTTGAATATTTTTAGGGCATTAGGGTAAGAAAATATTTCTTAAACAGAAAACAAAATGTACTAAACATAAAGAAAAAGGTTTATAAATTGAACTGTATTAAAATTAAAAATTTATGTTTTTGACATGAGGGTTGGAGGCACTCACCCCGGTCCATCAAAAATTTGTGTATAACTTTTGATTCCCTCCTAACTTGGCTTCTTAACTTACTGTTGGACTGAAGGCTTCTGATAACAAAACCCATATTTTCTATACATATTATATAATATATTCTTATAATAAAGTAAACTAAAAATATATTAAAATCTTAGGAAAGAGAAAAGGCACTTACAGTACTGTAATGAATTTATTGATACCATTTAGTTTACATTCTTCCATTACAAGAATTGTCTGTATCTACATCAATATTGTCTTTTAGGATACATGTCACTGTAAATGTTATATGTATTACTAACACTGTATATATCCCTCCTAACTTGGCTTCTTAACTTACTGTTGGACTGAAGGCTTCTGATAACAAAACCCATATTTTCTATACATATTATATAATATATTCTTATAATAAAGTAAACTAAAAATATATTAAAATCTTAGGAAAGAGAAAAGGCACTTACAGTACTGTAATGAATTATTGATACCATTTAGTTTACATTCTTCCATTACAAGAATTGTCTGTATCTACATCAATATTGTCTTTTAGGATACATGTCACTGTAAATGTTATATGTATTACTAACACTGTATATGACATATGAAAAAATCATGTGAAAGGAAATTTATATTTATTTACAGGTATAATGGTTCATGTACTGATAGCAAAGCAGTGATATAATGCTTTCTAGTAGCCTACTGCTGCTGCTAAATCGCTTCAGTCCTGTCCAACTCTGTGCAACCCCATAGATGGCAGCCCACTAGACTCCCCCATCCCTGGGATTCTCCAGGCAAGAACACTGGAGCGGGTTGCCATTTCCTTCTCCAGTGCGTGAAAGTGAAAAATGAAAGTGAAGTTGCTCAGTCGTGCCCAACTTCGCAACCCCATGGACTGCAGCTTACCAGGCTCCTCTATCCATGGGATTTTCCAGGCAAGAGTACTGGAGTGGGGTGCCAGTGCCTTCTCCATGTCTAGGAGCCTAGTATAATCAATAAAATTGCTTCACAGGAGCCAGGTCTATACATTAATGAATAAGTCATAAATGTTTATGGCATACAGTATTGCAGTCATATGCATAATACAGAATAGGAAACATTTTACTTCAAAAAACCCATCTACCTGTGATGAGAGTCTGATGTGCATTTTCTTTAATTAATTCTTAAAAAGCAAAGTCATAAAACTCTAATAAAATGAACACATTGTTAATTTTATATTAAATATCATTTACCTTGAAAGTGTTAATCTCTCAGTCATGTCTGACTCTGTTTGACTCCATGGAGTGTAGTCCACCAGTCTCCTCTATTCATAGAATTCTCCAGGCAAGAAGTGGAGTGGGTGCATGAGTGTGTGTTCAGCCTCTAAGTTGTGTCCAATTCTTTGCCAGCCCATGGACTGTTACCTGCCATGCTTCTCTGTTCATGGGATTTCCTAGGCAAGAATACTGGAGTGAGTTGCCATTTCCTCCTCTAGGGGATCCTCCTGACCCAGAAATTGAATCTTGTCTCCTGTATCTGCTGCATTGGCAGACAGTTTATTTACCATTGAGCCACTTGGGCTTCCCTACTAGAGTGGGTATCCATTCCCTTCTCCAGAGAATCTTCCTAACCCAGGAATCGAACCTGGGTCTCCTGCATTTCAGGCAGATTCTTCACTATCTGAGCCATTAGGGAAGCCCATCACTTACCTTATGACTATGTAAAGACAAGTTATCCACTTCAATGTAGTTTTGTATATAACGTTCTACATGTGTATTTTTCATATTTGTTGAAAAGATTTCTATGTATACCCGAATCTGCACAGCTCAAACCCCCATTGTTCAAGGGCCAACTGTATATATGGAATCTATGGCTCAGGGATCTAATCCACATCTCTAAGTCTTTTGGTTTGGCAGGCAAGTTCTCTATCATGAGCACCACTGGGCACCCTCAGATATACAGGTGATGCTACTTTAATGGCACAAAGCAAAAAGGAACTAAAGAACCTCTTGATGAAGGTGAAAGAGGAGAGTGAAAAAGCTGGCTTAAAACTCAAAATTCATAAAATTAAAGATCATGGCATCCATTCCCATCACTTCATGGCAAATAGATGGGGGGAAATTGGAAATAATGAGAGATTTTATTTTCTTGGACTCCAAAATCACTGCAAATGATGACTGCAGACACAAAATTAAAAATCACTTGCTTCTTGGAAGAAAAGCTATGACAAACCTAGACAGCATATTAAAAAGCAGAGACATTACTGACAAAGATTCATATAGTCAAAGCTATGGTTTTTCCAGTTGTAGACAGTTGGACCATAAAGAAGGCTGAGCACTGAAAAATTGATTATTTTGAACTGTGGTGCTGGGGAAGACTCTTGAGAGTCCCTTGGAGTGCAAGGAGATACAACCAGTCAGTCCTTAAGGAAATCAACTTGAATATTCATTAGAAGGACTGATGCTGAAGATGAAACTCCAATACTTTGGCCTCCTGATGCGAAGAGCCAACTCACTGGAAAATACCCTGATGCTGGGAAAGATTGAGTCAGGAGAAGAGGAAAACAGAGAATGAGATGGTTGGATGGCATCACTGCCTCAGTGGACATGGACATGAGTTTTAGCCAACTCTGGGAGAGAATGAAGGACAGAGAAGCCTGGTGTGCTGGAGTTCATGGGGTCACAGAGTCAGACACGACTTAGTGACTGAACAACAACAGATATATACATGTCAAGGCTACTCTGCAAATTCATCCCACCCACTCCTTTCCCCACTGTGGCCACAAGTCTGTTTTCTGAGTCTCTATGTTAGCCCTGCAAATAGGTTCATTGGTACCATCTTCTAGATATATGAATTAATATATGATATTTGTTTTTCTCTTTCTGGATTACTTCACTGCATATGACATACGCTAGGTTCATCCACATCGCTACAAATGGCCTAGTATCATTCCTGGGCCAGAATGATAGTTTTATAGTTTCTGGCCTTAATGATATCATTTTTGTGGCTAATATTCCATTATATATATGTACCACAACTTCTTTATCCATCCATCTGTTGATGTGCCTCTAGATAGCTTCCATGTCCTGGCTGTTGTAAATAGGGCTGCAATGAACTAGGGTACATGTGTCTTTTTGAATTATGATTTTCTCAGGGTATATGCCCAGTAGTCGAATTGCTGGGTCATATAGCAATTTTATTCCTAATTTCTTAAGGAATCTCCATACTGTTCTCCATAGTGGCTGTATCAATTTACATTCCCACCATCAGTGAAAGGGGGTTCCCAGGTGGTGCTAGTGATAAAGAACCTCCTTGGCAATGCAAGAGATGTGAGTTAGATCCCTGGACCGGGAAGATTCCCTGGAGGAGGGCATAGCAACCCACCCCAGTATTCTTGTCTGGAGAACACCTCATGGACAGAGGAGCCTGGTGGGCTACAATCCAAAGGCTCCCAAAGAGTCAGACATGACTGAAGGGACTTAGCATGCACACATTCATCAGTGCAAAGGAGTTCCCTTTTCTCCACATTCTATCAACCATTTATTGTTTATAGATATTTTGATGGCCATTTGACTGACATGAGATGATACCTCGCAGTTTTGATTTGCATTTCTCTTATAATGTGATGTTGAGCATCTTTTCATGTGTTTTTTGGCCATCTTTATACCTTCTTTGATTGGGTTGTTTGTTTTTCTGTTATTGAGCCATATGAACTGCTTGTATATTTTGGAGAGTAATCTTATGTCAGTTCATTGGCAATTATTTTCTCCCATTTTGAGGGTGGTCTTTTCATCTTGTCTATAGTTTCCTTTGATGTGCAAAAATCCTCAAGTTTGACTATCTTCCATTTGTTTATTTATTTATTTTTCCCCCCATTACTCTAGGAGGTGAGTCAAAGAGGATTTTGCTGTGATTTATGTCAAAGAGTATTCTGCCTATGTTTTCCTCTAAGGATTTTATAGTTTCTGGCCTTAAATTTGTTTTTAATCCATTTTGAGTTTGTCTTTGTGTGGTGTTAGAAAGTGTTCTAATTTCATTGTTTTTACATGTAGCTGTCCAGTTTCCCCACCACCACTTATTGAAGAGGCTGCCTTTTCTCTGTTGTATATTCTTGCCTCCTTTTTCAAAGACAAAATGCCCATAGGTGCATGGATATATCTCTAGACTTTCTGTTTTGTTCCATTGATCTATATTTCTGCCTTTGTGCCAGTACCATACTGTCTTGATGACTGTAGCTTTGTAGTATGGTCTAAAGTCAGGGAGATTAATTCTTCCAGCTTGATTTTTCTTTCTCAAGATTGCTTTGGCTATTTGGCATTTTTTGTGTTTCCATACAAATTGTAAAATTTGTTGTTCTAGTTCTGTGAAAAAGGTCATTGGCAATTTGACAGGTATTGCATTGAATTTGTAGATTGCTTTGGGTAGTATAGTCATTTTCACAATATTGGTTTTTATGTTCTAATAACATGGTATATCTCTCCATCTGTTTGCATCATCTTTGATTTCTTTCATCAGTATCTCACAGTTTTATGCATACAGGTCTTCAGTTTCTTCAGGTAGGTTTATTCCTAGGTATTTTATTCTATTTGTGCAATGGTGAATGAGATTGTTTCCTTAATTTGTTTCTGATTTGCCAGTGTACTCTTGCCCAAAAAAGTTCTTGCCCACAATGCATTATTTATTGATATCAAAAACAAGTGAGCTCTAGGAAATGCTAATGGTTTGCTCTCAAGACTAATTTTTCTAGAGGACAAAACAAAGTTTTAAAATTTCTGTACAAATTAATGTGATTGATATAATTCAAGGCTTTCAAATATTTACTAGCTTCTAAGTAATGCCTATCATTTTTCTAGGTGCTATAAATGTCATTTTTGATACTAAAGTATTCAGAAATGTTTTAGAATTATGATTTTTTCAGAATAATAAAGTAAGGTAATATACTCTTCTATATAATCAGTGATGTTTTTATAAATTAATTTTTATTGAAGTATAGTTGATTTACAATATAGTGTTAGTTTCTGCTGTACAACAGAAGGAATCAGTTATATATATATGTGTGTGTGTATACATATATATATATATATACATGCTCTTTTTAATATTCTTTTCTCATATATGTCATTGCAAACTTTCTAGTAGAGTTTTCTATGCTATACCCTAGGTTCTTATTAATAGTCTATTCTATATATAGCAGTGCATATATATAATCCCAATCTGCCAGTTTATCCCTAACCTCCACCTCCCTTGGTAACTGTAAATTTCTTTTCTACATCTGTGAGTTTATTTCTGTTTGGTAAATAAGTTCATTTGTACCATTTTTTAAGATTCCACTTACAAGACATATCAAATTATATTTGTCTTTGTTTGATCAGTGCTGAGTGAAATTCTTGCATGTCAGCTGAATAACCTACAGTTACTATGATCCTTCAGGCTAATTGGCAAATATGGCAAACACTGCTACTAGGATGGCTATTAGACTCTTTTTCTATGATGATCTAGTCTCTTGCCAAGAACTGGTTTAGATAAATGGATGTGATTGATTTGGAGTATGTGTATGAAGAAGCAAGGTGATAGCCAAATCTGAGTGAGAAGACATACACCTGTTTTTGAAATTGGCTTATTGAAGCAAGAATAGCAGCATTGGCTAGATGAGAGGGGAGATATTTAGGAAATTTTGTAATCTAAGGATCAACTGCTGTAATATCATGGGCAGTTGACTTGCTGGCTAGGAAATCTCCAAAATATATCTTAATGCTAATTTAATTGAGTATTTTAAAAAGGCTAAACTAGTAAGAGTTTGATTTGGAACTTCATAAAACATTGGCTTTTTAGAATATCATTAATATATAATTGGACAAAACATACTTTCCTATGAAGAGTAACAAAAGACTTTTCAGTCCAGGAGAATAAGCATTAGATTGATTGAGTTCTTGTGCTAAAGAACCATTTTCCTTATTAGAGTACAGGATCAGTAATTCTGACTTTCATTATACCAGCTCTGACTATAAACAACTCACACAATATATCAATATTCAATCTTTTTAATTTTTATTTTTTAATTAACACTGTTGATGTGCAATGTTATTTGTTATAGGTGTGCAACATAGTGATTAACAATTTTTAAAAGTAATACTTCATTTATATATAAAATATTGGCTATATTTCTTGTGTTATACAATGCATCATTGTATCCTATTTATTTTATACATATTTTTGTATAAAATTTTAGGTATTAAATTTTATATAAAATTTTTTGTATTTCTTAATCCCCTAAACATATTTTGCCTTTCTCCCTTCTCTCTCCCCATTGGTAACTGCTAGTTGCTTCTCTACATCTGTGAATTCATTTCATTTTGCTATATTCATTATTTTGTTGTATTTTTTAGTTTCCACATATAAATGATATCATACAGTGTTTGCTTTTCAGGCTTAATTCACTTAGCATAATAACCTCCAAGTCCATCCATGTTGGTGCAAAAGGCAAAATTTTATTTTTAATGGCTGAATAGTATTCCATTGTATATTTCTATTCACGTCTTCTTTATCTGTTCACCTGCTGATACATACCAGGTTGCTTCCATATCTTGGCAATTGTAAATAATGCTGCTGTGAGCATCAGGGTGGAGGTATCCTTTTATTGTTTTTTCCATATATATACATATACATACACATACATGGAATTAATGGGTTATATGGCAGTTCTATTTTTAGCTTATTTTAGAAACCTCCATACTGTTGCACTAATTTACATTCCTACCAACAGAGTATGAGAGTTTCCTTTTCTTCTTATCCTCACCAACATTTATTATCTGTGTTTCTTTTGGGAATAGCTATTCTGATAGGTGTGAGGTGGTATCTCATGGCTTTAGTTTGCATTTCTCTGATGATTAATAATGTTGAACGTTTTTTCACGTGCCTATTGGCTATCTGTATGTCTTCTTTAGAAAAGTGTCTATGTTTTCTGTTCATTTTTTAATTAGGTTGTTTGATTTTTAGATGTTGAGCTGCATGAATTATTTATATATTTTGGATATTAACTTCTCATCAGTCATTAGCAAATATTTTCTCTGAATCAGTAAATTTGCCAATGGTTTCATTTTCCCTGCAAATGTTTTAAAATCTAATTAGGTTCCCCCTCACCACCACCTTTTACTTGCTTTTATTTCCTTTGCTTTAAAAGAAAGATAAAAAAATATTGCTAATATTCATATATGAGTGTTCTGTATGTTTTTTCCTAAAAAAATTTATGGTTTCTGGTCTTACCTTGAGGTTTTTAATTCATCTTGAATTAATTTTTGTATATACTGTGAGGGAATGTTCTAATCTCATTGTTTTGCGTGTTGCTGTTCAGTTTTCCCAGTGCCACTTATTAAAGAAACTGTCTTTTCTCCATTATATATTCTTGCCTCCTTTGCCATAGGTTAATTGACCATAAATGCCTGAGTTTACTTCTGGGCTGTCTAGTCTATTCCATTGATCTATGTATCTGTTTCTGTGCCAGTACCATGCTGTATTACTGTATACTTCTATATACTACAAAACTACTGATTATTGTAGCTTTAGAGTATAGACTGCAGTCAGGGAGCATGATTCTTTCAGCTCTGTTCTTTTTTCTTAAAAAAAATTTTTTTTTGGCTATTTCAGATATTTTTTGTCGTTATAGTTCTGTAAAAAATGTCTTTTGTATTTTGATAGGGATTGCATTGAATCTGTTGTTGTTAGTCACTCAGTTGTGTCTCACTCTTTGCGACCCCACAGATTATAGCCCACCAGGCTCCTCTGTCCATGGAATTCTCTGGGCAAGAATATTGGAGTGAGCAGTCATTCTCTAGATTGCCTTAAATAATATGGCTATTTAAAAAATATTAACTCTTGTAATCCATTAACACAGTATATCCTTTCATTTGTTTGTGTCATCTTCAATTTCTTTCATTAGTGTCTTATAGTTTTCTGGGTACATGTCCTTTACCTTCTTAGGTAGATTTATTCCTAGGTAATTTATTTATTTATTTTTGATGCAATGGTAAATGGGATTGTTCCTTAATTTCTCTTTCTGATACTTCTTTGTTAGTGCATAGAAATGCAACAGATTTCTGTGTGTTAATTTTGTATCCTGCAAATTTATTGAATTCTTTGATGAGCTCTAGTAGTTTTCTGGTGGCATCTTGCTGCTGCTGCTGCTAAGTCACTTCAGTCGTGTCCGACTCTGTGCGACCCCATAGACGGCAGCCCACCAGGCTTCCCCGTCCCTGGGATTCTCCAGGCAAGAACACTGGAGTGGGTTGCCATTTCCTTCTCCAATGCATGAAAGCGAAAAGTGAAAGTGAAGTCGCTCAGTCGTGTCTGACTCTAGCGACCCCATGGATTGCAGACTACCAGGCTCCTCCATCCATGGGATTTTCCAGGCAAGAGTCCTGGAGTGGGGTGCCATTGCCTTCTCCGGTGGCATCTTTAGGATCTTCTATATATAGTATCATCGGTCATCTGCAAGAAGTGACAGTTTTAGGTCTTCCTTTCCAATTTGGATTCCTTCATTGAATTATCTTGTCTCATTTCTGTGCCTAAGAATTCCAATATTATGTTGCATAAAAGCAGCAAAAGTGGGCATTCTTGCCTTGTTTGTGATCTTTTCAACCTTGAGTATAATGTTAGCTGTTGGTTTATCATATATGGCCTTTTTATGTTAACACATGGTGCCTTTAGGCCCACTTTCCTAAGAGTTTTATTATAAATGGATATTGAATTTTGTGAAATCTTCTTGTATATATTGATGTGATCATATGCTTTTTATTCTTCAATTTATTTATCTGGGGTTATCACATTGATTGACTTATGGATATTGAAAAATGTTTTGTGTCACTGAGATAAATCCCACTTGATTATTGTTGGATTTGGTTTACAAACATTTTGTTGAGATTTCTATATCTATGTTTATCAGTAACATCGGCTTGTCATTTTCTTTTTGTGTGTGATATTTTTGTCTTTTTTCTCTTTTTGTATCAGATTAAGACTAGCCTTGTAGGATGAATTCAGAAATGTTACTTCCTCTGCAATTTTCTGGAGTAGCTTGAGAAGGATATATATTAATTCTTTTCTAAACGTTTGGAAGAATTCAGCTGTGAAGCCATTTGGCCTAGGACTTGTGCCTGTTTCTTCTAGATTGTCCATTTCATTGACATATAGCTGTTCACAGTAGTCTCTTACAATCTCTTTATCTCTGTAGATTCTGTTGTAACTTCTTTATAATTTCTTTTTTTTAATATTTTTTTTAACTGCAGGCTAATTACTTTACAATATTGCATTGGTTTTGCCATACATTGACATGAATCTGCTATGAGTGTACATACAATTTCTAATGTTGTTTATTTGGTTAGTTTAATTGATCTATTTCAATTTTTTTGTCCCGACTTCACTTATTTTTGCTCTGATTTTTATAATTTCTTTCATTGTACTAACTTTGAGTTTTGCTTGTTCTTCTTTCTTTTTCTTTATGTCCAATGTTAGGTTATTTATTTGAGAATTTTATTGGCTTCCCAAAGTAGGCTGGTATCAGTATAAAGCCTCTTAAGACCACGTTTGCTGCATGTGATAGACTTTGTGTTGTTGTGACGGGCTTTCTGCCCAGTTGACTGTGCAGCCAGTGGGAGGAGTTATGGCTGGAGCAGCTCACAGGAGGCTGAGGGCTGGGTCTCTGTGTCCCGTGTGTGTGTCTTGTACACCATGATTTTCTTATCTGTTAATTGATAGGAGCTAAGAGGACCTGTTTCCAGGGTTGATGGGAACAATAAATCAGATGATATGCACTCAACTCTCACAAGGTTACTTCAGTTCAGTTCAGTCACTCAGTCGTGTCTGACTCTTTATGACTCCATGGACAGCAGCATACCAGGCTTCCCTGTCCATCACCAACTACTGGAGCCTGCTCAAACTCACGTCCATTGAGTCGGTGATGCCATCCAACCATCTCATTCTCTGTCATCCCCTTCTTCCTCCGCCTTCAATCTTTCCCAGCATCAGGGTCTTTTCTAATGAATTGGCTCTACACATCAGGTGGCCAAAGGCTACTTAGGTCATAGAAAAGGTTTACCAAGTGTTAGATGCAATAATTGTGTTGTCTATATTTTTCTAAAAATAAGTAACATAGTGTATAAAGTAAGCTATTTTTTCCCTCTCATTTTCCATCCTTCACTGCACAAAGTATGAGAATAACATTGATAATGATTATAATGAAAGGTTACAGTTTACAAGCAGGACCACTTTATGGATTTTTGACCTTAGGAAAACTATTTAGCCTCTCATTGCTTCTATTTTTTCCTTTGTGAAATAAGAATGATAGTACTTATCCCCTAAGACTATTGTAAAGAATAAATAAGGTATTCAGATAAAGCTAACAGAATAGGGTTTAGTATCAGTACACACCCTATTAATATTAACTTTAAAATGTTTTTACATATATAATCTCATTTGGCTCTGACCATAGTTTTCCTAGGTGAGATTTTAAAGGATGCTAACTTATGTTGGGCCTTTTCCAAAACATATACAAATAAACATTCCACTTGAAGTGCTTTTGGCATGGATACATCAGTGTGATTATCAGGGGCTGAATAGCCCTTCTGCCCACACATAATCCTTATACACCCAGTAGTATCTGTCAGGCCTGGAAATAAAAACTACCATAGATATTTTCCAATTTAAATAGCATCAATCATATTTATACTTGAGTCCACCCTTATGGCAGAAAGTGAAGAGGAACTAAAAAGCCTCTTGATGAAAGTGAAAGAGGAGAGTGAAAAAGTTGGCTTTAGACCACCTGACCTGCCCCTTGAGAAATCTGTATGCAGGTCAGGAAGCAACAGTTAGAACTGGACATGGAACAACAGACTGGTTCCAAATAGGAAAAGGAGTACGTCAAGGCTGTGTATTGTCACCCTGCTTATTTAATTTATATGCAGAGTACATCATGAGAAACGCTGGACTGGAAGAAGCCCAAGCTGGAATCAAGATTGCTGGGAAAAATATCAAAAACCTCAGATATGCAGATGAAACCACATTTATGGCAGAAAGTGAAGAGGACCTAAAAAGCCTCTTGATGAAAGTGAAAGAGGAGAGTGAAAAAGTTGGCTTAAAGCTCAACATTCAGAAAACGAAGATCATGGCATCTGGTCCCATCACTTCATGGCAAATAGATGGGGAAACAGTGGAAACAGTGTCAGACTTTATTTTTTGGGGCTCCAAAATCACTGCAGATGGTGACTGCAGCCATGAAATTAAAAGACGCTTACTCCTTGGAAGAAAAGTTATGACCAACCTAGATAGTATGTTCAAAAGCAGAGACATTACTTTCACGACTAAGGTCTGTTAGTGAAGGCTATGGTTTTTCCTGTGGTCATGTATGGATGTGAGAGTTGGACTATAAAGAAGCTGAGCACAGAAGAATTGATGCTTTTGAAGTGAGGTTTGGAGAAGACTCTTGAGAGTCCCTTGGACTGCAAGGAGATCCAAACAGTCCATTCTGAAGGAGATCAACCCTGGGATTTCTTTGGAAGGAATGATGCTAAAGCTGAAGCTCCAGTACTTTGGCCACCTCATGAGAACAGTTGACTCATTGGAAAAGACTCTGATGCTGGGAGGGATTGGGGGCAGGAGGAGAAGGGGACGACCGAGGATGAGATGGCTGGATGGCATCACGGACTCAATGGACATGAGTCTGAGTGAACTCCGAGAGATGGTGATGGACAGGGAGGCCTGGTGTGCTGCGATTCATGAGGTCGCAAAAAGTCAGACATGACTGAGTGACTGAACTGAACTGAGGGTTACAAAGGGGGTGTGTGTGTACACACACATGTGTGTCGATTTCACAAGAGGACAATAAATAGAAAACAATGTTTTCAAGGAGTACTATACAAAGAAATATTTGTTGGGCAGAATTTTTTCCCCAGGTTAGCTCAAGTATCTTTACCCTCAGTAGTAATTTTTTAAACATTTTTTTGAGAAAATTCTCAATTATAACACAAAAGTGGAGAAAGATATATAATGAAATCCCAAACCAAGTCCAAGCTTGCTCTGCTCACCACGAAACAGGTCAATGAATCTGAGAGACAAGAGATTGAGAGATTTGAATTGGGGAGTCGGCTGACTGAGAAGATGGCAGGCTAGCACCTCAAAATAACTGTCTCACTGGGGTCTGGATATCACGTTCTTTTATAGATCAGAGATGGGGGGAAGAAGTGAAGAAGCAAAGTAAAAAGGCCATTTATCTTGTAAACATCTCCTAGAAAGCCTCAGGCAAGGGCTGTGTTCATTTCTTCCTTCCTGCTATCTATAGGTGGACAGGGTTCTGAGCAAAGGTACTCTGAGTCTGGCAGAGTGGCAGGATTCTCTGAGGCAGGCCTTTCTGTATGATTATAACAAAAAAAGCAACAACAACAACAAAATAAGTCAAATAAGCAACTCCAACATGGAGTCAGAATCGGCCTCTTCTCTGCAACACATGTACCCATCATACAGAATGACAGTGAGCAATATTCTGCTTGTAAGGAACTGAATTGCTTCTCCAAAATTCATATGTTGAAGCCGTAAGCTCTAGTATGTCAGAATATGAATATATTTGGAGTCAGGTCCTTTAAAGGGGTGATTAAGTTAAAATAGCGGGGTGTGTACCAATCTAATCTGGCTGGGGTCCTTATAAGAAGGTTTAGGACACAGGAAAGACTCCAGGGATTCCCTCACACAGAGGAAGAACATGTGAAAGCACCGACAGAGACAGCCACTTGCAGATCAAGGAGAGGAGCCTCAGGGGAAACCAATCCTGCCAGCACCCTGATCTTGGACTTCCAGCCTCCAGAACTGTGAGAAAATATGTTGCCATGGTTCAATTCACTTAGCCTGTGGTACTCTACTATGACAACCCTAGCACAATAATGCACTGCTGTCTTTGTTTCTTCTATTTCTATTACTCTACTTTTATTTTGTTAGAGTTCTTTAGTAAATTTGGCACTGGTTAAAATATCACTGTTTAGCTCATGGGCACCATGTTCTCTCCTGAAGCAATGGTTAAAGACATGCTCCAGAACAGTTGTCATCCTGAGCCCCAGAGCCACAGGAACAGCCAGTGTTTATTATAGGAGCACTTGAGGTTGGTACCAAGAGAAGGAAGCAAGTGTGGTCACTTACATTCCTATAAAGGGCAGGGTTTGGGGTCCCTTAGACCAAGGGCAGCACCACCATATTTTCTACTTCAAATTCTCTTTATACCATAGGCCAAGTTTTGAAAAATTTATTCTTGCAAATTTAGAGACATATTACAGTAAAGTCATCCTTGGACTACTCTGATTAGGAATTATTATTAAATATTTATGCAAAAACTAAAAACAGAGCCTTATATTTCAATAAAAAATAAAATCTGCTTGATGATAGAAATAGCTCATGTACAGGGCTGTCAGCAACAGAAACAGGCTTATGTTAGCCCTCGTGGATGGAAATATTACCTGGTAGCCATTCCACAGATCTAAAGCTCCATGTTAGAGCCCAGAATGTCAGGCCTAACTAGACAGGTATCAAAAGCAGGAGGGTTGGCACCTGGTAAACTCAGCCAAACACACATTCCCAGGAGGTTATGGACCAGAGGATCTTTCCATAAAGTCCTTTCGATTCCACATCTAGGGATATGGAAGATTTCAAGACTTGTAAGTTGGAAAAAGATAAGGAAATAGGAAGGAATGGAGTCCAGATCTTCAACTTTTTTTTTTTTTTAATTAAATTTTATTTTTTAGTTTGTTTTGCTTTACAATACTGTATTCGTTTTGCTAAACATTGACATGAATCAGCCACAAGTGTACATGAACTCTTAGACCGATATGAAGTAGCAGAGATCATATTTATCCTCCAACACACAATGACACCAAGAACAAACAAAATATATGAAACAAAATCTCCCATGACATTGTGTATTAGACAAAAAAGAACAGTGACCTCTGGAAGATGGGAAATAAATGAGATAAATCCTATGAATACCTGAGTTTACTGCCTAGAAAAAGTTTCTAGGCCATGCTGCAGTGACAAGGAACCCAAGCAAAGCTCAGTAGTCCCCCTGAGTGGAGGATATAAAGTTGGGAATCTAAGACACAAAAGGTAGCTTGAGTTCACAAAACAGAGTACTGAAAAGGTGACAGCTACACTGAGAAGAAAAAAAAAGTCATCATAGTCACAAAAGAGTCCAAACTACAGTTAATTGGATGCAATCTCAAAAACAACAGAATGATCTCTGTTTGTTTCCAAGGCAAACCATTAAATATCACGGTAGTCCAAGTCTATGCCCCAACCAGTAAGGCTGAAGAAGTTGAAGTTGAATGGTTCTATGAAGACCTATAAGATTTCTAGAACTAACATCCAAAAAAGAAGTACTTTTCATTATAGGGGACTGGAATGCAAAAGTAGGAAGTCAAGAGATACCTGGAGTAACAGGCAGATTTGGCCTTAGAGTACAAAATGAAGCAGGTCAAAGGCTAACAGTTTTACCAAGAGAATTCATTGGTCATAGCAAACACCCCCTTCCAACAACACAAGAGAAGACTCTACACATGGACATCACCAGGTGGTCAATACCAAAATCAGATTGATTATATTCTTTGCAGACTAAGATGGGGAAACTCTATACAGTCAGCAAAAAAAAAAAGACTGGGTGTTGACTGTAGCTTAGATCATGAACTCCTTATTGCCAAATTCAGACTTAAATTGAGAAAGTGGAGAAAACCACTAGACCATTCGGGTATGACCTATATCAAATTCCTTATGATTATACAATGGAAGTGAGAAATAGATTTAAGGGACTAGATCTGATAGAGTGCCTGATGGACTGTGGACAGAGGTTCATGACATTGTACAGGAGACAGGGATCAAGACCATCCCCAAGAAAAAGAAATACAAAGAGGCAAAATGGTTGTCTGAGGAAGCCTTACAAATAGCTGAGAAAAGAAGAGAAGTGGAAGGCAAAGGAGAAAAGGAAAGATATACTCATCTGAATGCAGAGTTCCAAATAATAGCAGGAGAGATAAGAAAGCCTTCCTCAGTGATCAATGCAAAGAAATAGAGGAAAACAACAGAGTAGGAAAGACTAAAGATCTCTTCATGAAAATTAGAGATACCGAGGAATATTTCATGCAAAGACGGGCTCAGTAAAGGACAGAAATGGTATGGACTTAACAGAAGCAGAAGATATTAAGCAGAAATGGCAAGAATACACAGAAGAACTATATAAAAAAGATCTTCATGACCCAGACAACAACTATGATATGTTACTCACCGAGAACCAGACATCCTGGAATGTGAAGTCAAAGGGCCTTAGGAAGCACCACTACAAACAAAGCTAGTGGAGGTGATGGAACCCCAGTTGAGCTATTTCAAATCCTAAAAGAAATGATGCTGCTAAGGTGCTGCACTCAATATGTCAGCAAATTTGGAAAACTCAGCAGTGGCCACAGGACTAGAAAGGATCGGTTTTCATTCCAATCCCAAAGAAAGGCAATGCCAAAGAATGCTCAAACTACCACACAATTGCACTCATCTCTCACCCTAGCAAAATAATGCTCAAGATTCTCCAAGCTAGGCTTCAACAGTATGTGAACCATGAACTTCCAGAAGTTCAAGCTGGGTTTAGAAAAGGCAGAGGAACCAGAGATCAAATTGACAACATCTGCTGGATTGTCAAAAATGCAACGGAGTTCCAGAAAAACATATATTTCTGCTTTATTGGCTACGCCAAACCTTTGACTGTGTGGATCACAACAAACTGGAAAATTCTGAAAGAGATGGGAACACCAGACCATCTGACCTGCCTCTTAAGAAATAAGTATGCAGGTCAAGAAGCAACAGTTAGAACTTGACATGGAACAACAGACTGGTTCCAAATAGGAAAAGGAGTACTTCAAAGTTATATATTGTCACCCTGCTTATTTAACTTATATGCAGAGTATATCATGCAAAATGCTATATCAGATAAAGCACAAGCTGAAATCAAGATTGCTGGGAAAAATTTCAATAACCTCAGATAACATCAACCTCATGGCAGAAAGTGAAGAACTAAAGAGCCTCTTGATGAAAGTGAAAGAAGAGAGTAAAAAAGTTGGCTTAAAATTCAACATTAGACAGTTAAGATCATGGTATCCAATCCATCACTTCATGGCAAATAGATGGGGAAACAGTGGAAATAGTGGCAGACTTTATATTTTTGGGCTCCAAAATCACTGCAGATGGTGATTGCAGCCATGAAATTAAAAGACACTTACTCCTTGGAAGGAAAGTTATGACCAGCCTAGATAGCATGTTAAAAAGCAGAGACATTACTTTGCCAACAAAGGTCCATCTAGTCAAGGCTATGGTTTTTACAGTAGTCATGTATGGATGTGAGAGTTGGACTATAAAGAAAGCTAAGCACCAAAAAATTGATGCTTTTTAACTGTGGTGCTGGAGAAGACTCTTGAGAGTCCCTTGGACTGCAAGGAGATCAAACCAGTCCATCCTAAAGGAGATCAATCCTGAATAGTCATTGGGAGGACTGATGCTGAAGCTGAAACTCCAATACTTTGGCCACCTGATATGAATAGCTGACTCATTGGAAAAGACCCTGATGCTGGGAAAGATTGAGGGCAGGAGGAGAAGGGGACGACAGAAGATGAGATGGTTGGGTGGCATCACCGACTCAGTGGACATGGGTTTGGGTGAGCTCAGGGAGTTGGTGATGGACAGGGAAGCCTGGTATGCTGCAGTCCATGGGGTTGCAAAGGTCAGACAGGACTGAGCTTCTAAACTGAACTGAAATACTCAAATGAACCTTAAAGGCAAGGCACAAAAACATCAAACCATTTTAAATAACTTAACCTGCACCGCATAATATTGTAGAATAAATATTGCAGAATATTTAAAAGGATACAAAATATCTAGAATCCACAAAGGTATAAGGTAAAATGCCTGGCATCCCATCAGAAGTTGCCAGGCAGGCAAGGAAGTAAGGGGAAAAAATTACAACCCATAAGAATAAGAAGAATCAATCAACCAGATTTGACCCAGAAATTATATGGATGATAAATAGTAAACAAGGGTAGTAAAACAGTTATTATTATATTGCTTTATCATTGTAACTGTTATTATAACTATAGTCCATACATTCAGTTAATTAGAGAAAAGGTTAAACATGTTAAGTAGAGACATGGAAATTGGCCAAGATGCAAAGGCAATTCAATGGAGAAAGGAAAGTCTTTTCAACAAATGGTGCTGGATCCTTGGCCCCTACCTCACAATGTATACAAAAATTAACTCAGTTAATCATAAATCTAAGTATAAAATGTAAATCTATAAAAAATTTTAAATCTTCCTGAACTTTGAGGAAAAACATTCTTGGACACTACAAAAGCATAGTCTGTCATAGAAAAATTGATTATACTTCATGAAAATTTAGAATTTTAGCACAACAAAGAAATGGTAGGAAATTAAAAGTCAAGCTAGTAGGTGCAAGAAAGTATTTGTAAATCATATCTCTGAAAAAGGACTTGTATTCAGAATGAAGAACTCTCAAACCTCTATTAGAAAATAGTCCATTTTTTAAAAACTGACCAAAACTTTGAACATTTGACCAAAGAAGATATACTGATTGATGGTAAATAACATATAAAACATTAGCCAACAGAAAATGTAAATTAAAACCTACAATGAAAGACCAGTGAATGTAAGAGTGACTAAAATCTTTTAAATATAAGAAATTGCCCTCTGAAGGGTCAAAAGGACTAACAGCAACTGATCTTTCATATGTCCTAGTGATATTACAAGCTAGTGGAACCGCTCTTGAAAAAAGCTTTGGCGATTTCTTATAAACATGCACTTTCCGTGTGATCCATCAATCCCACTTTTAATATTTATCTAAGATCAAGTGTCACACTTTTTTGTAAATGGAGTTTTGTTGGAACACAGCCATCCTTATTTATGTAATAAGCATGGCTTTTTCATACTTTAGTGATAGAATTGAGGAGCTATACCAGGCTACATGGCCAGCAAAACCTAAAACATTTTTTAGTTGTTCTTTTACAAAAAAAGTTTGTTGAACTCTCCCCAGAAAAAAACAAGTACCAAGGTTCACACAAAAACTTGCTCACAAATGTCTATGGCAACTATATTTACTCTGGCCAAAAAACTAACACGTACACACAAAAACTGGAAACAACTCTAATATCCTTTGATGTGATTAGATAAACTCTAGTAAATCCATACAATGGGATTTTACTCAACAATGCAAAGAAATGAATAATTGACATACAGACACAACAACATAAACGACTCAAACTAATTATGCTGAGTGAAAGAAGCCAGAGGAAAAAAAAAGAATACATATTGAATGATTCCAATTGTATAAAGCTATAGAAAATAGAAAACTATCACAACAAAGTAGAAAGCAGTTGTTGCCTGGAAACAGGGGGAAGGGGCCAGGAAGGGTGAGAGGAAGGAATCACAAATGGACAAGCAGAAACTTTAAGGATGATGGATACTGAAATTGTGGTGACAGTTTCACTAGTGTGCATCTAGTTAAACAGTTTAAGTGGCAACTTATTGTATGTAAATATGTCTCAATAAAGCTATTGAAAATACAGACCTGCTCGAGTTCAATGTCCATACATTTAACCACAATGCTCTATCTTCTTTTCTCATGAAAAGTCCCATGCTCCAACACCAGGCTGTAATAATACCCTGTGGTCCTTTAATCCCCAAGGCTCTGATCCTGGGCGTGGGCCTGGTTAGGAAGACAGGAGCTGCCTCTTAACAGAACATTTCTGCAGTCTCAGAGTCACGTCCACAAGCCTCCCACGAACCAGCCTGCAGCCCTTATCCCCATGTTGGGCTTCAACCTGCTCCATCGGGCCTTGACTGCCTCACCTGGCTCAGGTGGAGTCCCTCAGACGTCCAGAGAGAAGCCTCAGCATCTCTATTTTTGAGGCTCTGAGAAGCTAGAAGTGTGTCGATTAATTTAAAATAAACAGTGTCTGTCACAGGTTGGGGTTTCTGGAGGCAGATATGGAGACTACGCTTGAATGCAAGACATTTATCAGGGATCAATACCTATGAAAGCAAAGGGAAACAAGCAGGATTGGGCAGAGGGATAATCAAACAGACGTCTGGCAAAGCCCGGGCCAGCTTGGAGGGGAGCTCTGGAGTACCTCCCATACTGAACAGGGATGTCCTGAGTAAGGTCCAGATGCTTGGGAATTTACATCCTCATTCAGGACTGCCTCAGTCAGTCATGCGATGCAGGCTCACCAGGAAAGTGTGTGACATTGGCTGAGCCTTTCTCTGCAGCTGAGGCTGACCCTGAGGGAGCTAATGGCTGGATGCCTTGTAGAGTCAGGGTGACAAAATTGTGACATATGCTCACTTCTTTAAAAAAAAAAAATAAAACTATTATGAAGAAAATCTTTATACAAGATATAAATATGGTCTCTTTCACCAGTTTGCAAGACAGTAAACACAAGGCATGAGAAAAGAAATTGAGTCCCCTAATTAATATAACAAACTGATCAGCTTCATTAGTTTATCTTGTGTGTCTTTCACGTGTTGCCCAAGTTTCCCAAGATTTGTCACACTGTGAGATGATGCTGGGTGGCAAATTTAAGAGCTAGCTAAGAATTAAAAAGCAAAACCACATACCTGCCGTATCAGGAAGAAACTTCATGTTATATACAGAGAGAGAAACTATACATTAATTATGGGTATGCTTGACTGATTGCAAGAAGGCAGATAGGTGTGATGCCATAAGAAATGAGAAGGGAAAGCAATAATGATGCAGCCAGCAGGATCCTATTTCTGGGCTCTCAGCTTAAAATGAGTGTCGGCAGAAGTAGCAGGAGGAGCGTGGGATGCCAGCTCTGGGATTAACAACAGGAGAATTTCAGGGAACAGTTGCTACAGTAGTAAGATTCTGCCAAATACCAATACAAAAAGTTAGTAGGCTAGGACATCAAGAATAGAAACAAGTGACTGTGAGTTGGTATTTCTCAAAAATGAACTGTCAGGAGCAAGCTTTTATTAATCAAGTAATACTGTTTTGTTGTTGGGTAATACTGTTTGCAGACTATGGAAAAATAATGAATCGGAATTCACTGAACCTTTGAAATGCTGGTCTGTGAAAATAAAATGTGTGACTTTTAATGATGACAAAACTTCTATAATTTCCATGAAAATTAAATCAAGGGACAGTAGTGCTGGCAGTGGAATAAGTGGTAAAATAGGCAAGAATGGGTCTCTTATATATCCTCTCCTCCATTTGTCTCTCCCACAGTCTAGAGGGGGCCTTGGGGCTCTGGCAGCTTGAGGCTCATCTTCCAGATATCTAAGACTGCTGTATGCTCTCATTTGTATGGCAGCCTTGTCGAGACCAACCAGATCTCACCATCTCCATGGAAAGAATGTCCAGATATTGAGTACAAAGGGAAGGGGGTACTTGTTTTTACCACACAAGGACACCTAGGGGAGAGTGCCAGATACAAAGCCTGGAGACCTGGCTACAAAGCTTGACTTTGCCACATGCAAATTGCATGATCTTGGGCACCCAGTTGCCTTTCTGAACCGCAGAGTCTTCAAGTATAAAAGGAAGTAACACCCAACACCCCTGGCTCTCTCCATTACAGAGAAACATAATAAGGATTAAATATAAATAAACTCAATATGCCAGCAAATGTGAAAAACTCAGCAGTGGCCACCGGACTGGAAAAGGTCAGTTTTCATCCCAATTCCAAAGAAAGGCAATGCCAATGAATACTCAAACTACCGCACAATTGCACTCATCTCACATGCTAGTAAAGTAACGCTCAAAATTCTTCAAGCCAGGCTCAGCAATATATTAACCGTGAACTTCCAGATGTTCATGCTGGTCTTAGAAAAGGCAGAGGAACCAGAGATCAAATTGACAACATCTGCTGGATCATGGAAAAAGCAAGAGAATTCCAGAAAAACATCTATCTCTGCATTATTGACTATGCCAAAGACTGACTGTGTGGATCACAATAAACTGTGGAAAATTCTGAAAGAGATGGGAATACCAGACCACCTGACCTGCCTCTTGAGAAACCTATATGCAGGTCAGGAAGCAACAGTTAGAACTGCACATGGAACAACAGACTGGTTCCAAATAGGAAAAGGAGTACATCAAGACTGTATATTGTCACCCTGCTTATTTAACTTCTATGCAGAGCACATCATGAGAAACACTGGGCTGGAAGAAGCACAAGCTGAAATCAAGATTGCCGGGAGAAATATCAATCACCTCAGATATGCAGATGACACTACCCTTATGGCAGAAAGTGAAGAGGAACTAAAAAGCCTCTTGATGAAAGTGAAAGAGGAGAGTGAAAAAGTTGGCTTAAAGCTCAACATTCAGAAAACGAAGATCATGGCATCTGGTCCCATCACTTCATGGGAAATAGGTGGGGAAACAGTGGAAACAGTGGCTGACTTTATTTTTTTGGCTCCAAAATCACTGCAGATGGTGATTGCAGCCATGAAATTAAAAGACCCTTACTCCTTGGAAGGCAAGTTATAACCAACCTAGACAGCATATTCAAAAGCAGAGACATTACTTTGCCAACAAAGGTCCGTCTAGTCAAGGCTATGGTTTTTACAGTAGTCATGTATGGATGTGAGAGTTGGACTGTGAAGAAAGCTGAGTGCCGAAGAATTGATGCTTTTGAACTGTGGTGTTGGAGAAGATGCCTGAGAGTCCCTTGGACAGCAAGGAGATCCAACCAGTCCATCCTAAAGGAGATCAGTCCTGGGTGTTCATTGGAAGGACTGATGAAGCTGAAACTCTAGTACTTTGGCCACCTCATGAGAAGAGTTGACTCACTGGAAAAGACCTAATGCTGAGAGGGATTGTGTGCAGATGGAGAAGGGGACAACAGAGGATGAGATGGCTGGAAGGCATCACCAACTCGATGGACATGAATTTGAATGAACTCCGGGAGTTGGTAATGGACAAGGAGGCCTGGCGTGCTGCAATTCATGAGGTTGCAGAGTCGGACACGACTGAGCAACTGAACTGAACTGATAAATAAAATGCTTCATAACAATAAATTATATAGTTACATCACAGTTCTAGAAATCCCTTGAGGAGAATAAAGGAAAATATTATTAACTGAACTTCAGGAGGAAAGCCAAGAAATATAGGGACATGAATTAACACATGATGTTCCTGCTGATACAAAACTCAAACTGGCTTCAGACACTATCAACATTAAAAGACCAAGCTTATTCTTTGCATTTTAAATTTAAGGAAGGCAAATAAGTCTTTGTTTAATATTTTAAAGGTAAAAGTATCAAATATTGAATCAATTACTGAGGTCTAGAGATTCATACATGCATCTAGCACCTTAAAACATACATTACTTATCTCTTCAATTAGCCAAAGTACTTTTGGATGAGGAAATCTGAGCTTATACTCTAGCTTATGCCACTCACTAAGTTTTGGTTTCCAGATGGAAACTCACAACATGGATACAACCGCTGTTGTATGTACTATTGTGACAGTGCTGTTGTTTATTCCAATAACCATGTCACATGGTGCTTCCAAAGAACAAATTCTTGGAGAGGAGTCAGAATGGGAGACTGTATGAGACAGATGTTTATAAGCAATGTGTAAAATTCCCTGTGGACTCTCAGAAATAACTGGGTGAGGGTTTCATCAGAGTAGGACTGCAGATCCTATGTCAGCTGAGAGGGAAAGAGAAAGTATTCTTTTGTTCACTGTGACACCCATTTGTATCCGCAAGTTGAGGAAGCTTGGAGAAACATCCCAATATCTATAGGCATTCCACTGAATTAGAACGCAAAGAAACAAAATACTGATCAAAGTACTCCTGCCTTTCTTAGTCAACATTTAAACATCTTCAGATAGTCAGCTCCTTCAGTCAGGGAGCTGCAAAAAACAAATGACCAATAAATTCCTACTGAAGCGGCTTGCACAAGCAGAAAGACAAGTGTTCTTATACTACTATACGCAAGTGCCAATTACTCAGAGCAAAAGATTTCTATAACGTGTTTTTCTGACTTGGAATTCTACAGAAGTTTCCTAGAAACTCTCCTCAGGACCTGCCTGTGTTCTTCCAGGGCTGCCAGAAAAGCTTCCTCTCAGTAACCTAATTTCATCTATTCCTTTCATTCTGTGCAAATCTTCTCACAAGAAACAGGAGTACAAGTTTTCTCATTAAGAAATGACAGGCAATTCCAAATGTTACTTGTAGAGTGTAGCAGGTTGAATAGGGCCCATCCAAAATTCATACTCACCTAGGACTTCAGAATATGACCCTTCTTGAAAATAAGGTCTTTACATATGTAATTAGGTATAGATCTCAAAATGATATCATCCCAGATTTATAGTGGATCCTAAATCCCATGACTTGTGTCTTTGTCAGAGAAAAAGGGAAATTTGGAATAGAGACACAGGGCAAGCGAAAAGATGCAGCCACATAAAAACAGAGGCAAAGATTAGAGTGATGTAGCACCAAGCCAAGAAATGCCAGAGATGACTAGAAGCCTAGACTTTAAACTTCTAGCTCTATAACTGCCAGAGAATATCTTTCTGTTTTAAACCACCCAGTTTGTGGCACTTTGTTACAACATTCTTGGCAAATGAATACATCAGCTTTAGAATCAGTTTGTTAGTTATTCAGTTATATGAAGCTTCTGTATCCTTTTCTGTTAAGGGGGACTAGTATCTTCCTTATTAATAAGATGATTCTAGCATTTAAGTCAATTATATATTTATATAACTTGAAATATTTAAAAACAAGCTGGTGTAGCTTGATGAAAACCAGAAAGTAGGTCTATCCTGTACGTCAGAGTGATATGACACAAAATGAAATGTTTCTTTAACAAAATTTTAATAATTTCCAAAGTAATTAACTAATCAGTCTTGGTCAAACATTGATATCACCTGTAGATTTTTTTTTTTAATTTGAACCCCACCCTAAACTAGTCTCTCAGGCTGGGAGAGGCATTGGGGTTATTGTTGATGCTGATGGTTGGTTAGTTTTGGTTTAACAGGGCCCTCATTTGTGCAGACTTTCACATTTATTTCCATTTCATAAAACATGAAATAGAACCTTAATAGATTTTGTCTAGTAGTGTCTCCAATAATTTGCTTTCCTCATGTCACGACATAGAAAATGTGACAAAATAATGAGGGTCCAGACTCAAAAAATCCACCATAGCCCAAACAGTGACCCCTTGCAAACATCCCTAATAATCCAGATACTCAGGGGAAAAGACAGAGACATAACAGGACCTGGGAGGCTTTGCTGGAGGGCTTGAACCAGGACAAATGTGGCCTCCAGCAACAGAATGCAATAAAATTATTATTAGGGACTGAAAGTAACTGCATGTGCTGTTGGAGCAATAAGACACAAAAAGGGCAGAAACTGTTGCTTCTGAGGTGACAGGAACTAAAGCAGAGTAATTATTCCATGTCTTCCCTGTACAAAGCACCACCAAGGGGGTGGGCAGACTAGCTAAGATACCCCTCCAACCCAACTCGCAAATCCACCCCTACCCTCACCCCCATTTAAGGAACCAGCTCACCCAGAGGGAGCAAGAGCACCTGTTTCTTGTTCTCTCTCCCTTTTGCTGCAGTGTGAGTCCCAGGAAAGCCTTGGCTGAATTACTCATCTGGCCTCTTACAAATTTCTATTGATTAAAGAGCCCAAGGGCCCAGGTTGGTAACATTACCACTGATTACTACTTTAATCTCTATTACAAATTCCAGTCCAGATGGCTGAAAATAAACCTTTCCACTCAGTTCATGGAGTAGCAGTTTATTATACCACAATCTCCACTCTGTTTTGTTGTTCATGTGTGTATGTGAGCACACATGTTAGGACTGTGTGTATGTAATTTCAGTTAGCAGTGCATAGTTTATTATTTTCTATTCCATGCTTTTGCTTCTCCTCAGCCTAATCATACAAAAATTTTCAATCACACAACATTGCAAAGCCCTTGAACATAATCTGTATTTTGCTTCATTAGATAAGAGGCATTGATTGCCTTCCCATCTCAACTGTAACAAATAAGTCATCTCTGTAGGCACAGTGCCTCACAATGTATCCAAAAATAATGTTAATAAAGATAGCTTTGAATCTCAAATATAGAGCAAATTTTCTCAAAGAGAAAAGCTAAAAGTGTTCTTGGTAATAGAATTGCCTGTTGCCATGGGAATGAATCTAAAGATTCTATGACATTTCCTGGGACCACATGAGCTGAGAGGAAAGGATGCTTTTTAGACATCAACCCCATGTTTATACCTTTACCTGGGCAACTATGGGGAAGAAAAAGCTCAAGATAAAAGTATTTATGTGGTTCAGTCATTACAAGCTTGCTATCTGAAACTGGTTGTCTTTTGCAGGTACACAGTTACAAAAGAAAAACAAAATGAGAGAAAACAGCAGATCACCTAATACCATTAAATCCTAAAATATAATGTGTGGGATAACAATAAAGTTCTCATTTTCATGTCTCCAACTCTACCCCAAAACAAGTAACGCTAAGCTTTACTGTTCACACAATCACAGGGTCTGCAGGTAGGAGTGTAGCAACCAACACCATTGTCTCACACACCTTTTGTCGTCATCTGGCTTTCAAATAGGACTCCCAGGGACTTAGCTGACTGGTTCTGCTGCAATAGAAACAGGACCAGGAAGCCATTCTGACTTCCTTGCTTTGACTCTGTTCTTTATCATGGAACCCACTTTCAGAAGTCGAGACAAAAGTGGCCCTAATCAGCACCCCATGGACACTGCGTGAAAGACCATCACCAAGCTACAGCTTTGTTCCTCAAAGAGTGGGGCACCACCAGCCAACTCCCCCCCCAACCCCCCGTTAGCCAGCATCTAACAAAGGTTCATCCTGTAAAACAGAATATCTCCTACTGTCAAGAAACAAGGATGTAATAAACTCAATGATTTCAGGGGCTCCCAAAAAGGAAAACAAAGCCTGCACCCCAGTAGATGCCATTCTCCTTTGTTATAAACTTATATACACCCTGACTCCCTCTCCTGCCTTCTCAGAGCAGTCTCTCAGGGCTACCTGAGATGCTCCCTCCTGGGCTTGAAGTCCCCAAAATTTTCCCACCAAATGAAATAACCCTCTATTTTTCGGCTGTAAATACTTTCAGTCAACAGTCTCTTTCTAAAAATTGCTTTTTTCCAGTTATATAGAAACAAACAAAATTACTAATCTCCAACCATGCTTGAACATATAAAAATGGCAAGTTCTTCTGGTCAACCAATGTCATTATTCTTCAAGGCTCTACTTAGAATGCACATATTAAATATATTAATATGAAAAATCCTACATGGTTTTAAATTTTATTTAAAGAATTAAGAGGACTAAGAGAAAGGAGGAGGTGCCCTGAGACTTCTGACCCCACAGGCATTCCTACTTTTTTTAAATTACAGATTATTGATGTGTCCAAGTTTCAAGGTTCCATCCAGCAGCATATTATACCAGTTCCAAGTCTTTATCCTCTCCAGGGAACCTGGGTTACAAAAAATGCTCCCATGTGAGTGCATGCCATCCTGTCAGACCTGATGTTCTCACCCAATATTTTCAAGATCCAACCCACATGGGTTCTTCTGGCTTCACCCAGTGTCTGTTAGCCAATTTGTTTAAGCAAATAAAGTATGTTATTCTAGAGAACTCACCTTCCCTCTTATTTTACCTGCTGGTCTGGGGGTATGAGACAAGGTGCGGGTGGATCTTGAGAAAAAGCATCATCTTTCAAGGCTTCTTCCTCAGGCTAGGTCTTTGAAAGCGTTTCAGGGAAAGAAAGGCTGCTTTCCTCCACCCTCGGACCCAGAGAAGAAGTGGCTGCTGCTGGCCCCGAACTCAGAAGACTCTAGAGTTTCAAGTTTTTATCCATCCAAATGTTCCCTTCCCAGGTCTTTTCCCTTGTTTTTCGGTAGAAACTTGTCACACTGTGCACTCAGTCCTTATTTATTTAGCTCTATCATATAAGCCTGATTTTCAACATACTTGAAAATCTTCCCTGTGACCTTACAAGAGAAGAATTTTTTAAATGCTGCCATGAAGGACCTTTGGCTTTTATGCCTCACTCCAAGCTGACAGATAGCTGAACTGAGCTAGTTGTTTTTGTTCTTGGGAATTTCCACAGCCAGTGCTGCAATTACTTAAGTCATCAATATCCTCACAGTCTTCAGGTGCTTGAGCAACTGTTTTACCTTGCGCATGTACCACTTCCTAACCTACCTCAGATGAGCCTTTTTTATTGTGATGTTTCACTATGCTACAGATTATCATCAGAAATTACTCACTACTAGCGATTGGTCCTTGTTGCTATTCGATGAGAGATTGCTCCAGAATATTACCCCACATGTCTGCTTTCTAAAGCTATTCCTTATGCTAGATCACTATTTGGAGTTCCCCCCAAATCGGTGCCTTAAATAACGACTTCTCTATAGTAGTTTATTTAGTTGCCAATTCCAGTGAAGAGAAGTGAATCACCAGGAAGAATGAGGAAGGGGAAATAATACATATATATGTTATTGATATTGTCATTGTGAACAATAAAGTCTTAATTTCACAGGACCTCCTGAGCAACAAAGAAAGTACCTCCCCAAATCATCCCTTGGAGGCAGAAGCAGTCATCCACGAGTTACCATCATGCACACTGGTCCAGAATATCACTCAGCACCTCCTTGGACTCCAGTCACTAGATTTGCTAGAATTCCACATTTGGAGCTCATCTCAGGCTCCACATTCTTCCATATCTCCTATTCCCAACATTTCAACTTCATAATTGCATATTTAATTGTGGTTTTGATTTGCATTTCCCTGATAGCTAGTTACAGTGAGCATCTTTTCATGTGTTTGTTCAGTTCAGTCACTCAGTCATGTCCGATTCTTTGCAACCCACTGCAGCACACCAGGCTTCCATGTCCCTCACCAGTTCCCGGAGCTTGGTCAAACTCATGTCCATTAGTCGGTGATGCCATCCAACTATCTTATCCTCTGCCATCCCCTTGTCTTCCTGCCTTCAATCTTTCCCAGCATCAGGGTCTTTTCCAGTGAGCAGTTCTTAACATCAGGTGGCCCAAGTATTGGAGCTTCAGCTTTAGCATCAGTGCTTCCAATGAATATTCAGGACTGATTTCCTTTGAGATAGGCTGATTTGATCTTCTTGCTGTCCAATGGACTCTCAAGAGTCTTCTCCAGCATTACATTTTGAAAGTATATAAATTCTTCAGTGCTCAGACTTCTTTACGGTCCAACTCTCACATCCATACATGATGCTGGAAAAACAATAGCTTTGACTATATGAACCTTTGTTGGCAATGTGCCATCTCTGCTTTTAATATGCTGTCTAGGATTGTCATAGCTTTTCTTCCAAGGAGCAAGTGTCTTTTAATTTCATGGCTGGAGTCACCATCCACCGTGATTTTGGAGCCCAAGAAAATAAAATCTGTCACTGCTTCCAATTTTACCCCCTTCTATTTGCCATGAAGTTAGGGGATCAGATGCCATAATCTTACTTTTTTCAATTTTGAGTTTCAAGCCAGCTTTTTCACTCTCATCTTTCAACCTCATTAAGAGTCTTTAATTCCTCTTCACTTTCTGCCATCAGAGTGGTATTATCTGCGTATCTGAGGTTGTTGATATATGGTTGTTGATATATCTGGCAGTCTTGATTCCAGCTTGTAATTTATCCAGTCCATTATTGGCCACAGGACTGGAAAAGGTCAGTTTTCATTCCAATCCCAAAGAAAGGCAATGCCAAAGAATGCTCAAACTACCACACAATTGTACTCATCTCAAACGCTAGTAAAGTAATACTTAAAATTCTCCAAGCCAGGCTTTAGCAATATGTGAACCATGAGTGTCCAGATGTTCAAGCTGGTTTAGAAAAGGCAGAGGAATCAGAGATCAAATTGCCAACATCCGCTGGATCATCAGAAAAGCAAGAGAGTTCCAGAAGAACACTTATTTCTGCTTTATTGACTATCCAAAGCCTTTGACTGTGTGGATCTCAATAAACAGTGGAAAATTCTGAAAGAGATGGAAATCCCAGACCACCTGACCTACCTCTTGAGAAAGCTGTATGCAGGTCAGGAAGCAACAGTTAGAACTGGACATGGAACAACAGACTGGTTCCAAATAGGAAAAGGAGTATGTCAAGGCTGTATCTTGTCACCCTGCTTATTTAACTTATATGTAGAGTACATCATCCAGCACAAACTGGAATCAAGATTGCCAGGAGAAATATCAATAACTCAGATAAGCAAATGACACAGCCCTTATGGCAGTAAGTGAAGAGGAGCTAAAGAGCCTCTTGATGAAAGTGAAAGAGGAGAGTGAAAAAGTTGGCTTAAAGCTTAACATTCAGAAAACTAAGATCATGGCATCCGGTCCCATCACTTCATGGCAAATAGATGGGGAGACAGTGGAAACAGTGGCTGACTTTATTATGGGGGGCTCTAAAATCACTGCAGATGGTGATTGCAGCCATGAAATTAAAAGACACTTACTCCTTGGAAGAAAAGTTATGACAACCTAGATAGTATATTAAAAAAACAGAGACATTACTTTGCCAACAAAGGGCCATCTAGTCAAGGCTGTGGTTTTTACAGTAGTCATGTATGGATGTGAGAGTTGGACTATAAAGAAAGCTGAGTGCCGAAGAATTGATGCTTTTGAACTGTGGTGTTGGAGAAGGCTCTTGAGAGTCCCTTGGACTGCAAGGAGATCCAACCAGTCCACCCTAAAGGAGATCAGTCCTGGGTGTTCATTGGAAGCACTGATGTTGAAGCTGAAACTTCAATACTTTGGCCACCTGATGTGAAGAGCTGACTAATTTGAAAAGACCCCGATGCTGGGAAAGATTGAAAGAGGGAGGTGAAGGGGACGATAGAGGATGAGATGGTGGGATGGCTTCACTGACTCAATGGACATGGGTTTGGGTAGACTCTGGCAGTTGATGATGGAAAGGAAGGCCTGGAGTGCTGCAGTTCATAGGGCCACAAAGAACAGACTTGACTGAGCAACTGAACTGAACTCTACATCTACGTTAAATAAGCAGGATAACAATATATAGCCTAGTATTTCTTTCCCAACTTCAAATAAAATCATGATACATCTTATAATTCATGATGCTGTAGATCAACGAAATCCAGTACCTAGTAGTAGAGTATATCTGGTCAATAATATGTTTTCAATAATTGTGCCTAGTACATAGTAAGTATTCAACTAATATTTTTTGAATACAGGATTGAATTAAGAAATTTTTGGCACAAAGATGAGAAAATTTTCTCTACCAATGAACTATTATTTTTCCTTTCTTTATGTGGAAATTTTATTATTCACCCTATCACACTTTTTGCCCAAGTTATCTGGAAGCCCAAAGCTAATTCTTACAGCCAAGTTCAGGAAATTAACTTGATAACGTTAGCCATTATCCCAAGGTATCAAGTCTGGAGAAAAGGAAAAGGAGATCATATTATTCTGATTAAATAAACATAAAAAACACCAGCTACTCTTGCTATAGAAGGAGTAATCTACTGTATTGAACTTAGATCATAAGAGATTAGTGCTCTGTTGGTGGAAATAGGATATACAGTAACAGCAGATGTGTTTGGGAGGAAGTTGCATTTTAAAATGGTGAATTTGGGGACCTGAAAAAATATCCCAAGGAAGATGAAAGAATTCCAGGATAAATTATTTAGTAAAAGTCAAAGATTTTCCTGAAGTATAGTAGGCATAATCTTCCTTATGCAACTTTTGTTAGCTAATTTATTATTGTGCCAGTTGCTTTACACCATTCATGAAACAGATACGTAAAGGGTACATCTGATGTTCTGGGCACTGTGATAGAAATCATGGTATCATGGTGAATAAGTGGAGGAGGATGAGTTCCCTCCTTTTATAGTGTTTATATTTTACTTGGAGAAGGCTGGTAATCAAAAGCAACAACAAAAATCGACAAATAAATACAATGCTCCAAAGGAAACAGGGAGGGGATAGAGAATATTTGGAGACACTACTTCATATCAAGGAGATCTTTCTGAAAAGCTGACATGTGAAATCAGAATCACACACACACACACACACACACACACACACACACACACAGAGTCACTGGAAGGGAAGATGGAGAACAAGGGGAGAGTGAGCTTGATGGATTTGCTGCTGGAACACCAGGACAGAGAGCTGGCAGTAGATAAGGGCAGGACCTTAGTCAGCTCCATCTGCAGTAACAGATACAAGGGACTGGGTGGCTTAAACAATAGCTTATTTCTCTCAGTTCTGGATGCTTGGAAGTCCAAGACCAAAGTGCCTACTTATTCTGTCCCTGGTGAAGGCCCTCTTCTTAGTTTGCAAACATCTTTTTATGTCCTTACATGGTGGTAAAGAGTGAGCTCTAGTCTTTCTCTTCATATAAAGGCACCAATGCCATTGTGGGGGCTCCAGCACAAGAACTTCATCTAAACCTAATTACCCCCAAAGATCCACCTCCTAATACATCCCATTGGAGGCTAGGGTTTCAATGTGTATGAATTTTGAAAGAACATGAACATGCAGTCCATAACAGGCAGTAACGACAGGGGCCGGTGCTCACAAATCATGAGGATCATGTCTGGGAATTTGAGGTTTAAGTGTAATCAGAAGCTATTTGAGGGTTTAAAGTAGAAGCATTGACACAATTAATGACACAGTTATGCATACATACATGTACACATTTTTTTTCACTCATTCTTACTACTATAGGACAAAGATAGACTAAAGTGTCTAGTTAGAAACCACTTCAACAATCCTGGCAAAGCAATGGTGGACCGTCAGCAACAGAGGTAGGTGGTGGAATTACAGGTAGAAGGGAGCGAGAAGATTCCAGATCTGTTCGGGTGAATATGCTGACAGGAGTTGATTATAGGAGTGTGAGAAAAAGAGTGGAACAGACATAGCCCTCTGGGATTTGAGCCTAAGCTCTTGGGAAGATGGTGTTACTGTTCAGTAGGAGAGAAAAAGACTAGGGAAGAACAGGTGGTAAGGGGGATGGGAGGCTGAGAAATGAAGAGTAAAAACATGATAATTTGACTTTAAGCCTCTTGTGATAATGGCAAGGAATAATGTGGGCATGTTTATGAGTATAAAAGGATATAAAGCATTATTTTATAAGTTGCAACAGAGTAATTGCCATATTATGATTCCTTGCACACACCAAATGAAAGAATACAATCTATTCATCACTGACTGGAAAATGAGCTCATAATCCATACAGCTTTATTCCATCTGTAGCGTATATTTTTCATGATTATTTAGCAACTCTTCAAGAAGAAAAGAATTAGTGAGCAACATTTTTTTACTCAGAGATTTATTTTAAAACTCAGAGATGCCAAAATATTCTCTATCAAAAAATGACACTATTTTTAATGACATTATTTTTTAAGAGTGTAAAATCTGACACTATTAACAAATGAACATAGAAACCAATTTTAAAAGCATGTTCTCTTACAACTTGATATTTTAAATAGAAAAACTACAAACCTTTGAATGGTGTTAAATCCTCCTCACAACTAAATGGAACTGATGGCACGAGAAATTGATAGCAAAGAAATCCACTTTTTAAAAGAAGCAGAAAAAGAAAACTTTCTAATTTGATGACTCCTAAAATACACTTTCAATGTGAAAGCCCTTTCTTTGTTTTCACAATGGAGGGTAGTCTGTGAGGGACATTTGGCCCATGAGAATTGGCTCAGAAACACCCCTTCCTTGAGCAAACAGAAGAATTATCCAGTTAGAAAAGAAATAGTATAGAGAAGTCAAAATCGAATGAAGATGGCACAAGGGTAAAAGTGGATTTGATTTGGTGGAGAAGCAGAGTATTCATTGATTTATCTTTGCGTGATGGCCTATGAGTGATTTTTAAACTTTTTTCTAGAAGTCTCAGCATTTTTCTCACTTAAAAAGCTAACTGAAATGTTAAGCACAAGAGGGAATCAATGAACAGATTATGGAAACAGAAAACATGCAGAGTGTGGTGGGAAAGCCGCAGGAAAACTGCCATGAAAGGAGATAGAAGAAATTCGGAAAGTGCAGGATAATGATAAACCTCTACAAATTTTCACCTGTCTCTCTGCTGCTCTGTCAAAAGGAACAAAGGCCTTTATAGGTCCTGCGCCCTGAAATCTGATCTCAATATGATGGCAAGGAAGCTAGAATATTGCAAGTCCAGAATATTAATATGTAGGCCTTCTACATCAAAATGCTTATCAAAGGGATTTCAGCACTCTCCTAGCCCCACATGCCTGGCAGGATTATATTTTATGAATAAAAAATCAGAATACATAGTGCCCCAGATATGACTATACAATGAAGGACACTGCAGAAAATCTAAAATCTGGACTCTCCAGCTTGCAAAGTCAAATGTCTTATGCTGTATGTGCTAGTAGTAGCTACATCTTTGAAGCAAAGCAGATAAAGAGAAATTTAAGAATACAGTACATTAATATTAGCTACTGAGCAAAATTTTAATCATTGAAGAGTTATAATGCCCTCAAGATAGCATTTGAATAACATTCTTTTCCTTTCTGCTGTGTCTCATTGCTTTCTTCAGAGATAAGAAGGGCTATAAAGGGTTCTTATAAAAGCTATTGTTATCCTTTCCTATGTCAATGGTTTATTTTACCCATCAAGCAATTGTGAATTCCTTGTTGAGAAATGCTGAAATCTGTGGTTCATAAATAACAGACAGATAAAAAGTATTGTTAAGCAGTGTGCCAGGAGCTGTCATCTATTTGTTTTAGCAATCCTAAAATCTAAACATTTATGCATTATATTTCTGAGAAGATATTACAGAAGAGAGGATAATATTTATATGGCATATTTGGAAATGGACAAATGCAGACTCAGGAGTCAGTTTAGCAGCAGCAATCTACCACTTTACAAACAAACAAACAAACAAATATATATATATATTCATATATATTCTAATGTATTCTAATATATATTCCAAATAGGGCCCAGATAAATTTAAAGAATTTAGAAAGACTTTGGAGCCTAGGAGTACATTTATGCTAATGCCACTAGGATGTCAGCAACATGTTCACCATGATGAAAATCATGAAGAAAGAAATTTTCAGTATTGTACCCTTGGAATTTTGGGAGTTTAGGCTTAAATAAACTATAACCTAAACATACTTTGGATGATCTGCTATTCTGGTTTCCTCTACCTCGTTGACAAAATCGTACTAAAAATAGCTATTAAATTAAAAGTCACCAAATTGGAAACCAGTAAGTGTGACTTCTAGGGACCCCTGGGTAAAGGAAGATTCCTTGGTGTCTTCACCAGATGAATGAGAATTATAAAATCTGTCATAAAATGTGAGAATGTTACAAAACAAAGTACTACATCATTTGGGAATAAAATTTATAAAGCATGTGAAATCATTCCCTTTCATTACAAGGTTGTCTTTTTATTAGGAACACTTGAGTCTTTGCTAAGTCACAAGTCCTTAACCCTGAGATGACCAGATCACTAAATAAGTAACATCAGATTCTGTGGCTTATAATCAAAGGTTCAGTTCTTTATTTAAATTTTAAGGGTTTTAAAAACATCTTAGCTAAACAGAGGAAATAAAGCCAAAACAAACTCATGTCATTTCTCAAGAAAGAAAATTTTCTTAAAATATTACAAAGCATGAATTTATAAAAAAAAAAAAAAAACATTTTGTAACACAAAAGATGCCAATAAAAGCTCCTACACCATAAAGGAACATGACCATAGCACAAGAGTTATAGAAAGTCATACTTATAAATTTTTAAGAAAATTTGATATAGAATCTCTTTTATACTCAGTATAATTGTAAGAAGAAATGATGTTTATGAAAAAAGAAAACTTGCTTCATTATTATCAAGTGACTTTGGGAAAATTACATAATTTCTCTGTGGAAGATTAAAGTTTCCAAAACTGACAAGAGTAACATTTCTGGTTTCACATGGTCTTTTAGAGCCTTACCACATTTCAATATGGGCTTCCCCAGTGGCTCAGCAGTAAAGAATCGCCTGCAGTGCAGGAGACAAGGGTTCAATGCCTGGATCGGGACAATCCCGTGAAGGAGGAAATGTGAGCCCACTTCACTATCTTGCCTGGAAAAACCCATGAACACAAGAGCTTGGCATGCTACAGTACATAGGGTCACAAAGAGTCAGACATGAATGAAGCTACTTTCTTCACATTATTTTCATCATGGTGAACATGCATGCCCTCAGTTAGAGTAGAAATCCATCCCACCCCTCCTTGATATTGGGTGTGCCTTTGTGCTGCTTCAGTGGATGTAATGTAATAGAAGTGGGATTGTGTGCCTTCCAACATGAAATCATATGAGGTGACACAGCTTCGCCCTGCCTCGCTCTCTTGAGGAACACTTACTCTTCAGACCCAGCCACCATGACCAGTGAGGCAGACCTCACATGGCCTGTGAGGAAGACCAGGCCAAATGCAGAGATTACCTGTAGATACCCAGTTAAAGTCTCAGTCAATAGCCACCATCCATGACCAGCCACAGGCAGGAAAAGGTCTTCAAATGATTTTGGCCCTAACTCTAGAGAGGGCCTGGCGGGCTACATTTCATGGGGTTGCAAAAAGTCCCCGACTGAGAGGGCCTTCAAATCACCCCAACTGACACTGAATGGAACAGAGCTGGGTACCTCTGTTAAACCCTACCTAAACTGCAGATCTGTGACCAAAATAAACAGGCCTGATTTTTTAATCCAATATATTTTGGGTGATCTGTTTGTAGCAATACACATTCTCTAAACCTCAGTTTCCCTTTCCCTATCTCCAAAGTGATAACACTGATCCCTAAAAATGTTTTGAGAACTAAATGAGATTATGCATGTAAGCATATAGCATGGTATTTGACACAAAGAAGACGCAGTAACTATTAACTTTAAAGATCAGATCAGAAAATAGATCATAAGGGAAAAAGCTGTCTGAGAAGCAGGCGGGAACTTAAATGAGTAGCTAGATAAAATGAAGAAATATTTTCAATGAAAAACGTGGTGAAATACTAAAACAACAAAACTGACAACATATAAAATGGAATGTTTGTTGTAAAGTCACACACACAGAAAAAAAAATCTCCCAGAATACAAAGGAAAATGAGAAAAATAACATGATTACAGAGAAGATAAAGGAAAGGATACAATGACAGTATAGCCAACTACTGTTCCTGAAAAGACTAGGGCAGATACATGAAAGCAAATATGACCCTAAACACACACACACACAGGAAAAATACAAAATGAAAGCTTTTTAAGCTAAAAACCTCCAACTCTGTAAACTCACAATTCCCCAAATAGAAGTAAAACTTAACTATTTGAAAATATGCAGAGGTGATATCATGCACATCAGAGAAAAAGAAAAACCAGAAACTTTCAGGGAGAGGAAATGTTTACTTATAAGTGAAAAAATAAACCTGCTTCAAAAATATTATTAATACAGGGAAACTACTGAGTATTTTAAAGGCTTTACTAGGGTATGTGTGTATGTTCAGTCACTCAGTCGTGTCCAACTCTTTGCCACTCATGCACTGTAGCCCACCAGGCTCCTCTGTCCATGGAATTCTCCAGGCAAAATACTGGAATGAGTTGTTATTTCCTACTCCACGGAATCTTCCTGACCCAGGGATCAAACCTGCGTCTCCTGTGTCTCCTCCATGGTGCCACCTGGGAAGCCCTTCATTCAGTTCAGTTCAGTCGCTCAGTCCTGTCCAACTCTTTGCAACGGCATGTATAGCAGCATGCCAGGACTTCCTATCCATCACCAACTCCCGGAGTTTACCCAAACTCATGTCCATCAAGTCAGTGATGCCATCCAACTATCTCATCCTCTGTCGTCCCCTTCTCCTCCTGCCCCCAATCCCTCCAGGCATCAGAGTCTTTTCCAACTCTTCACATGAGGTGGCCAAAGTACTGGAGCTTCAGCTTCAGCAATAGTCCTTCCAATGAACACCTAGGACTGATCTTCTTTAGCATGGACTGGTTGGATCTCCTTGTAGTCCAAGGGACTCTCAAGAATCTTCTCCAATACCTCACTTCAAAAGCATCAATTCTTCAGTGCTCAGCTTTCTTCACCATCCAACTCTCACATCCATACATGACCACAGGAAAAACCATAGCCTTGATAGACGGACCTTTGTTGGCAAAGTAATGTCTCTGCTTTTTAACATGCTATCTAGGTTGGTCATAACTTTCCTTTCAAGGAGTAAGTGTCTTTTAATTTCATGGCTGCAATCACCATCTGCTGTGATTTTGGAGCCCAAAAAAAGTAAAGTCTGACACTGTTTCCACTGCTTCGGCATCTATTTCCCATGAAGTGATGGGACCAGATGCCATGATCTTCGTTTTCTGAATGTTGAATTTTAAGCCAACTTTTTCACTCTCCTCTTTTACTTTCATCAAGAGGCTTTTTAGTTCCTCTTCACTTTCTGCCATAAGGGTGGTGTCATCTGCATATCTGAGGTTATTGATATTTCTCCCAGCAATCTTGATTCCAGCTTGTGCTTCTTCCAGCCCAGCATTTCTCATGATGTACTCTGCATAGAAGTTAAATAAGCAGGGTGACAACATACAGCCTTGACGTACTCCTTTTCCTATTTGGAACCAGTCTTTTGTTCCATGACCAGTTCTAATTGTTGCTTCCTGACCTGCATATAGATTTCTCAAGAGGCAGGTCAGGTGATCTGGTATTCCCATCTCTTTCAGAATTTTCCACAGTTTATACAGAAGTATAATTCCGTGAAATAAACTGCACACACCTAAGGCATACAATTTGATTAAGTTTTGACATATGTATGACATAAGAATGATCACCACCTTCAAGATAAAACACTCCTCATAAATATGACTGATATGTTTTCAGACCCCTAGTGGATGCCTGAAATCACAGACAGTACCAAACTCTATATATCTCATGTTTTTTCTTATACATACCTACATATGATAAAGTTTAATTTATAAATTAGGCACGGTAAGAGATTAACAACAATGTGTGCACACATGCTAAGTCACTAAAGTCGTGTCCGACTCTTTACAACCCTTTGGACTATAGCCCGCCAAGCTTGTCTCCATGGCCTTCTCCAGGCAAAAATACTGGAGTGGGTTGTCTTTTCCTACTCAAGGGAATCTTCCCAACCTAGAGATCAAACTGCACCTTTTATGTCCCCTGCGCATTGGCAGGCGGGTACTTTTACCACTAGCACCACCTGGGAAGCCCAACAAACTAACCCAGTTGATTGAAAGAAAAGGAGATGCCAGGGATCGAACCCAGGGCCTTATGTATGCAAAGCACATACTCTATCACTGAGCTACATGCCCAGCCCTGTTTTCCCCTATACATACATATCTATGATAAGGTTTAGTTCATAAATGAGGCACAGTAAGAGATTAACAATAATAATAAAATAGAGCGATTATAGTTTAAGTTATGTGAATATGAGCTCTGTCTCAAAACACCTCATTGTACTCACCCTTCTTCTTGTGATGACATGCAATGACAGAACGCCTACATAGTAAGATGAAGTGAATGAATGACATAGGCCCTGTGACATAGCATTAGGCAATTACTAACTTTCCGACAATACAATGTCAATGGTTGGGGAATCCGGGCAGGATGAAGCAGGACAATGTGAGATTCCATCACACTACTCAGAAAAACATATAATAAAGAACTTATGAATTTTTATTTCTGAAAATTTCCATATTTTGGGACCACACTTGACCACAAGTAAGAGCAGACCAACATACATACGTGCCTTATTTTATTGCCTACTTTCAAACTTTTCTCGTTATCACTACTTTGACCGATTTGATGACTATAACGAGCATTTTTTGTTTTTCTCTCTGGTCCTTGGGGCGTTTTTAAGATTCTTGGATCTGGGGCATTATAGTTTTCAATAAAAATGAGGATTTTTTGAGTCATTACTTTCTCACTTTTCTTTGTCCCCCACCTTCTCGCCAATTTCAGATATATTAGACTTCTTAGAGTTATTTCACTACTTAATGGTGCTTGGTTCAGTATGTAAGTTCTTTTATGTTTCTTTTATTTATAAGCATTTTACTCATAATTTACATACCATAAAATTCGTTCTTTTAAACTGCACGATAGTTTTTAGTACATTCACAAAGCTGTGCAAACATCACCACTATCTAATTCCAGACTTTTTTATCCCCCAAAAAGAAACCATGTCCTTTAGTAGTCATTCTTCACTCCACCCTGTCCCTGCCCCTGCCAAACACTAGTGTACTTTCTGTTTCCATGGATTTGCCTAATACAGACATTTTACATAAATGGAAACATACATTAAGTGGCCTTTATATCTGGCCTTCTTTGCTCAGCATGTTTTTAAGACTCATTCATGTTGTAACCTTTATTGGTACTTATTATTATTAAATGATCCATTGTGTTTAACAATTTAAGTAAAAAAGGGGACGACACAGGATGAGATGGTTGGATGGCATCACCAACTCGATGGACATGAGTTTGAGCAAGCTCTGGGAGTTGATGACGGACAGGGAAGGCTGGCGTGCTGCAGTTCATGGGATTGAAAAGAGCTGGACATGATTGAGTGACTGAACTGAATCCACTGAATGGATATATTTTTTTGCTTATCCTTTCATCAGTTGATGGATATTTGAATTGTTTCCTTTTTTTTTTTTTTTTTTTTTTACTATTATGAATAATTCTGCTGCTGCTGCTGCTGCTAAGTCGCTTCAGTCGTGTCTGACTCTGTGTGACCCCACCAGGCTCCACCGTCCCTGGGATTCTCCAGGCAAGAACTCTGGAGTGGGTTGCCATTTCCTTCTCCAATGCATGAAAGTGAAAAGCAAAAGTGAAGTCAAATGCTACTGTGAACATTTGTGTACAAGCTTTTGTTTGTAAACATATGTTTTCATTTCTCTTAGATGTATACCTAGGAATAGAATTGCTGGTCTGTGGTAACTATGTTTAACCTTCCGATGAAATGTCAAGCTGTTGTCCCAAGCAGCTGCAGCATTTTACATTTTCACCAGCAGTGTATGATGGTTCTTTTACTACCTCCTCACTAAAATACGTTACTGCATTTGTTATTATAGCGTCGGACACAACTGAAGCGACTTAGCAGCAGTAGCAGCAGCAACTTAGTGACCAAACAATAGCAGCAGCAGCAGTGGATATAAAATGGTAACACATTGTGGGTTTTTATTTAAATTTTGTGATGGTTAATGATGCTGAATATCTTTATCTTCTTTGAAAAAAAAAGTCTATTCAGACCCTTCATCCTTTTAAAAAATTAGTTTGTCTTTTTATTATGTTGTAGTAGTTCTTTATATATTCCTGTATGATGGTTCTTTTACTACCTCCTCACTAAAATACGTTACTGCATTTGTTATTATAGCGTCGGACACAACTGAAGCGACTTAGCAGCAGTAGCAGCAGCAACTTAGTGACCAAACAATAGCAGCAGCAGCAGTGGATATAAAATGGTAACACATTGTGGGTTTTTATTTAAATTTTTGTGATGGTTAATGATGCTGAATATCTTTATCTTCTTTGAAAAAAAAAGTCTATTCAGACCCTTCATCCTTTTAAAAAATTAGTTTGTCTTTTTATTATGTTGTAGTAGTTCTTTATATATTCCAATTCCAGTCGTTTATCAGATATGTTATTTGCAAACTCATTCTTGAATTGTCTTTTCACTTTATTGATGGTGTCCTTTTAAGTACAGAAGTTTTAATTTTGATAAAGTCCAATCTTATTTCTCCTTTTGTCCAGTTATATGTGGGTGTCACACTTAAAATTCATGAACTTAACCCAAGATCATAAAATTTACTTCCATATTTTTATCTAGATAAATGGCAAAAGTTACATTTAAAAACTTTAATTTCCCAATAAAATCTACCAAAATCTAGAGTATGTATCATACATCAGTTCAGTTCAGTTCAGTTCAGTCATTCAGACATGTCCGACTCTTTGCGACCCTATGAATCGCAGCACGCCAGGCCTCCTTGTCCATCACCAACTCCCGGAGTTCACCCAGACTCACGTCCATTGAGTCCATGATGCCATCCAGCCATCTCATCTTCTGTCGTCCCCTTCTCCTCCTGCCCCCAATCCCTCCCAGCATCAGGGTCTTTTCCAATGAGTCAACTCTTCGCATGAGGTGGCCAGAGTACTGGAGTTTCAGCTTTAGCATCATTCCTTCCAAAGAAATCCCAGGGCTGATCTCCTTCAGAATGGACTGGTTGGATCTCCTTGCAGTCCAAAGGACTCTCAAGCGTCTTCTCCAACACCACAGTTCAAAAGCGTCAATNTCAAAATCACTGCAGATGGTGACTGCAGCCATGAAATTAAAAGATGCTTACTCCTTGGAGGAAAGCTATGACCAACTTAGACAGCATATTAAAAAGCAGAGACATTACTTTGCCAACAAAGGTCTGTCTAGTCAAGGCTATGGTTTTTCCTGTGGTCATGTATGGATGTAAGAGTTGGACTGTGAAGAAAGCTGAGTGCCGAAGAATTGATGCTTTGAACTGTGGTGTTGGAGAAGACTCTTGAGAGCCCCTTGGACTGCAGAGATCCAACCAGTCCATCCTAAAGGAGGTCAGTCCTGGGTGTTCTTTGGAAGGACTGATGCTGAAGCTGAAACTCCAGTACTCTGGCCACCTCATGTGAAGAGTTGACTCATTGGAAAAGACCCTGATGCTGGGAGGGATTGGGGGCAGGAGGAGAAGGGGACGACAGAGGATGAGATGGCTGTATGGCATCACTGACTCGATGGACATGAGTTTGAGTGATCTGTGGGAGTTGGTGATGGACAGGGAGGCCTGGTGTGCTGTGATTCATGGGGTCACAAAGAGTTGGACACCACTGAGCAACTGAACTGACCTTGGGCAAGTTAAAATGTACATACAACCTGTTGATTTGATACATCTGTGTCTCTTTCACTGTCTCACATATAGGGTCATCGTTTCCATCTTTCTAATTTCCATATATATGCATGAATATACTATATTAGTGTTTCTTTTTATGTTACTTCACTTCATATAACAGGTTCCAGTTTCATCTACCTCATTAGAACTGATTCAAATGCATTCTTTTTAATAGCTGAGTAATATTCCATTGTGTATATGTGCCACAGCTTTCTCATCCAGTCATCTGCCAATGGACATCTAGGTTGCTTCCATGTCCTGGCTATTGTAAACAGTGCTGTGATGAACGTTGGGGTACACGTGTCTCTTTTAATTCTGGTTTCCTCAGTGTGTATGCCCACCACCCCAGGTCAGGTGCAATTGCTGGGTTGTATGGCAATTCTATTTCCAGTTTTTTAAGGAATCTCCACACTGTTCTCTCTAGTGGATATACTAGTTTGCATTCCCACCAACAGTGTAAGAGAATTCCTTTTTCTGTTCACCTTCTCCAGCATTTATTATTTGTAGACTTTATGCTAGCAGCCATTCTGAGTGGAGTGATATGGTACCTCATTGTGGTTTTGATTTGCATTTCTCTGATAATGAGTGAGGTTGAGCATCTTTTCATGTGTTTGTTAGCCATTGGACCCCTGTAGTATTGCTGCTGCTGCTGCTGCTAAGTCATGTCCAACTCTGTGCAACCCCATAGACTGCATCCCACCAGGCTCCCCTGTCCCTGGGATTCTCCAAGCAAGAACACTGGAGTGGTTTGCCATTTCCTTCTCCAATGCATGAAAGTGAAAAGTGAAAATGAAGTCACTCAGTTGTGTCCGACTCTTAGCGACCCCATGAACTGCAGCCTACCAGGATCCTCCTCCCATGGGATTTTCCAGGCAAGAGTACTGGAATGAGGTGCCGTTGCCTTCTTAAGCAACGTAGTATTAAAAGAAAGTAAATAAGACCTTAAAAATGGACAAATACACCATGAGAATGGACTGGATTAATCAGTAATGTAAATATGTCGGGACTCCCCAAACATTCAGTAGAATACTAACCAAAATTCCATAAAGTTCCCGATGGAAATTGATAAGCTGATTCTACAATTTATATGGAAAAGAAAAGAGCAAAAATAGCCAAGAAAATGGTGAGGAAGAGGAGAAGTAGGAGCCTACACTCTCTGATATCAAAACATGGTAAAACTATAGTAATGAAGACATTAAAATAATGTTGCCAGGACAGGCATAGACCAATGGAACTGAATAGAGATTCTGTAAAGAGGCACATACACATACTTGAGTGCTACACTTTTCATGAGGTTTGCACTATAGAGTCATGGACAAAGGACAGTCTTTACAATAAATGAACCCAATCAATTGATTATCCATGGTGGGAAATGATGGAATCGGGCCTCTACCTTATGCTCTACACAGAAGTCAATTTTAGGGGACTTGTAAATTTAAATGTGAAAACTAAATCAAAAAAGCTAAGAGCAGGTTAAAGAATATCTTCACGAACATTTCGGGCAAAAATGTCTTTAATACTAAACAAGAAGAAAGAAAAATCATAACATGGATTAAATTAGGGATCTATACATCAAAAAACATTAGCAACACAACATAACAAACTCAGAGTTAAGATTCTTATTAATTAACTGTCTCTTAAAATAAATAATAAAAGATAAAAATTTAACAGCCCACCCAAAAATGTCTTTAAAAAAAATGACAATCTCTATGAGATTATTTATAGTCAATGAACATATTAAAGTGTGTTCAATCTCACTAGAGAATAAAGATAAAGAGAAGTAAGATTTTTAATGTAGTAAATTGGTAAAGATGAAAATAAGAAACATTAAATTTTATATTAGCCAAGATTTGTACACTTTCGTAAACTTATGTAGGAAATTAAATTGGATAAGTTTTCCAGAAACTGCCAATTACCACAAAATCCCTAAAAATATATCTATTCTTTGACCAAGAGTTCCACTTTTAGAAATTTATCCTAGAGAAAAAGCTGAACAACTTTGCAAAAATAGATTTTCATCACTGCAATGCTTGTATAATAAGAAATTAGTAGATAAAAGTCTTAACAATAGGATATTGGTAAAATATGTTATGGTAACCCACATACAAAGACACTATGTCATAATTATAAATAATGATGTGGATCAAGAATCACCACTTAAGATGACCACAGGGGCAAGATGTAACATAAATGAGTGAAGAGACTCTTTGGCAGACTTAGCATGTGCCCCTTTTGAAGAGGGCAACTCCAATTGATGCCAAGCTGCAGTCCATGGGGTCGCTGAGTCAGACACAACTTAGCGACTTCACTTTCACTTTTCACTCTCATGCACTGGAGAAGGAAATGGCAACCCACTCCAATGTTCTTGCCTGGAGAATCCCAGGGACGGGGGAGCCTGGTGGGCTGCTGTCTATGGAGTCACACAGAGTCGGCCACAACTGAAGTGACTTAACAGTAGCAGTAACAGTAAGAAGTGGAGGAGGGTCTAGTGTTGTCAGTATAGCCAATATTTTAAGTGAAGTAAAAAACTGAAATTTTTATGTGAAATCTCCTCATGTTTAAAAGTTGTCTATTGTTTAAAAAAATTTTGAAAAAGATTCAGTGACCAAATAAAATATGTCACGTATGGACTATTTTCAATTCAAAGGCTGACAGTACCAATGTAGTGCATATTGTTGACACAGAAAGATATTCAAGATGTATTACTTTTATTGCTGTAAAAAGCCTGTTACAAAACAGCTTCTATAATATCTCATTTTTGCTAAAATGGAAAGCATATTTATATACATAAAGAAATGCTAAACAGAGTCTAAGGGGTATAAGTGGTATAAATCTAAAGGTATATTGGGAGAATTTTATTTTTTATACATTTCTGTATTTTTGCATTTTTATATTGATCATTAATATTTTAATGTAAGAAAATATCATGAAGTTTTTTTCATTTGTGATTATAAAGGAAAGAGGTAATAGTTTAGTTTAAATTTTTGAGAATTAAATTAAAATATCAAAATCACTGAGTAAATATTCTTGCACATAAAATCAAACAGGCCAGAATTGAAAGTCAGTTCTTCCATTTAATGTATCAGAAAGCCTTGGGCTTTCTCACCTATAAAATGTCAATGATAATACCTACCATCTCTACCTCAAATCCTCTGGGTAATGTCAAAATTAACAAACAAAAACAGAATTAATATCTTCCACATGGCCTTTCTAACATCCCCAAAATCTAAGTGGAGAGAAGGGGGCTTTTTCTACCGCTGTTCATGTTTGGAAAGGAAACAGACATTTGTAGAACACAATAATGAAATAAGGTTGGCATGTTTGCTTTTGTTAATCCATCAAGAGGTAAGACCTCTTCCCTTGCAGCTGCCTGCCCCACATGTCACTCCCTGTCTACCAGGGATACCCAACACAATGGAGAAGAGTGTGGCTGCCAACAGAAGTAGCATCAGATGAGGCAGAGTGGTATCATGTTCTCAAGAATATCTGGGTAGAGCCTGAGTGTGCGTGGAGCCTCAGGACACACAGAATAGAGAAGCCACTCTGAAGATTGGATCTGACCCTAAAATAAATACATGAATAAATATCCTTTGAAAGTCTGCCACTCTTTAGCTTGTCTTCTTGTCTCTCTGGTAAAGGCATGGATTTTTCCACAAGGAATTCAGGGAGGTGAAGCAGTCCACAGGTAAACCAACCAATTGGCTAATATCAGGAAGGTTTTGTTCCTATCTATATCGCCTCTTTTTCATCATAAAGGACTTAGATATCCATGTTCCATTATTCCTTGTACATACTGGGCAGCATAAATGTATTTTTTACAATGGCGGGTAAGGACACTTTTTCTGGTTATTGTATACCATTGGAAACCTACCTTCAAATGAGCTTGTGTGCTTTCTAAGCACCCAGTTTTAAAACTAGAGAGAAATATCATCATATCTGGTCCACGGACATATATTCTGTAAGATATTTCTGATATAATAACTTATTTTCATTATCGCTCCTTTTTCAATTAATTTCCAATAAAAGAGAACAATAAAAGTGTTGTTTTATATCTTTACTCTCTCAGTAATGTGCAACATAAACATAATAGTGTTAAGAAGTCAGAAATAACTTAACACAGTAGCCATAGAAGATGTTTATATTTGCAAAATTTCAACAATGATCTTCCCTAGCTTCCCCCAAATTAGCATATTTGTTAACCAAATTAATTAAGAAGCTTTTCAAAATAAAAGCAATGTTTTAAATAAATAAATTTTCATAACCATAGAACATTTAGTTCTGTTGGAGGTAACAAACATATTATACTCAAGTACTTTATGAAGATATTAGGATAAAAATTATCTGGATGCAATTATAAATGTACCCGAATTAGTCATTTGCTTTTTTGGCGTGTATGTTTTTCTGCATGTGTTAAAATTATATAATAGATTTTTGTAATCAGTTAGTCCTTAAATCATCACAATGTTATCTGATGCACAGAATTTATATCATCTCAAGATGATGAGATGATATTGTCTGGACAATGTCTTTAAATTTAGTACTATAAATTAAATGCAATGAAAGCCAAGACCTCCTCTCTGCCCATGTATATTAGAGAAAATGAACGCTAAATTCCCAGTTTGGAAGAATGAGACATTCTTACAAATCTCAACTTGGAATTTCATAACTGAATATTGTTGTCACATCAAAATTCTAATCTCAACAGTTTTACTGAGTTTCAGAGTGGGTGGGTATAAATTCACTTATGATCAGCTTTGCCAATGAAATCACATCTGTTTAGTAAACTACAAAAAGCTTCCTAAAAATTGATTTTATTTAATAAATATTTTAAAGAGTTCACTAACTGATCCTCCAGAAATTCTGATCAATTGTTTAGCTTTCATTCACTTTTATTTCTACTGTGATTCTTAGGAATTTGTCTAATCTATATTTAATCTATTAAAATATCTATGTATAGGTAACTTTGGCTTCCTTCCACAATAAGCTATGTTAAGATCTCTAAATTAAATGACAAAGGTAGAGAAGTAAAATTAAACACAGCAACAGGTTATAGTAAGTGCTCTTTAGAATTTCAGATTAACAAATTTGTCCCAAAATGATAAGTAATAACTTACCAAATGAATAATGCAACACAGAATAGATTTTAACAGAATCTCAACCTCTCTCTTCCCTTCTCATCTCTCTCTCTTAATCTTTCTTTTTGGCTTTCTATCTATCTCTTTATCTCTGTCTCTCACTCTCACACACATACACACATACACACACTTCCACCCACATCCATACATGAGTGTGTACACAAACTCAGCATTTCAAAACACTGCTACTAGAGGTTTTAACTTAGATAAATTAACTACATTAAAATACTGACTCTGTGAAAATATGTTTATGTCCAATATCCCATAGAGGGCATCTTCTTGTGAACTTCTAAAAATCTTAAAGAAAGCAAATCAGAAGGGAAAACCAGAGTCCTCAGCAGGAAGTCTAGGCGAAGGCGTTGCTGCCGCTTGGGGTCACAGCTTCCCATTGTCCTCACAGCTCTCCTTCTCCTCTATGGCCTCCAGGCTGCGCTTACTCTTCACCTCAGCACCACTGCTGGGGGCTTTACTGAGGCCACAAGACAAGCACGCCAGCTGGATCTGCTTCATGTTTTCTATTGCTTCATTCTTGGCATTCTTCAACAGGTCTCCCTGGCCCTACAAACAAGCAGAAATAATCATCAAAGAAAAAAGCTCGGGCCAGGAAGATCCTGACTGACATCATTCTATATGCTTCCTGCTATTGCCCAGCGAGGAAACAGACTTGGACTTGAGAGCCCACTTTTGCCAGGTTTAGGCCGCATTCTTTTCTTGCATTATTGAGGGTCTTTGTAAACTCAAGGACCTCAACCTGAGCTTTCACCATTGGTTCTGTGATTGCCAGCAGCCCCCTTAAGATTCCCGTGGGAGGAAACACCCTCCTCTGAACGTACCGAGGACACTTGACCCTTCCATCACCAGGGTTTGAGACTTTGCACATTGCCACAACTCCTGTCCCACCCAGCCCAGCATTCCTAAGCTTGGGAGAAAACAAGGAAAGAGGCTCTTCCTCAAAGAACCAAAAATTAAATCAGCTCCTTGGTGTACAAGGGCTTACAAAGCAAAATATCTTCCATAAAGTAAATCACACATCATTATGCTTGGTAAGCTGTTATTTTTTTTAATACATTGCATCATCACTGCAGTTTGCAGTCTGATAAGTTCCAGGTTACCCACATTCCTTCTATCTCTTCCATTATCCTCAAAACAATGTTCCCATCTCGTTGATGGAGGAGAGGCTCTGGAGGCTTAGTGTGTCAATCAAAACAAAAAAGCAAACGGATCACAGGGAATCATCCATTGTCAGTTATATTAGAGCCTGAGTGATCTTTTTCCGTTATCTTTTTTTTAATTTTAAGTTCATTGTTGTGATGATCAAGTGTGTATGCTGACACTGGCCCAGGGGGCTGAAGAAGTAAGTATGGGGAAGCCAGAACATGTCTCTACAGGGTACAGACAAAAGAGGAAGCAGTTCTGTCTCCTAGCTTCATTCTCACAACAATGCATGAGAGTATGACCTTGAAACTGGAGGTTATAGGAGCTGCTGGAGAGTTTCTCTATAAAGCAGAGACTCCGAGAAAAAGAATAGATGAGAAAAGTCATCTATTTTATGCATGATATGCTGTTTGCTCTCTTTATTTTGATGAAGGCTTTCACCTCAGGGTATATGAGAAAGCTTTATTTAAAATGCTTTGGAATATTTCCTCAAAATCTGTACAAGCACTTGCCAGTTCCATCTTATGTCATAATAGCTCAATCCTTCAAACAACACTTTTAAACACAGGATGAGTAAGTAAGGCGTTGCCTAATATTTTTGCTATGGTGTGTCTGTGTGCTAAGTAAATTCAGTCGTGTCTGACTTTGTGCGACCCAATGGACTGTAGACTGCCAGGCTCCTCTGTCCATGGGATTCTCCAGGCAAGCATATGGAGTGGGTTGTCATACCCTCCTCCAGGGGATCTTTCCATCCCAGGGATCAAACCTGCATCTCTTATGTCTCCTGCATTGGCAGGCAGGTTCATTACCACTAGCACCACCTGGGAAGCCTACCATATTTCACACACCACACTTAGAATTTAGACTAAGATTAGACTAGAGACTCAGAGAAGGCAATGGCACCCCACTCCAGTACTCTTGCCTGGAAAATCCCATGGGCGGAAGACCCTGGTAGGCTGCAGTCCATGGGATCGCTAAGAGTCGGACACGACTGAGCGACTTAACTTTTACTTTTCACTTTCATGCATTGGAGAAGGAAATGGCAACCCACTCCAGTGTTCTTGTCTGGAGAATCCCAGAGACGGGGGAGCCTGGTGGGCTGCCGTCTATGGGGTCGCACAGAGTCAGACACGACTGAAGCAACTTAGCAGCAGCAGCAGCAGCAGATTAGAGACTGAACACACTCTAGGATATAGAGGGACTTTCAAAGGGAAAAATATGCACTACACCAACAGAACTTGGGGAGTCTAAGCAATAATAAGCTCCCTCTGAAAGTTAAAAAGAAGCTCATATCCACCTTGAAAATGCAATCCTTAAGCAATAATAATAACATACAAAGTGCTTGCTCTCTGTGGTCATCCTTCTTCATGCAATATATATGTTCATTATTCAATTGTCACAACATCCTCACAAAATAGGCATTTTTCTTATTTTAAGTTTAGAGTGAAAAAAGAAATAGAGGCCCAGAATGGTCCTAATTCCCAGGTCACACAGCTTCTAAGTGGTAGAGCTGGGGTTGAAATAAAGTCTTGCAGTTGACTCCAGAGTCTGTAGTCTTAACCACTACAGATGGTTAAGTCTTAACCACTACAGATGATATGGCATCTCTTCAAGGCAAGTTGTACACTCTACAAAGCACATTAAAGCCTCTCAGTCATCGTTACCCTTGGAAACAAGACAGATAAAAAGACAATCATTGCCCAGGTGGCACAGAACTTAGAGATGGGATCTATAGTAAGGAAAATAAGATGCACCAAGATATGTTGGCAGGGACAAAAGTCAGAGGATCTTAGATGTGCTTTTAGCTCCAACAATTTCTCCCTATGCCATTTTATCTCTTGTAAAAATGATGAAAACATTCTTCTGCCTTCCTCAGAGTTTTAAAGATTAAAGAAAATCTGTTGAAAAGCTGTTTGTGACTTAAATAATCACAAGTAAATACGCTATTAGGCGATATGAAAAGCAATTGACACAATCAACTACTAAATAGTGGGAAATGGCAACCCACTCCAGTATTCTTGCCTGAAGAATCCCACAGACTATAGCCAGTCAGGCTCCTCTGTCCATGGGGTTGCAAGAGCTGGACACGACTTAGTGACTATACCACCACCACCACCACTACTAAATAAATGTCTCGATGTTGTGCACATTTTAACATAAATTTTATCAACTTGTTTAAAATGCATCCATATATAAGGGTTTGTTTTTACTGAGATATGTATACTGCTATTGCTTTTACAAGTGCAAACATCCCTTAAAAAAAACTGTAATAATAAACAGATTATACCCACACTCATTTTCAGAGTATTAGTTTTAAGTGCTCCCTTTTCTCTTAGTGTTGAAATTTTCATCAAGCATTTTTAAAGCATGACAGAAGCAAAGCTGGCATCTTTCCTAATTGCAAGAGAGAGTGAAATACACAAAAATGTCAAGCTTGATACTACTAATGCATAGTGCTCTCATGTCTCTTTTCTAGCAGCAGGTTATGAAACCCATCTAATTAATCACCAGAATGTCACTCATCAGTTCTGAGAAGCGGCATCCAGGCCTAAAAGCCAGAATGTGTCAGTTCTGGTAAACAGAAGTCACTCTCTCTAGAAAACAAAGGCCAGTTGGAGAAGACAGCTTGTGCCAGTACACAAAAACGCAAAGATACCATCTCTGGATAACTAAGAGACAACATGTCCTGGGAATATGATATAGGCAGGGAAAAATATTAAAGGAAAAATTAATCTATTAACTAATAGAACAAGAAAAATGAAAGACTACATTATTAAAATTTACACTTAAATACTGATGTAAACATGCTGTTTTCAATTTTCTTTTTAAGAAGAAACCAGAACAGTCATCTTTTTGTTCTGTGACTAAACTCTTCGAGTCCTCTTGATTAAATAAGCAGAAGCAGAAAAGACTCATTCTAGGCAAAACTGTAAAGAGGGTGAAGTTTATTGTTAACAACCCCCATCTTGTCATTCCTTTTCAGGGCTGACTTCTTCCCACTACATGTGCACTAATTTCTATTGACCAACTAGCACCCTTTCTCTACTCCATCACACTCCCTCTCAAACTCCTCCTAACTAACCAGCTTATACCATAACTCTTCCCTTGAAATAGTTTTGTCTTGTGTATCATTTCCCACAAGATATATTAGGTATTTAGATCACTTAGCTAAGCCAGTTAAACATCTATTTCTGCTTTATTGACTATGCCAGAGCCTTTGATTGTGTGGATCACAATAAACTGTGGAAAATTCTGAAAGAGATGGGAATACCAGACCACCTGACCTGCCTCTTGAGAAACCTATATGCAGGTCAGGAAGCAACAGTTAGAACTGGACATGGAACAACAGACTGATTCCAAATAGGAGAAGGAGTATGTCAAGGCTGTATATTGTCATCCCTGCTTATTTAACTTATATGCAGAGTACATGATGAGAAATGCTGGGCTGGAAGAAGCACAAGCTGGAATCAACATTGCCAGAAAAAATATCAATAACCTCAGATATGCAGATGACATCACCCTTATGGCAAAAGTGAAGAGGAACTAAAAAGCCTCTTCTTGAAAGTGAAAGAGGAGAGTGAAAAAGTTGGCTTAAAGCTCAACATTCAGAAAACAGAGATCATGGCATCTGGTCCCATCACTTCATGGCAAATAGATGGGGAAACAGTGTCAGACTTTATTTTTCTGGGGCTCCAAAATCACTGTAGATGGTAACTGCAGCCATGAAATTAAAAGACGCTTACTCCTTGGAAGGAAAGTTAAGACCAACCTAGAGAGCATATTGAAAAGCAGAGACATTACTTTGCAAACAAAGGTCCATCTAGTCAAGGCTATGGTTTTTCCAGTGGTCATATATGGATGTGAGAGTTGGACTGTGAAGAAAGCTGAGCACCGAAGAATTGATGCGTTTGAACTGTGGTGTTGGAGAAGACTCTTGAGAGTCCCTTGGACTGCAAGGAGATCCAACCAGTCCATTCTGAAGGAAATCAGTCCTGGGTGTTCTTTGGAAAGAATGATGCTAAAGCTGAAACTCCAGTACTTTGGCCACCTCATGCGAAGAGTTGACTCATTGGAAAAGACCCTGATGCTGGGAGGGATTGGGGGCAGAAGGAGAAAGGGACATCAGAGGATGAGATGGCTGGATGGCATCACTGACTCGATGGACGTGAGTTTGAGTAAACTCTGGGAGTTGGTGATGGACAGGGAGGCCTGGCATGCTGCAATTCAAGGGGTTGCAAAGAGTCAGACATGACTGAGCAACTGAACTGACTGTGTAGTATTCTTTTAAGGAGTATTATAACTGGGCATTTCTAAAGAGTATACTTAGAAATTCACCTCCAACAGAGGTCTTGGGAGAAAGGCAGAAAGGAGAGAAGCCCAAGAGTATTCGTTTTACGTGGTGGTATACAAAGCATAACATCTCTTGGGAAAATAAATCTGAGATTGTAATGGCCTGGAATGAACAATTAATGGACAATCTGACCATTGAATACTCAACTTGAAAGAAATGTCTAGCTGTTGCCAACATCACAATATACGAGCGATCTCATGGAACATTTAGCATCTCTCCTCCAGTACTAGGGATGCTTCAGGGGAAAACATGAGGACTGCTTCAATCTGAAGAAAAGTAAAAGTAATAAAGGGCATCTCAGACAGACTGATGCTGATGAGACAAAAGGACTATCAAAAGCCCCAACAACAATGACCTCCACGGTTATTTGGCTTCCAAATGTCATAGTCCATGGAAATCCCAACACACTTAAAGAGTAACATTTAGAATCATAGAAAACCACAAATCACTACAGAAATTTGAATCTAAAAATTAGTAATGATTAATGAGTTTTTTTTTAAAGGTACATTAAGCATTCATAACCAAATCTTTCCAACATCATTAAATTGCAGTTAAAATACATTATCTAGAAATCAGGAAATATGTGATGCATTTAGATTGCAAACAGGACTGATACACTACCGTGCCACCACAATTTTTATTACTACTAATAAACTATTACTGACAATAAAAAGCAGAAATAGACACACAGATGTAGAGAACAAATGTATGGACACCAGTTGGGGAAAAAGAGGATGGGATGAATTGGCAGATTGGGAATGATTATATATTACTATGGGCTTCCCAGGTGGTGATAGTGGTAAAGAACCCACCTGTCAATGCAAGAGCTGTAAGTAAGAGATCAGGGTTCGATTTCTGGGTTTGGAAGATCCTCTGGAGGAGGGCATGACAATCCACTCCAGGATCCATGCCTGGAGAATCCCAAGGACAGAGGAGCCTGGCAAGCTATGGTTCATAGTGTCACAAAGAGTCAGATACAACTGAAGCAACTTAGCATAAGAGACATAACTAATGAGAACCTACTGTACAGCATGGGGGGGAGGGGGGAGGGAAAAAAGGCACAATCTATTTGTAGGACACATATTCAGTTCAGTTCAGTTCAGTCGCTCAGTCCTGTCCGACTCTTTGCAACCCCATGAATCGAAGCATGCCAGGCCTCCCTGTCCATCACCAACTCCCGGAGTTCACCCATACCTACGCCCATGGAGTCAGTGACGCCATCAGCCATCTTATCCTCTGTCATCTCCTTCTCCTCCTGCCCTGAATCCCTCCCAGCATCACAGTCTTTTCCAACGAGTCAACTCTTTAAGGAGTCGGTGATAGACAGGGAGGCCTGGCGCGCTGTGATTCATGGGGTTGCAAAGAGTCGGACACGACTGAGTGACTGAACTGAACTGAACTGAAGCATGCACTAAATCTTTCTTCAGAAAAGTCTTGTTAGAGAAAAAAAAGGTCAGATGAACTAAATGCATGTTAGTGGTGTGGTGCATTTACATTCTGGGGCAAGCTCTTCACTGGGCCAAATTCTGGGAACAAACATTTTGATACTTTGGCCTGCAATGGTCTAGTTAGAAACACATAAACCCCTTGATATGGTTTTAAAATTCTCACAGAGAAACGGATTGCCAGTCCAAGTTTGATGCATGAGACAGGGGTGCTCGGGGCTGGTGCACTGGGATGACCCAGAGCGATGGGATGGGGAGGGAGGCAGGAGGGGGGTTCAGGATGGGGAACGCATGTACACCTGTGGCTGATTCATGTCAAAGTATGGCAAAGCCGCTACAATATTGTAATTAGCCTCCAATTAAAATGAATAAATTTATTAAAAAATAATAATACTTTCTGAAAAAATAAAATAAAATTCTCACAAAAAAGTCTATTAAACTTTTCCATGAGTAGAGCAAAGTCTAAGACAACAGAATTAAAGGATAAAAGAAAGCGGGTCAGTCCAAATGAAGTTTTTATAGTGGGTAGCCCTGAGCTCAATTTTGAAGAACATAAGAATTGTGATGGGGGAATAGAGAGAAGTAAGAAAAATAACAAAGGAATAATACCAAGAGAGAGGAAACAGAAAGATGGGAGAGAAGACTTTAGCTTTTAGCCCTTCAAGAACAAAGCAGTATTTTCCTCTTATCCCTTAAGCCCAGACATTCCCTTGTTAACTCGTTGCTTTCCAAAGAGAAAATCAGATAGACTTGATTTTGGGCATCCTTAGTCGTATTATGCATTATCTATCTACCTAGAATAAAAATATGAAATACATAATAATTTTAAACTCTCTAAAGTTATATATGGAAAGGTATTTTGGTGACTTTCTGATTCTTCAAATATTTGCAGTTAAAGATAAATGAGCTCCAAACCAAAAAGCTCCCAAGTACATGTTTCAAATGAGCGTTCTTTTTCCTTCTTCAGGTATTTATAGAAAAAGATCCATATCAAAATTATTCTTCATCATAAAAGTCAGCCAATCATTACTAAACAATTTTCCAGTACTGCCACTACAGATAATTGTTTAACTATTAAAGTGTATGTTGTGATTTATAACTGCCATAATGGCACCAATCTCTACATGATTGCTTCGTGCTGCCATGGAAGACATACCTCATCTGTTGTGGCATGAAATGCTGTGTGACAATTTATACGGATGCGCATTTCTTATTACCTGCTGATAATAAGCTATCAGTGAAAACGACAGCTTAATTATACAGCACATCTCCCGCTGGCAAATAACTGGATTCAAACATTTCTCTTGCTTCTCACCGATCCCTAACAGAAGCAGAAAGAAGAATCACTGCAATCCTCAGAAACAACACTTGAAATTAAGGGGAAAAAAAATCTAAGTTAAAGTTGATCTTTTATTAACCACATATGTACTTGAGCCTGATAATTCCTCAGCAACCCATTTCCAGTTCCCGAGAGCTGGTTACCATTCTCCTACGCTTTTTTATTTCTTGCTGATTAGCCTCCGATATTTCCCATTCCAAATATTGGGCTTTTTATGAAATGGGTCAAATGATTTATCCTAAGCATTGAATCTCTGAATCAACACCACGGCCACAGATTTGCTATAGTAATCCCAAAGGTCTTGTTTCTAAGGCATTGCTTATAGGTTCCTTCCTGACAAGTAGATTCAACTTCTCAAGTCTACAGAGCAAAGCAGTAGTGCTTACAAAACTAGGTGGCTGGATGTTTCTATCAATTAAGTTTATTTAACTGGCAGCACGCTTACATTCCTAAGTTCCATGTGGTCTGTGGGGCTGCTGGCCTTCTCTTCCCTGGACTGGACGGTGGAACTTCCTGACCTTTTCAGCACTGGTGGGTTCCTTCTTTCCACTAGAGCTGTGTGTCATTATCTGGGAACAGGCAACAGAATGGCTGCCCCTCAGTTAGGAGACTTAAAGCAGTTTTAGCTCTCAACCTCGTCTTTCATTGGTCTCATTAAATATTCTTTTTTGGAATGAATTTTTATTGAAGTACAGTTCCTTTACAATGCTATATTAGTTTCTACTGTAAACAAAGCGAATCAGCTATACATATACATGTATATACTCTTTTTTTTGGATTTCCTGCCCATGTAGGTCACCACAAAGGATTGAGTAGAGTCTCCTGAGCTATACAGTAGGTTCTTAATAGTTATCTGTCTTATACATGGTATAAATAGTGTATATACATCACTCTCAACCTCCCAATTCATCCCACCCTCCCCTTTCCCCCTTGATACATATATACAATGGAATATTACTCGGCCATGAAAAAGAACAAAACTGGATCATTCGCAGGGATGTGGATGGACCTAGAGACTCTCATACAGAGTGAAGTAAGTCAGAAAGAGAAAAATAAATATTGTATATTATTAATATTTATATATTAAATCTAGAAAATGTTACAGATTATTTTATTAGAGACACAGACATGAGATCATTAAATATTCTTATTTAATAGCTACTAAAACTACTACTATGAATAGACTGCTATTCCTTTATTTTTCTAAACTTTGCTTTCCATTTTTCTCTGCTTTTTACTTCTTCTAAGCTCCTCAGCTTTTCTTCCAAGAAAATTGGCTATTAGTTCACTTCAGTCGCTCAGTCGTGTCCAACTCTTTGTGACCCCATGGACTGCAGCATGCCAGGCTTCCCTGTCCATCACCAACTCCTGGAGCTATAGACATCATCAAATATTCAGTGTGCATCCATGGGACTGAAATACTCAGTTCCTTCTATGGGGTTACATATTTGTTAGAGTCTTTAAGAGTTTGACCCTTTCTACTGGGTGTGCTTGTACAAGATGCCCAAGATGGCTGCATTTTTGTAGTTTAAAATGTTAGATTTTTTTGAGAGCTTTTTTGTTTGTTATCACAGAGGATTATAAAAAGGTAAATGTAGGAGGCTGCTTCTTATACCAGAGTGAGTGAAGTCGCTCAGTCGTGTCCAACTCTTTGAGAACCCATGGACTGTAGCCCACCAGGCTCCTCTGTCCATGGGATTCTCCAGGCAAGAATACTGGAGTATGTTGCCACTTCCTTCTCCAGGGGATCTTCCCAACCCAGGGATTGAACTCAGGTCTCTCGCATTGCAGGCAGACGCTTTAACCTCTGAGCCACCAGGGAAGCCCCTCTTGCACCAGAGCTATCCCTAAATAACAGAGGCTGCACTATTAACTTCAGTGAACAAAGGAAACTAAAAAGTTTTACAAAATATAGCTACGGAATAGAAAATTATCTTCATTCAGCTATAGGACATAGCCTCCTAAGCAAGCAGCATTAAAAGTATCACAACCATGTGCTGGGATCACAAACATCCATCTTTGTAGAAATAAAACCTCTCTCTTTGGACTCATGTGAATAATGGTGATGGTCACTATCTTTTCTCTTACTGGACTCCATGCAGATTAGCATCCTTCTATTCTTTTCATCATTAGAACATTATGAACATTGCTCTTATCATTAGAACACTGATCTTTCCATCATAACTACCAGACAGCAGGGCACCAACAGCAAAGGACTGGGAAGATACTTGGGAAACAAGGTATCGGAAGAGCACAGAGCCATGGAATTGTTAAATCCAGCAAAAAATCTTCAGAAGTCTTGATGCTTCTGAACTGTGGTGCTGGAGATAACTCTTGAGAGTTCCTTGGGCAGCAAGGAGATCAAATCAGTTCATCCGAAAGGAAATCAACCCTGAATATTCATTGGAAGGACTGATACTGAAGCTTAAGCTCCAATACTTTTGCCACCTGATGCGAAGAGTTGACTTATTGGAAAAGACCCTGAGGCTGGGAAAGATTGAAGGCAAAAGGAGAAAGGGGCAGCAGAGGATGAGATGGTTAGCTAGCACCACTGATTCAATGGGCATGGAACTGAGTAAATTCCAGGAGACAGTGAAGGACAGGGAAGCCTGGCACGCTGCTGTCCATAGTGTTGCAAAGAGTTGGACATGACTTAGCAACTGAGCAACAATGGCAACAAAGTATCTTCATCTTGAAGGGTGCCCCACCAACACATCTGGAAAATTGTATCAAGAGCCAAGGGCTTTATCTTGCAGCTGATAATACTAAGCTAACAAGATATCAATTTAAGAAATATAATATTACATGGAACAATATTAGTGGGAATTCCATAAAAGAGTGACAAAAACTGGAAAAATATATGCCAGATGGGGAAAGCCTAATGGAAGAACTAAGAATTTAAACAAGAATTTTAAAAAATAATAAACACCTTGCAGTATGTACCCGTCAATCTCAATCTCCCAATTTATCCTTCACCTTCCCCCAGAATGCATCTTTTTTTTTTTAAATTGGGGTATAGTTGCTTTGTACACACTACACACATATGTGTACACGCATATATAAAATAGATAACTATTAGAACCTACTGAATTGCACAAGAAACTCTATGTAATACTCTATAATGACCCAAATGGGAAAAGAATATAAAAAGATTGAATATGTATATATGTATAACTGACTCAGTTGGCTGTATAGCTGAAACTAACACAACATTATAAATCAACTATATTCCAACAATTTTTGTAATAATAAATACTGGAGCAGTAAGAAGGATTTTGGAAACATGAGTCAAGAGGAAGAAATTGTAAAGAAATAAATGGGTATAATAAATATTTTAAAAATAAGTGATAAAGTAAGGAATTAGCCAAATAGCTTGAATGCAGGATGAAAACTACTATAGAGTGAAAGAATGAGCTACACAGTTACATCAGGCATTGTCCTCAGAGGCATTTGGGCCTAACAATTACATAAGGAAAATGAAGGAGGAGTCAAATGACATGGAAGATGAAAGCAGAAATGTCAACTTCTGTCCACTTGTGGTCTGCAAACAAAAAAAACGGGACAGAAATGAGAATATAATAAGATGTTTCTAAAATTGCAAATATAAGACCTCAAAATAAAGAAGATAATAGAGTAGCAAAAGATAAATAAAAAACTCAGAGTCAGGAATATTTTAGTGCATTCAAGAATATTCAGGCCAAGGAGAAACCTTGGAAATATTCATCACAGTGAAAGCAGACGAAAGTCAGACAGACATCAGGCTTTTTGAAAGAAACACCGGATGCAAGAAGATAATAGAGTCCCCACAGTGTTGAAGAAAAATAGCCTTGTACCTAGAATCAAATATCCGGGAAACCATTATTTAAATGTGCAGACAAAACGACTATATCCACAGGCATATGAGACTCTGAAAAATTCACCCTTCATGTACCATTTGTGAAATAATTTGGGGAGGAAGCAAAAGATAGAGCAAACAAAGAAGAGTCTGTGTGTGTGTGTGCACCCAAAGTTTCTCAGCTGTGCCCAACTCATGGAGAGGGTATAGCCCTCCAGGCTCCTCTGTCCTTGGGACTCCCCAGGAGAGAATACTCTAGTTGGTTGCCATGTCCTTCTCCAGGGGATCTTCCCGACCCAAGGATCAAGCCTGTATCTTTTATGTCTCCTGCATTAGCAGGTGGGTTCTTTACCACTAGCACCACCTGGGAAGCCCTTCAGTTCAGTTCAGTTCAGTTGCTCAGTCGTATCCGACTCTTTGCGACCCCATGGCTGCAGCACGCCAGGCCTCCCTGTCCATCACCAACTCCTGGAGTTCACTCAGACTCATGTCCATCGAGTCAGTGATGCCATCGGCCATCTCATCCTCTGTCATCCCCTTCTCCTCCTACCCCCAATCCCTCCTAGCATCAGGTATTTTCCAATGAGTCAACTCTTCGCATGAGGTGGCCAGAGTACTGGAGTTTCAGCTTTAGCATCATTCCTTCCAAAGAACACCCAGGGCACTAGTTGGTTGCCATGTCCTTCTCCAGGGGATCTTCCCGACCCAAGGATCAAGCCTGTATCTTTTATGTCTCCTGCATTAGCAGGTGGGTTCTTTACCACTAGCACCACCTGGGAAGCCCTTCAGTTCAGTTCAGTTCAGTTGCTCAGTCGTGTCCGACTCTTTGCGACCCCATGGCTGCAGCACGCCAGGCCTCCCTGTCCATCACCAACTCCTGGAGTTCACTCAGACTCATGTCCATCGAGTCAGTGATGCCATCGGCCATCTCATCCTCTGTCATCCCCTTCTCCTCCTACCCCCAATCCCTCCTAGCATCAGGTATTTTCCAATGAGTCAACTCTTCGCATGAGGTGGCCAGGTACTGGAGTTTCAGCTTTAGCATCATTCCTTCCAAAGAACACCCAGGGCTGATCTCCTTCAGAATGGACTGGTTGGATCTCCTTGCAGTCCAAGGGACTCTCAAGAGTCTTCTCCAACACCACAGTTCAAAAGCATTAAGAGTCTATTAATATTTAAAAAAGCAAAACATATAAAGCACTGAAAATACTGCTTAGCACATAGTGGGTACTCCATGAAAATGAGTTGTTACTATTATTTTGGTCTTCAGTTTCTGATTAAATAGTTGCACGGAAATCTCTAAAAAGTAAAGAAAATGCTTTTTAAAGTTCTATATGTGAGATGTTTACTAGAGATTTTTTAGTGGATATCATTAATCCATTCATGTATGTATTTGGATGACCCCATCAAATTTTATCAAGCTCTTATTTAAGATAAAATAGATAACTAATGAGAACCTATTGTATACCTCATTTCAGTTCAGTTCAGTTCAGTCACTCAGTCATATGCAATTCTTTGTGACCCCGTGGACGGTAGCACACCAGGCCTCCCTGTCCATCACAAGCTCTCAGAGTTTACTCAAACTCATGTCCATTGAGTCAGTGATGCCATCCAACCATCTCATCCTGTCATCCCCTTCTCCCACCTTCAATGTTTCCCTGCATCAGGGTCTTTACCAGTGAGTCAGTTCTTTGCATCAGGTGGCCAAATTATTGGGGTTTCAGCTTCAGCATCAGTCCTTCCAATGAATATTCAGGACCAATTACCTTTAGGATGGACTGGTTGGATCTCCTTGCAGTCCAAGGGACTCCCAAGAGTTCAACACCACAGTTCAAGAGCGTCAATTCTTCAGCTCTGAGCTTTCCTTATAGTCCAACTCTCATATCCATACATGACTACTGGAAAAACCATAGCTTTGACTAGATGGACCTTTGTGGGCAAAGTAATGTCTCTGCTTTTTAATATGCTGGCTAGGTTGGTCGTAACTTTTCTTCCAAGAAGCAAACGTCTTTTAATTTCATGGCTGTGGTCACCATCTGTGGTATTCTGGAGCTCAAAATAATAAAGTCTGTCACTGTTTCCACTGTTTCCCCATCTATCTGCCAGGAAGTGATGGGACCAGAATGCCATGATCTTAGTTTTCTGAATGCTGAGTTTTAATCCAGCTTTTTCACTCTCCTCTCTCACTTTCATCAAGAGGTTCTTTAGTTCTTCACTTTCTGCAATAAGGGTGGTGTCATCTATATATCTGAGGTTATTGATATTTCTCCTGGCAATCTTGATTCCAGTTTGTGCTTCATCCAGCCCACCATTTCTCATGATGTACTCTGCATATAAGTTAAATAAGCAGGGTGACAATATACAGCCTTAACATCTTTTTTCAAGATCTGGAACCAGTCTGTTGTTCCATGTCCAATTCTAACTGATGCTTCCTGACTTGCATACAGATTTCTCAGGAGGCAGGTAATGTGGGCTGGTATTCCCATCTCCTTCAGAATTTTTCACAGCTTGTTGTGATCCACACAGTCAAAGGCTTTGGCATAGTTAATAAAGCAGAAATAGATGTTTTTCTGGAACTCTCTTGCTTTTTCAATGATCCAACAGATGTTGGCAATTTGATCTCTGGTTCTTCTGCCTTTTCTAAATCCAGCTTGAACATCTGGAAGTTCACAGTTCACGTACTGTTAAAGCCTGGCTGGGAAAATTTTGCTAGGGTGTGAGATGAGTGCAATTGTATGGTAGTTTGACCATTTTTTGGCACTGTCTTTCTTTGGGACTGGAATGAAAACTGACCTTTTCCAGTCCTGTGGCCACTACTGAGTTTTCCAAATTTGCTGGCATACCAAGTGCAACGCTTTCACAGCATCATCTTTTAGGATTTGAAATAGCTCAACTGGGATTCCATCACCTCTGCTAGCTTTGTTCATAGTGATGCTTTCTAAGGCCCACTTGACTTCACATTCCAGGATGTCTGGCTCTCAGTGAGTGATCACACCATCGTGATTATCTGGGTCATGAAGATCTTTTTTGTCTAGTTCTATGTATTCTTGCCACCTCTTCTTAATTCTTCTGCTTCTGTTAGGTCCATACTATTTCTATCCTTTATAGTGCCCATTTTTGCTTGAAATGTTCCCTTGGTATCTCTCATTTTCTTGACGAGATCTCTAGACTTGCCCATTCCATTGCTTTCTTCTATTTCTTTGCACTGCATTGATCACTGAGGAAGGCTTTCTTATTTCTCCTTGGTATTTTTTGGAACTCTGCATTCAGATGGATATATCTTTCCTTTTCTCCTTTGTCTTTAACTTCTCCTTTTCACAGCTATTTCTCAGGCTTCCTCAGACAACCATTTTGCTTTTTTGCATTTTTTTTTCTTGGGGATGGTCTTGATCCCTGCCTCCTGTACAATGTCACGAACCTCCCTCCACAGTTGTTCAGGCACTCTGTCTCTCAGATCTAATCCCTTGAATCTATTTCTCACTTCTACTATATAATCATAAGAGATTTGATTTAGGACATACCTGAATGGTCCAGTGGTTTTCCCTACTTTCTTCAATTTAAGTCTGAATTTGGCAACAAGGAGTTCATGATCTGAGCCACAGTCAGCTCCTGGTCTTGCTTTTACTGATTGTATAGAGCTTCTCTGGTGGCTCAGAGGTTAAAGCGTCTGCCTCCAACACGGGAGACCTGGGTTCGATCCCTGGGTTGGGAAAATCCCCTGGAGAAGGAAATGGCAATCCACTCCAGTATTCTTGCCTGGAGAATCCCATGGACAGAGAAGCCTAGTAGGTTACAGTCCATGGGGTCGCAAAGAGTCGGACACGACTGAGCGACTTCACCTTCACTTCTCCATCTTTGGTTGCCAAGAATATAATCAATCCAATTTTGGTATTGACCATCTGGTGATGCCCATGTGTTGAGTCTTCTTTTGTGTTGTTGGAAGAGGGTGTTTGCTATGACCAGTGCATTCTCTTGGAAAAACGCTATTAGCCTTTGTCCTGCTTCATTCTGTTCTCCAAGGCCAAATTTGCCTGTTATGCCAGGTATTTCTTGATTTCCTCCTTCTGCATTCCAGTCCCCTATAATGAAAGGACATCTTTTTTGGGTGTTAGTTCTAGAATGTCTTGTAGCTCTTCATAGAGCTGTTCAACTTCAGCTTCTTCAGTATTACTGGTTGGGGCATAGATTGGATTACTGTGATACTGAATGGTTTGCACTGGAAATGAACAGAGATCTATGTGTCATTTTTGAGAATGCATCCAAGTACTGCATTTCAGACTTTTGTTGACTATGATGGCTACTACATTTCTTCTAAAGGATTCTTGCCCACAGTAGTAGATATAATAGTCATCTGAATTAAATTCACCCATTCCAGTCCATTTTAATTCGCTGATTTCCTAAAATGTTGATTTTCACTCTTGCCATCTTCTGTTTGACCACTTCCAATTTGCCTTGATTCATGGACCTAACATTACAGGTTCCTGTGCAATATTGTTCTTTACAGCATTGGATTTTACTTCCATCCCCAGTCACATCCACAACTGAGTGTTGTTGTTGCTTTGGGTCCATCTCTTTATTCTTTCTGGAGTTATTTCTCCACTGATCTCCAGTAACATATTGGGAACCTACTGACCTGGCGAGTTCATCTTTCAATGTCTGATCTTTTTGCCTTTTCATACTGTTCATGGGGTTCTCAAGGCAAGAATACTTAGGTGGTTTGCCATTCCCTTTTCCAGTGGACCACATTTTGTCAGAACTCTCCACCATGACCAGTCCGTCTTGGGTGGCCCTACATATCACGGCTCATGGTTTCCCTGAGTTAGACAAGGCTGTGGTCCATGTGATCAGATTGATTAGTTTCCTGTGACTGTGGTTTTCAGTCCTTCTGCCCTTTGATTATTGCTTGTTATGTTAACTAACATTCTATTTAGTGTTGAAAAATACTATTGATTTTCCATTCTTCTTCTGCCTGGCAATCTTGCTGAACTTGCCTACTACTTGTAGTAGTTTGTTAATAATATTCACAACTTTCATTTTTAAGCAATGATAATTGTGTCTCCTCCCATTTAATCTTTATATCTCATATTAGTTTTTACACTGAGGCAACACCAGTAGGTGAACAGTGCATACTCTGGAGAGGTATCTGGGTTAAAAGTCTAATTCCATCTCACTGTGGAGCCTGGCCAAGTCACCTAAACTCTTGCGGCTTCAGCTGCATCACTGGAAGAGTGGTGAAGATGTAAACACCCTTGGGAGGGTTACCCAAGTGGAAGTGCTTCACATGCGGCTGACAATAAATGCTAACCACAGCCTTGTTTCTGTATACACCAGGGACTAGTCCAAGGAACCCCATGGATACTAGTCTTATACAAAATGATGGAATATTGGCCTATAACCTATATACATCTTCTTGTATACTTTGAAGAGTGTTAGTCGCTCAGGCGTGCCTGACTCTTGGCAACTCCACCAGGCTCCTCTGTCCATGGGATTCATTCTCCAGGCCAGGACACCAGAGTGGGTTGCCATTTCCTTCTCCTTTGAACCATCTATAAATTACTTGTAATACCTAACTAACTATGAATGTTATGTAAATAGTTGCCAATGAGCCACAAATTCAAGTTGCTTTATGGAACCTTCTAGAATTTTTTTTTTTTGGATTTTCGATCTGCAGGTGGTTGATCCTGAAGTTACGGCACCCAACAAATAGAGAGGGCCAACTGTTCTGAAATATTTACTACATGAAATTAAGAATGGGAGATACCTAACCCAATCTTGGAGTCTTAGGGGAAATAGTCCCAGAGGAAACAACATCAAAATGAGACATCTGGACCAGGTAAGTGAGTCAGGACAAAGAGTTGAGGAAGAGATGTTGGATGAAGTATTCTCAGTGAGGGATGTGCATGTCTGTGCATTTAGCAATGAAAGAAAGTATGGATTGTCCAGAGAACGGACAGTGTGTCCTGGGTAACGGCTCTTCATATACAACTATGCATTGCTCCACTGGATAATAAGTTCCTAACAGTCATCATGTTTGGTCCATGTGTTTCTCTCTCACAGCACTTGGTAGGTAGCCAAGCACAGAGAAAGTATTCAATAAATCACAAATATCTGCTATTGTTTGGGAGAGTTTCGGTTTGTTGTTATCCTATCTGATTCAAAACCATCCCTACAAGCCAATGCTTTATGAACTAGAGGCTGAGGAATGTGTCTTAAAAGAAGTCAAAGTATAGAAGAGAACTATATCAATATTAAATCTAATATGCCAACATAAAACCACATGTCTCAAGTTTTAGAGGTCCTTCACAAAACAATGAACACGAGGATTTTTATTTCTAGAAGTAAAGTTAAAAATATGAAATATAGATTTAAAAAAAAGTCACATTTAGAATTACTGCAAATTTTAAAGTGACAAATAGTATTGCTAAGACTGCACATTTGTCCTCTTGGCCTCTCAGGGAAAGAAGTATCAAAAGTATTAATGCTATCACTGTTATTACAAAAGCTTTCTCATCTTTTTTGTACTATTGAATATTTTTTTCCAAAATACTTAGCAAATACTGTTGAATTAGCAAAACAAAAGGATTTCTAATGAAGGAATTTAGAAAATAGGATGTGGCTTGCTTCTACTTCCTTTCATTTACTGAAGCATTTATTTTGCAATTGATTAAAATTATCCTCTCAGATAGTAAAACTGGAAAAAGAAATATTAAACAACCCCATTTTTTCAGAGTTCTAAAAACCATCACACTAATCTAAGAAGCTCATCTGTATTATCTAAAAATGAATGCAAAGATTCTATCTGTAGTTTGGCCCAAATTAGACTCTCAGAAAATTCTATCTTCCTTCCTCATCCTGACAATAAAAGCATGTGCTGGGACATTCTAACAGCTATGTGATCACTCATGATTTATTTCCAGTCAAACTCCTTTTCTCAGAACCTAGTATTATTAACTGACCCCTCAGCAATATGTGAAAGATTACTGACAACAATAATAACATTATTAGCATTTTACCATGTACCAGGCAAGTGCCTGGCACATAAGGACACAGTGTTTTCCAAACTTTAGCCCTTCCAACTCCATCATGATTCTTGTCATCCTTTGCACCACCGGTATCATTTATCTGAGGAGACGGGTAATAAGGACATGAGTCATATAGAAAATACTGCAGATACTTAGAGAAGCATCCATCAGTGGAGAGAGCACAAAACAGGAGGTGATCAATGTTTCCAGTTGGCTAGAGAGGAGGTAAGCCAATGCAGGAGACATAAAAGATGCAGGCTTAATCTCTGGGTTGGGAAGATCCCTTGAAGCAACCCATTCTTGCCTGCAGAATTTTACAGACAGAGGAGCCTGGGGAGCTGCAGTTCACAGGGTCACACAGAGTTGGACACAACTGAGGTGACTTAGAATGCATGCACAGAGAGCAGGTAAACTTGAGGTTTTGTCGAGAGAACTACATTAGAAGGAGTAACTCATAGAACACATGGGTGGTTGCCAGAGGTAGAGGCAAAATGCGTGCAGAGTGTTAAAAGGCCTAAGTTTGTAGTTAGAATATAAGTAAGTCACGGGGATGGGATGTGTAGAACGGTGACTATAAGACAATTGTGCTGTGCTCCTCTGTTTCAATCGTGTCCAACTTTTTGCAGCTCTATGAGACTGTAGCCTGCCAGGCTCCTCTGTCCATGGCATTCTCCAGGCAGGAATACTGGAGTGGGTTTGCCATGCCCATCTCCAAGAGATCTTCCTTACCCAGAGATAGAACTCATGTCTCCTGTGTCTCCGGCACTGCAGGCAGATTCTTTATCAGTGAGCCACTGGGGAACATACTATAGTGCATAACTGAAAGTTGAAAAGAGAATAAATCTTAAAAGCTCTTGTGATAAAAAAAATTATAACTCTCTATGGTGACACACATTAACTAAACTTATGGTGGTGATCATTTTGCCATATAAACAAAAGTCAAATCATTATGCCATTCACCTGAAACTCATAGAATTTACATGTCAATTTACATGTCAATTCAATTAGAAAAAGAAAAGATTTGTGTGTAAGAATAGGCTTATGGGGGATATGGAATCCATCACAACAGAAGCAGACAGTATGTGTATGACACGCAAGCAAGGGTTAGAAGATGTGAAAAGCCTAACATTCTCTTTTGAAGACCTGGAAATCATCAAGCCTTTCTTGAAGATCCTTTCTGAACATTTCCTTTTCTGGAGTGGCCAGCTCAGTAGTGGGCCTCTGGTCTTCTCTATATACATTTGCCTCCTGGAGAAACAGTCCTACAATTGGCTTCAGCCAGTAATTCCTGACAATGAACTCATAAACCAACATCTGTTGGACTAATAGCCCACCCAGTCTTTAGTGCAGTACTTCTAATGAGTCACCGGACATTTTGGGTTTTCTGTTCCACTTTTTTCTCAATCTTGAGGTTTCCAAAATGAAACTTATCTGTTTCCCTGACTCCCCCTCACATTTTAGCTACAACCATATCAGTTCCTACAGTGTTTACTTTTCCTTACTTCCAAGATTAAAATCTGAAAGTCGTCAGGATCCTCCCTGCACTTTGAACCTCCAACTGAATCAAAGCCAGTCAACGGCTTGGAAGAGTGCCTGGCCCATAGTAGGCACTCAAAATTATTACAAATAAATTCTTTGTACAAAATTATTACAAATAAATTACATATAAATGAACAAATGAAACATATGAATAAATTAGACCTTCCTTGACATAGCTCTTGTTTTATTCCCTATTACTTTGAACATATCATATTCTTTGGCATTCATTCAGCAAATATTTATGAGGCACTAAAGCCTCTGCCTGCAATGTGGGAGACCTGGGTTCAATCCCTGGGTCAGGAAGATCCCCTGGAGAAGAAAATGGCAACCTACTCCAGTATTCTTGCCTGGAGAATCCCATGGACGGAGGAGCCTGGTGGGCTACAGTCCACAGGGTCGCAAAGAGTCGGACACGACTGAACGACTTCACTTTCACTTTCACCATTTGCCAGGCACTATGGCAGAAAGTGAAGAGGAACTAAAAAGCCTCTTGATGAAAATGAAAGAGGAGAGTGAAAAAGTTGGCTTAAAGCTCAACATTCAGAAAACGAAGATCATGGCATCTGGTCCCATCACTTCATGGGAAATAGATGGGGAAACAGGGGAAACAGTGTCAGATTTTATTATTTTGGGCTCCCAAATCACTGCAGATGGTGACTGCAGCCATGAAATTAAAAGATGCTTACTCCTTGGAAGAAAAGCTATGACCAACCTAGATAGCATATTCAAAAGCAGAGACATTACTTTGCTGACTAAGGTCCGTCTAGTCAAGGCTATGGTTTTTCCTGTGGTCAGGTATGGATGTGAGAGTTGGACTGTGAAAAAGGCTGAGCACCGAAGAATTGATGACTTTGAACTGTGGTGTTGGAGAAGACTCTTGAGAGTCCCTTGGACTGCAAGGAGATCCAACCAGTCCATTCTGAAGGAGATCAACCCTGGGATTTCTTTGGGAGGAATGATGCTGAAGCTGAAACTCCAGTACTTTGCCACCTCACACGAAGAGTTGACTCATTGGAAAAGATTCTGATGCTGGGAGGGATTGGGGGCAGGAGGAGAAGGGGACGACTGAGGATGAGATGGCTGGATGGCATCACTGACTCGATGGACGTGAGTCTGAGTGAACTCTGGGAGTTGGTGATGGACAGGGAGGCCTGGCGTGCTGCGATTCATGGGGTCGCAAAGAGTTGGACACGACTGAGTGACTGAACTGAACTGAACAGATGATGGAGATATGCCAATGAACAAAATAACAAAAATGCTCTCCTGTAGCTCATGTACAAATGGGGATAGGTGGGAATTAACAAACATGACTGAATAAAACATCATCCCTTATCTGAAAATCTTAAATTGAAAAGATTCTAAGAACTGAAGGTTTTGCTTAATTTGTTGGTTAACAAAACATGAACTGGCATAAAACTATTTAGAATCTGTATCTGTTTCACTTTTGAGTAGCTTCCTGAATAAGCTTACTATATACCATAGTTGTCACATGATATATAGCAAAGGCATTATGTCACTACATTAGTCTGTTCTTCTAGGACTGCCATTGCAGAATACCATAGCTGGAGTGGGTCACAGAACAGAAATTTATTTTCTCATAGTTCTGGAGGCTGGAAGTACAAGATCAAGGTGCTGGAAGGGCTCGTTTCTGGTGAGGTCTTTCTTCCTGCCTCGCAGGCAGCCACCTCCTCACTAGGTCTGCACACAGCCTTTCCTCTGTACATGTGGACTTCTAGGATCTCTTCCTCATCGTATAAAGACAGCAGTTCTAGTCCATTGGGGGCCTGCCCTTTTGACCTCATTACCCTGAATTACTCCTGAAAGCACTGTCTCCAAATGTCATCATATTGGAGGCTGAACTTCTATGCATGGATTTGGTGGGGAGAGGGAGAGATACAACTCAGTCTGTCACAGTTACCTTTCCAAAAGCTGAAAAAACTCTGAATTCCAAAGACATCTGACCCTAAGTGTTTTGGATAAGGTAGCAGAAACCTGGTGGTATGTCAGTAGTTATGGGTGTCTGGAGAAATGTTTGAGCTGAGAGAGAGTGTGCGTGGAAATAAAACAGGAGGTACACCAGTCAGGGAAAGCCTCCCAGCAAGGTGAGTATTTGAGCCAAGCCCCGCATGAGGTAAGGGAGTGGGCCACATCTGAGAGGAAGCATTCTAGGCAGAAGAATAGCAAGTTCAAAGACCCGGAGAGAAGAACAGAGCAGTACACATGATGAATAGAAACAAACACCATATATCAATGCATATATATGGAATCTAGAAAGATGGGACTGATGAACCTATTTGCAAGGCAGCAACGGAGACACAGACATAGAAAACGGACTTGTGGACACAGGAGGGGAAGGAGAGGGTGAGACGAATGGAGAGCATAGCATGGAAACATATACAGTACCATACTTGCTGTATGACTCAGGAAGCTCAAACTGGGGCTCTGTGACACACGAGAGGCGTGGGGTGGGGTGGGAGATGGGAATGAGGTTCAAGAAGGTGGGGACATATGGCTGATTCATGTTGACAGATGGCAGAAACCAATACAATGTCGTAAAGCAGTCATCCTTCGATTGAAAATAAATAAATAATTTTTAAAAAGAAAGGTTGTCAGAGTTACCAAAGCCCTGAGCTAAAAGAGGAGGAGAAGATGAGGTAACAGAGGGACAAATCACTGAGGGCCTCACTGACTACTATAGTAGAATTTGGCTTTTACTGAAGTAAAATGAGAAGGCAATGCAGAGTTCTGAACAGAGGAATGGCAGGACCAGACCAAGGCTTCAGCAGGATCACAACATGTGACAGATGATCTGCGAGACGGTGGCCACTAACCAGCATCTTCCTTCTATGAACAAGCGTAACAGGCAGCCCAGCAAGGGGCTGAGTCTGTGTCCTCTCCTCTTGAATCGAGATGGCCTCTGGACTTGCTTTTCCTGATAAAATGAGACAAACGGGACCGTCTGGGAATTTCAGACCTAGGCTTTCTGAGCCTTGGCAGTTTCCACTTCCTCTTTTATAGAAGCTGGCTACGCATGAGGAGTCTGACAACCCTGAGACCACTATGTTGCGAATGAGTCCAATCCAGTCACGCAGAAAAAGTGAAGTGGAGAAGAACAAAGGAACCCAGGCAACAGGCGGAACTGAGGCCCCATATATGACCCAATTTCTTGTACAATCTCAGACAATCCTGGACCTTTGGAGTCATAACAACTGAGATCACAGTCCTGTCCAAATTTCTACACCTGGGACTTCAAAAATATAAAATAATTCTTATCTTACACTACTAAATTTGGGGGTAGTTAAATACATAGTAATTAATAACTGGCTGAAATTGACATGAGCTCAGGCAGGGAGTAGACCCCTGAGGAGTATGTAGCAAGGATGCTCAGTGAGCCTAGAAAGGATGCGATGAAACCATTATTAGAGGCTGGACAGAAGGTGATCCCATGCTGCATAACTGCCTGCAATAATATGGACAAAAGAAAACGTGTCTAATAAAAACTTGTGGACCTGGCTAAGAAATTTTCTGAAGGTGATAATCGGCTTTACTGTGTGACCTAGGATTAATTACAGGAAGAGAAAGAGGAACTAAAATGTTCAAGTTGTATTTAGAGGAAATCATTCAACCTAGGACTTGTTAGGTTGGAAAACAAAAATGACTGTCCTTCTTGCCTCTCGAGGCAACACAAGATTCTCAAAGAAGCAGTCTTAGGACAAAGATCAAATCCAGGGTCTATTAGTACAGTGTCCCTTGAGGTTAAAGATTAAATCAAGCATGTGGCTGGAAGATGTCTCATTAAGACCTAGAAGAGATTTAAGGTGGCACCTCACAGACCCTGTCCAGGAGGAAAAGCAGTTTCTAAAGACCTTGAAGGTTTTTCCTACAGCATTCTGACTCACAGTCAAGGTCAACTGCAGCCTGTCTCAAGAGTTTTCTGGGTATGTCTTTTCCAATGGACCGATCCTTGATAGATAAATGGGAAGCCTCCAAGGTTTATAAAAAAATGTACCCCCCATAAAAGCACCACCAGCTAAACAGAAAGAAGTACAGAAAAGTCTCTAGATCTGTAACTCTCTAAAGAAATGGCGTTCTCAACCGCTAATAAGAACTATTTCTTATGGAAAAGGAAGAATCAAAGGAGGTGCCTTTAATTTCATAGTTAGTCCAGTGCTAGACTGCAGACACCAGGTTCTAGATCCACCTGAGTGTGTGGCAGGAAGATGAAAAAGTCTTCCTGGGTGTGTCACTCCCAGTAGCCTTAGAGGAGCTGCATGTAGCCCAAATCGCGGAATCGTGACTAATAACGTTATTGTTTTTTTAAGCCACGACATACTGGAGTGGTTTTCATTTGTTTGTACATAAGTAAAACATAAGTAAAACCAAATAACTGAAACTTTGGCAGGGGGGAGGGGAGGGACAAAAGTTGCAAAAGAGAGACCCACTCTTGCCACTGTACCGGGAGACAGGATAATAGTGACATGGACCCGGGCAGTCAAGGTGGTAAGCAGGTCAGATGTGGGATCTATTTTGAAGGCACAGCTAAGTGATTCAGCAGATTAAATGGTGGGGTGTGAAGGGGAAGAAAAGAATACTCCACGGTTAATAAGTTGATTGGTGATCTGTGCAGTTACAAGAATGGACTTGTCATGGGTGTAGCAATTTTGGGGGAAAGTCAGGAATCCAGGTCTTTACCATCTGGTGGCTCAAATAGCAAAAGAACCTGTCTGCAATGCAGGAGATTCGGGTTTGATCCCTGGGTTTGGGAGATTCCCTGGAGAAGGGCACAGCAGCCTACTCCAGTATTCTTGTCTGGGAAAACCCATGGACAGAGGAGCCTGGCAGGTTACAGTCCATGGGGTCCCAAATAGTTGGACACAACTGGGCAACTTTTCACTTCACAAGAATCCAACGAGCACAAGATATCCAATTGGGGGTGGTGAAGGGACTTTTATGTATAACTCTGGAATTCAGAGAGGGGTCATGACTAACACATACATTGATGAATCATCATTTAGGAAGGTATTGAAAGCCAAGAGACTAAGATCACCAAGGGAGTGAGCATAGACAGAGAGAGGCCATGAACTGAGCCCTCAGATGCCTATATTCAGAGGTTAAGAAAGTGAGATGGCAAAGGAGACTAAATTTGGTGCTGGTGAGGATAAAGGACAATGAGGAGGGGGGATTCCCTGGAAGCCATACAAAGAACTTTCCGGTTCTGCTAATGTGGCACCTAGGAAGCGGACCAAGCCCTGGTTACTGGATTTCTTGTGGGTTCCTGGTACCTTTGACGAGTGCATTTTTCACGGGGTGGTGGGGATGACTGTCTCGCTGGGTCAAGAGAGGATGAGAAAGACACGCTGGATACAGACCAGAGTTGTTCTATCAAGGTTGTCCTATAAAACGGGGACAGAAATACCAGGTGGTAGCTGGAGAGAAATATGAGATCAAGAGGGTCTTTCTGGTTTCCATTTTTAATGGGAAAAATTATAGCAAAGCTGCAGGGTGAAGGAAAGACTCATTAGAGACAGAAGAAAAACTGATGATGAATTTTTTAAAAAAGAAGAATTACTAGCATTAGCTCAGTTTCCCAGGTGGTACTAGTAACAGTGAACCCTCCTGCCAAGGCAGGAGATGCGGGAGACCTGGGTTGGGAAGACCCCATGGAGAAGAACATGGCAACTCACTCCAGTATTCTTGTCTGGAGAATCCTATGGACAGAGGAACCTGGCGAGCTACAGTCTAAAGGATCCCAAAGAGTCGGACATGACTGAAGCGACTTAGCAGGCAAAATGACACATGCAGGTCCTTGAGGAGATGATAGGAACAAGACTATATCCCTGAATGGACTTCTGGCTGGTTTCCTTAGCTCCAGTTCTTTCTTTTCTTCAATAAAGCCTACCCTGCACTAATTTTCCTAAAGTACTGCCGATATTATAATGTTCCAGCAATGTGTTTTGCAGTGTTGCTTAAGTTTCCTACCTGTTTTGCATACCTCTGCTTAGCTGTTAAACTGTTCAATGATCACTGAGGTCAACAGAAGTTAACTATGTGTCCAACCCCTGGCTGGGGACATGGTACACATTGTCCTGTCTTTATCAGAATGTAAGTGTAGAGACAGACATATAATAAGATGAATTCACAGAGAGAAACGCTATTACAGGGGAATGTTCGTGTGCCTGCTAAGTTGCTTCAGTTATGTTCAATTCTTTGCGCACCTATGGTCTATAGCCTGCCAGGCTCCTCTCTCCATGGAATTCTCCAGGCAAGAACACTGGAGTAGGTTGCCATGCCGTCCTTCAGGGGATCTTCCCGATCCAGGGAGTGACTCTGCATGAGTTATGCCTCCTGCACTGGCAGGCAGGTTCTTTACACCAGTGCCACCTGGGAAGCCCATAGAGGAATGTAGATAGCATCAAATAAATTCATAGAAGGGAGAGAATAATTTTCCTGGGCAGTAGAAAGGGGCAGCCAAAGTTAGCGAGGTGGGGCTTTGTGAGCAGGACACTTGGCTGACACGGAGTGATGAGCAATGTGTACGGCAAGTGTGTCTGGAGCACAGAAGAGGTGACTGGAGATGAAGCTACAAAGGCTGTCGAAGCCTGACTAGCACCTACTCTTCAGTCCTATCCTTGGGAAGACTCTACTGCAGCCAGATTCCCTCTTTTACTGTCTGCCCCACAAGGCGCACTCACGCACGTGTGTGGACACACAGACACTTGAAGCACAATGGGCCCTGGCAGTGCAGAAACCATGGGAAGGGGCTGCTGGGGATAAGGCTGACCTAGAGCAGAGCTCGTCACGGGACCTCCTTGACTTCCCAAGGTCTGAACAACCACAGAGAGTTCTAAAGAAATGAATCTCCAGATCCACCACTTCCACAGGAGCCCTTTTTTATGAATGATATGCCTGAAATGAGCCTGAAGCAAGCAGATTTCTATCAAGTTCTCTTTTCCCACTTCCTCTTTCATAACAATACTTGTCCCATTTTACAAAAGAAAGGTGGATCTCGCCCCCACTCAGAATCCTACTTTGTGCCTTGGTGTCAAACATAGGGGAAAGGAGGAAATTGCTATTAGAGACACTTTTTAAAATCAAAGCAGGGGAGGCTGGTGGGCTGAGTCCAAGGGATCATTAAGAGTTGGACACGACTAAGTGACTTCACTTTTACTTCTCACTTTCATGCATTGGAGAAGGAAACGGCGACCCACTCCAGTGTTCTTGCCTGGAGAATCCCAGGGACGGGGGAGCCTGGTGGGCTGCCGTCTAGTCTATGGGGTCACACAGAGTCGGACATGACTGATGTGACTTAGCGGCGGCAGCAGCAGCAGCAATAGTTACTTATCAAAAGTGAATGAGTTATTCTGATTAGTTGTGTACTAATAACTGTGCTTAAAATAACATAAATAATACTTTTCACAATATAAATATTAATATTTATTTTAAAATGAAATCTCAAAGTATATGCTTCTTTTTGGTGCTGAGGTGTACTTGTGTGTGTGCTTAGTTGCATCTGACGCTTTGCAGCTCCATGAACTGTAGCGTGCGAGGCTCGTCTGTCCATGGGATTTTCCAGGGAAAAGTACTGGAACGGGTTGCCATTTCTTACTCCAGGGGATCTTCCTGACCCAGGGATGGAACCTATGTCTCCTGCATTGGCAGGCGAATTCTTTACCACTGCGCCATCTGGGAAGCCCGCCGAGGGGTAAGGAGAACAAACAAGTTGGAAAAATATAATTTGAAAATGTTAGCAGTCACTGCTAAAAGTGTGCAAATGATACAGATGATGCTTGAATAGCGCAGGGTTGGGGCTCCAACACTCCGCTCTATGGAAAATCTGCTGTAACCGACAGCAAGCCCTGGGTACCGCAGTTCCTGTGTCCATAGTTCTGCATCAAAGAGTCAACCGACCATGGGTACTGTAGCGCCGTGGTATTTACTGTCAAAAATAGTCTCAGATAAGTGCATCTCACAGTTTAAACTCTTGTCATTCAAGGGCCAATGCACTTCCTCTCCCAAAGTTGTGTCAGAAGGCATATGAGCAAAAGAGCCAGTAAGGAGACTTCAGTGGTGCAGGTTTCACTGCCTGTGTCACTGGGCTGGTATGTCCCAAAGATCATTAGAATCCCCACCCCCAACCTTGAGTCATCGTATTTTCCTCTTCTGGAATCATTTTCAGTTTCAGTTCCTTTACTTAACCAAACACTCTCTGCCACTCTCCTTTAGCATTTGGAAAAGACACAACTTAGAACATGGCCACCTAATAGGCATTCTGACTTTTTTTTATTCATGTTCATATGGTCCATATACAGTCCCCTGCTCTTCCAAAAATGACCTGCCATGCACCATTAGATTTTCAGTGGGATAAAACACTGGAAAATATATGTGTATACATACTCTGCCTCCAGATATAGACTATGTACAAATACTACCATTGGATTGAGCTGAAGTCAAAGAGCATTTTATTTCCTATTTCTGATTCTAGCACTGAATAACTTAAAAAAAGGGTAACATTCCCTGACATACAGCAAGTTAGTAAGTAATAACACATACAAAGTTGACTGCAGTTATTTTAGTAAAATTCACCATTAATTAGGAGTAAATACCACTAGCAAAACTGACAAATGTTCTCTCAACTTTCCTATGAGATGTTTCCACCCAATCCATAAAACAGGATACCAGCCAGCATATGAACAATGCTCAACTCAATAGTCTCACACAATAATCTGTAACCACTGGATCAATAAGTAAAAGAGCTAATATTGAGCTAAAGAAAGAAGCTGGCTTCTTGCCAACCCTCAGACCATAAATATCTTCTGAAAAGGAGACTTCCCGTACAGCTGACTACACCCACCTCCCCTGTGTTATGTGAGTGTCTTTTGAAGACTCCCTCAATCCCAGCCTTCTGCTTGCATGAATGGATATACAGGTAGACAGCTAGATACAGACAAACATCAATCCACGTTTGCGTACTATTTGTCAAGCTCTATCAGGAAAAACTAGGTGAAATGGACAAATGTTTTCATTCAGGAACCATGAAAGGATTTTCTTCAAGGACCAAGCTCATATAGACATCCATGTGATGTGACTACTATTTGCTCCTAAAGGTAATCTTTAAATATAGAATTAATAATGATAGTATGAAAGTGCCATATAAGTGTTACATAAAACCAGTGTTCCATCATCTCACATTGCAATGAAATCATGGCTGTCACTGTCAAATTGTGAGAAATATTTCTATGGAAATAATAGCCTTCATAAATACTGGTGTTCTTAAATCTCTACCACTTTCTCACTCTGTGACTTTGGGAAAGTTATTTAATTACTCTATGGTTCAATTTCTCCCTGGTGGAGCCAAGGTTAAAGCGTCTGCCTGCAATGTGGGAGACCTGGGTTCGATCCCTGGGTCGAGAAGATCCCCTGGAGAAGGAAATGGCAACCCACTCCAGTATCCTTGCCTAGAGAAACCCATGGACGGAGAGGCTTGGTGGGTTACAGTCACCAGTTGCAAACAGTCAGACACGACTGAGTGACTTCACTTTCACTTTCACTTTCAATTTCTCCAGTTATAAAAATACAGTCCCTACCACCACAAACGTTTATTATGATTTTTTTTTAAATACACACATATTTAGAACAATGTCTGGGACATAATAAGAAATCAGCAAGTGTTAGCTATGATTCATATTTCCCATAGTTCAGGTTGTGGACCTGAAACAGGACTCTCTGCATTATCACTAACTACCTGCAAAGGAACTGTTACATAATGAATAAAACTTAGTATACTCAATGGGAGACAGGAAGAAAGGGCAGTTTTGTAAGTTTTTAATGCTTTTCAAACTGTTTTGTGTTCAAGATCCATTTTAAAAGATCATTAGAGTTATGGCTATTTTCCTCAGAAAAAGTCCCTTTATTCACAGCCTTCCTGAAGTCCAGGTCTGACAGCAAACCTGAGATGGAGACCTTTCTAGGATTTAAATTTTTCAGTTATCAAACTTTAGACCACTGCTTTCCCCCTGCCTCCAAAGAAATTTATAAAGATGTATTTCACTGACAACCATTATGTCCTGAGATACAGCTGTTGACATTTACATATTAATTTCATGGATTAAAACAAAAAGCATCAAACTGTTTTTCTTAAACCCACCAGTAAGCTGTAGGAAAATTCCTAATTTCAGAAACTGTACTTCAAATCAGGTTCTGGAGTTCCCATTCCAAATCAGCAGAGAACGGTGAACATTCTGCCTACCAGAAGTCCAGGCCAGCACCCAACCTAACCTCTCTGTCACCGTGTCCTAGAGCAGACAATCCTGCTGCAAAGGCCATTCTGAGTGTGACTAAAACTCTGAGAGGAGAAAACTGAGGAAGAAATACAAGGATGTGCCTTTCCTGCCTACCAGAACAAACTTTCACAATCTTCTAGACTTCTTAACTTTATTAAGTAAAAGTTTAATTTTTTTCACCACTTTTTAACTCTATAATGGCTATTGCTTTGTCATCAGTCCTTTCCTTTCTATATCTTTATGTTCTTCTCTTTGTATCTGCTCCCTCTTATCTATCATGCCCACCGCACTGCTTTCCAATAAAATGACAGGAGTTTAATGTATCTTGTACTTTGATGTATTATCATAGAACATCCACCTCTGCAGAGTAGGATGCTGTAACCACCTAGATCTCATCTGTTTATTCAATCAAGTCAACTAAGCCGTTTAAAACACACTGACAAAATGAGACTGCCTATCAGTTACAAGGAGATGCTATCACCAGTGTCATAACATCAGACAGTAGTTTTTAAAAACATAATGGAAATCGCTAGTGACAACCACTTACTTCCAGTTTTCAAACTTCTGATTCACCCTATTTAAGAATCTATCACAAGCATCATTTAAAAATTAACCTTGATTTACGTATACTTCGACGTTAAGAAACTTTTAAATGCACAAATCAAGTTAAATTCAATACATTATAAGCTAAATTCAAATACGTTGTATATGCTTGCAAAATCTCAACAACACTTGGAAACATTAACTGGATTTTCATTTAAAGCCCCTTTAAGTAAGCAGTTCACAGCAGTACAAGTCTCCTGCGTTTCTTTAAAGTTTCTAGCACTGATTTTCCGGAACTAATAAAGCCAGGCCTGACTGTCAAAAGGTAATCATTCTATAAATTCCTCTTCCAAGGCAGATAAGTGTCCTGATCAAAAAAGAGAGGGCAATTTGACTGACAAACGTAGAGTCAGACGTGCAAGCTCACACAGGAGTTGGCACCGGTCGGCAAGTTGGCAACAGTCGGTGGGAGGTTTGGGAGGAGGGAGGGAAGAAGCGGGGAACTGCAGTACCTTACTTGAACTTTCTAAGCTGGATGAGGTGCAGAACTCAGCGCTCTGTGCGGCGTGACTTCCCTTTCTCCGAACCCCGCAGCTCGGCGCGGGCCGCCGGGCGCGCTTCCCTTGCTCTCCGCCTCCCGGCGCGGAGTAGGTGGAGCGCACGGCACCCGGCGACGCGGAGAGCGGAGCGCACCGTGTGGCCGCGGGGCACCCGCGCGGGACGCACAAGTGGACTAGCAGTCTGTGCTCGGCTGGAAGCGGAGGATGGCGTGGAGAGCCCGCGCCAGGAATAAAGGGTCAGAAGGGGAAAAACCCCTGCGCCCAGCGCCACCGAAAACCGAAGTCGCGGTCAAGTGTTTCCCCCGTAAGAGGGCGGGGCGGCCCGGCTGGCAGCTAGTCGGCCGGGAGACGGGTGGGTCCGGCCAGTGCTGGGAGGGGACCGAGACGAAGGCTTTCGGGGAAAATTCCCTTGCCCTTTGCAGCCACCAGCACCTCCCCTCCCGAAGCGGAGAAGCCAAGCTCTGTACCTCCATCGACTCCGGGCTGCAGGGTCAGGGACGGCAGGCAGTGCAGCGGCGCGGGCGCGGTCACCCGGCTCCCTTCCCGGGCGTCGGGCCTCTGCGGCCACAAACAAATCAACTGGGGTTTCCCTGGGCGCCTGGAACCCACAGAGTCCCAACCCCCAACGAAAAGAAAAGTGAAAGAGAAAAGAGCGAGGAGGAACGGCGAAGATAAACACCCCCAGCAGGGGCTGGGGGAGGGGCGGGCGGCAGCGGCTCTTGGCCGGGCGCCCCAGGTGTCTTGGCTCCACGCCCCCTGGGAGGTGTCCACCAGTGCCAAGCCCGGGGGCGCAGAACCTGGAGGGCAGCGGGGAGGAAGGCAGGCTAGGCGCTCCAGCCCCGCCCCTGGGACGCTGGCCCTGGCCTTGGCCTACCCCTCCCTCGTGGGACACAGGCAGGGAAGGAGCGAGAAGGTGCCCCGAGGTCCATCTGCCGCATGCCCGGGCCCGTGGCAAGCGCGGCTGTCCGAGCGGCGACTGAGACCTGGGCGCGGCGCAGGTCCAAGGCGTCTGCAGGAGAGGGAAATTGTGTTGGGTCGGGATGGGCGGCCACCTCAGACCTTGACCCTCCCTGTAGGTAGGCTGGAAGAAGGAAGGCTCTGAAGTTCTACTAAAGAAACCATGGAAGGAAGACATCTGGGCGACTGCTTTGTCCAAGGCAGTTGGCACGGAGGGTGAATGAATTTGAAGGGAGCCTGTCTGCTGGCCACTTTCCCAGTCTAGTGCATAGTCCAGTGTGGCACACGACAAAAGGACCGTGTGAAATGTTGTTATTGTAGGGTGTTACTGCTGAAAGAACCAAGTTCCTTGAGGCGAAGATTCGAATGCCTCAAAGCCTGCAGAAAAGCTTTCAGTGTTTTGGAGGCACTTTGGAGAACCTTGCACACATTCAATCACTGAAAATCCCTAAGGGAAGGGTGCTTCCCCAAATTTTTCAGAGTATGTCATAGGAAAAATAAGGCTCCCTGGAGCTTGGTAAAGCATTTAACTATTCTTTTGCATCACATACATGTTAAAAATAAAATAGAAACATATTGAAGTGATTTAAATATTAAATGTACCTAAAGTTCCATATAGAATCACTTCACTTTTTATGAAAAATTTGAGCTCTAGGTAGTCACTGTCAGCAAAATGAGATGAAAATGTAAATACTCTTTTACAACCATTCAAAATTTTACCATAGTTGGAAATTATATTTAAAAAAATAAAGCAATTATTCTTTTCTGTTCAAGACAATGTAATACTGATTTTTTCCTATGATAATGCCAGTGGTTTAAAATCCAATCAGACTTGGCCATGGCAAAGTTAAGTCCCCTACATACAAAGTTTCAAGTTGCAAACTTTCAAAGATGCAAATGTGCGTTCACTGTCCAATCATAAGAGTTAGTTCATTTGTCTGGCATACATTGTCATGTATGTGCATTGTCTACAAGTGACCGTGCTTTTGAGCATTTTACTGTGCAGTACTGTATACAGTATAGTAGCTCAGTATATTTCAAGCCCAGAATCTCCGGAAGCAAGGTGAAAGTAGCGGTGATGTAGTTGGTACTGATACATGCTACTGTACTTTTCAAGGTTCTGTACTATAAGATTTAAACTGTTTATTTTTGGCATTTGTTATGTATTATTTGAGTGAAAAGTGTTATAAACCTATTATGGTACAGTACTATATAACTGACAGTGTTGATTGGGCACCTAGGCTAACTTTGTTGGACTTAAGGAATGTGCTCTCAGAATGGAATTTGTTTGTATGCAGGGGACTAACTATACACTGAAGCTCTGATTTGCAGAACAAACATGTATCCTGAGATCAGGCTTGCCCAGGATTGGATTCTGTTACAATACACATAGCAGTCCCAAATGTGTGTATATGTGAATATGGAAATTAATGACGGAGAAGTGAATCTGTGTCTGCTCATCGACTTGAACTGCTCCAGTCTTTCTTGGCTCCTGCAAGATGAACTCCCACACCTCCTTCAGTTCCCCTACAGATGCTGTGTGCTCTGCAGCTGATGGCTAAAGCAGTTGTCCAGATAGTAAGGCCCCTCTTTGGCCTCACTCGGCAACAACTAGCAGAAGGAACTATCACTGCCACCAGAGGTCAGGTCATTACATGCTGCACTTGACTGCCTAAGAGCACTTTTAAAAAGTTACTCTTAGCTGGAGCTCACTAGCCTGGTGGCTCTGGCTGACCCCAGGGCTGAGAGACATCAGTGTCTGACCGCACACTTTTAATATATGGCCGTCATGAATTTTCTGAGCTACTGGAGAAGTTTTCATGGTGCTGTGAAACTGATGGGATTTTCTTCATGTAGCCAAACTGTAAAATACAATCAGTATAAATGGTCTCTGGATGTTGATTGAGCTTCTAATACATGTAAGCTCTAGACAAGATGGACTGAATGAAATATGAAGCATTTAGTCAGGAGATAAAATAACACAAATGACAAGAAAGTTGAGAAATGGAATATTTCCTGCCCTATGGCTCAGTGGTAAAGAATCTGCCTGCCAATACAGGAGACACATGGTAAGCAGGTTGATCCCTGGGTCAGGAAGACCCCCTGTAGTAGGAAATGGCAACCTACTCCAGTATTCTTGCCTGGAAAATTCCAGAGACAGAGAAACCTGGCATCTACAGTCAATGGGGTTGTAAAGAGTTGGACACAACTGAGCACACACACGACACGTCATCAGTGAACAAGGATGTCACAATCATCAGCGATTGCAACCCTCCAGTGCGAGCTGGTGAACCCTAAGGGCACTCAGGAAGGAGAAGAATACCTTAGAGCTAGCAGCCGTGGGACTACAGCCACTCCCTACAGTGAGCCCTGAGGAAAGGAAGCTCAGGATGTGAAAAACACTGGAAATTGGCCCCAGATAGCTGAGATGCAAAAGAAAGGAATGATTTCAGTGAGCTTAGACTCTTGCACCTTCCCATACATAGGAAGCTCTACGTTCCTTAACTTGGGATATCTGGTTTTCTTTAATTAACAGCAACCATATGATGTTCAGACTACTTGCCCTTTGTTGCAAAACTTGTATATAACCTGGCTCCTCCCCTTGCCTCCTCAGCACTGTTCTCTCAGGGTCACTTGAGATGCTGTCTCCCAGGCTCAGTCTAAAAATTCCCATTGAAAAAAAACATAACTATCAACTTGTAGGTTGTGAATATTTTTTAAGTTGACAAATTGAAATTGAAACTGTTGACGGCCATAGGAGAAACTTTGCTCAACTACATACTTGCCTCCTGAGCATGTAGGTCAAATTTGTTTTCTCAATTACACACAAAAATGTATATTTGAACTGGTTATATATAAGTCCGTGCAATTCAATGAGGTTGGGTTTTTGGCATGTTTTTGTTGCAGTGCCTCAAAAAGAGAAATTTAAAGTATGCAACTTGTATTTTCAGTTCCACAGGCTGTTTGGCAGGGTATTAAAAATTGCTCACACCAATGAACAAGTAAACCCCACTGTATAAATTAAAAGCGAAGGCCAAGATTGATGAAATTGCCTAAAGGTAACTAATAAAAGTACCATGTGGAAAGAAGTACAAATTAACTAAATCTCACAGAAGTGATGATAATGATCTTTCTTTGAATTAAAAAAATAATAAAATCATAATGGAATAAATTTTAATATCTGATTTTTCATTTGAAAGGCAATATTACCTAACTGGCTAGTTTTCTTTAAAATAAATGGCTAACAAATGTTTTCTGTAACTTTGGTGACTACATTGAAGCAGTTGAAAGTTAGCTCATCTGACTTAGTGTTCAAAGTCCATGACTGTGACCTTATTTATGGTTCTCCTAAGGAGCAGATCACAGAACAAGAAAGAGCTGACCTTCTGGTCTATGTGAAACATAGACTGGGACCCCTCAAGGTGCCATTTTGGTTAAAACCTTACCTCGTGATTTCTTCCAGTCTTTTTGGTGGTCCTGACAACCAAAAGAACAACATTCCTCCTCTTAAAGTTTTTAAGAGTTTCTTAAATTACTGCTTTCTCAGAGGTGGAGCAATACTAGCTACTATTTCTGTAGTTCCTAAAAGTGTGCCTACTAAGACAAATATTAGCTCATTAAATCCTCGTGATAATGCTATTGATGGAGAAACCAAGGCCACAAGAAATTTCAGTTTGGCTGCAATTCACATGCCATTGGGTGGTCCCCTGCAAGGATCTGATCTTGCGTGGTCTAGCTTGGGTCTGCCTCTATCCCCTGCCACCTCTAAACTGACTCAGCCTCCACAGCTTCTGAGAAAAGAAGCCTTTGCTCTCAGGCAGTATCTGACGGTTGTATTTTGTTTGCTCTAGAGTAATTTTAGCTGCCACCAGGGAGGAAACTCATCAGTTCCCTTAAATTTCTGCTTCCTGATCTCCTTGTGTTTCTGTAATGAAACCGCCATGAAGTTTGCAACTCCTTTATGAAAAAGATTATTGAATAAAATCACTGACAACAGGCTGGCAGAGCTCTGCTGCAGGTCATAAACAGAAGAACTAGTGGCTGATACCTTCTGGCAGATGCCCGTTAAAGATGGTGATTTTGTTTGGACTGCAGAGTCAAAGTGTGCCCATGGCAAATAAGGAGAAAGGGCACCTAGTGTCAAGCTGTAAATGAATTTAAAATAATTAAATAATGACATAATACTTAATATGATTAAAAGTATATAGTATCTTAAATGTTTTGTTATTCAGTAAGAAGAAGAAGGGGTTTCAATAGAACCAAAAGATAATTTAATGTGCTAATAGTACTACTCTGAACAGTCTTCAAAGACTGATCTTGTCAATCACAATCTAGTTCAAAATACATTGATTACCTTACTTAGATTTATGAGAGTGTACTACAAATGTACCCAATATGACTGGGTCTTCTTGACATTTATGTCAATGACTAATTATAAAAAGGGATTTCATTTTCATCACATATACTTGCTGAGGATGGAAAAGACACATTACATGAGTTAATCCTCTAATTTAAATGAAGCACTTTTTACAATATGTCATAATTTTAATGAAAAGGTGTGAACCAAAGTCAACACCAGTAATATCTACATCAGCAAGTTAAACTGACATTGATTTTTATTTTGATCATATGGCTAGCAAATAGGCCCTACATAAATATTTGAGTTTATTTTTGTTAAAAGAAAATAGTTTCATCTGTCATTTATTGGTTTTAAAGTCTTGCTAAAATCAAAACTTTGAGAACATATAGATATGTGTGTACGTATGTATATAAATACTGCTACTACTGCTAAGTCACTTCAGTCGTGTCCGACTCAGTGTGACCCCATAGATGGCAGCCCACCATGCTTCGCCATCCCTGGGATTCTCCAGGCAAGAACACTGGAGTGGGTTGCCATTTCCTTCTCCAATGCATGAAAGTGAAAAGTGAAAGTGAAGTCGCTCAGTTGTGTCTGACTCTTAGCAACCCCATGGACTACAGCCCACCAGGCTCCTCTGCCTTGGGATTTTCCAGGCAAGAGTACTAGAGTGGGGTGCCGTTGCCTTCTCCATATACAAATACATATGTAAAAAAAATACATATGTACACATATACATATGTATTGTACCTATATATGTGTATGTATACATTTAATACATACACAAAGAAGAGAAGTTAAAAGCAAGAGAGAAAAAAGATATACCCAACTGAATGCAGAGTTCCAGAGAATAGCAAGGAGAGATAAGAAGGTCTTCTTAAATGAACAATGTAAAGAAATAGAGGAAAACAATAGAATGGGGAAAACTAGAGATCTCTTCAAGAAAATTGGAGATCAAGGGAACATTTCATCAAAGATGGGCACAATAAAGGTCATAAACAGTAAAGACCTAACAGAAGCAGAAGAGATTAAGAAGAGGTGGCAAGAATACCCAGGACGATTAAAAACAAAAGGGGGGGGCCTTAATGACCTAGAAGACTAGGATACTGTGGTCACACACTGAAAGCCCGACATCCTGGAGTTTGAAGTCAAGTCGGCCTTAGGAAGCATCACTGTGAACAAAGCTAGTGAAGGTGATGGAATTCCAGCTGAGCTATTTCAAATCTAAAATATGATGCTGTTAAAATGCTGCACTCAGTATGCCAACAAATGTGAAAAACTCAGCAGTGGCCACAGAAATGGAAACGGTCAGTTTTCATCCCAATACCAAAGAAGTACAATGCCAAAGAATGTTCAAACTACTGTATGATTGCACTCACTTCACATGCTAGCAAAGTAATGCTCAAAATCCTTCAAGCTAGGCTTCAGCAGTACATGCACCAAAAACTTCCACATGTATAACCTGGGTTTAGAAAAGGCAGAGGAACCAGAGATCAAACTGCCAACATTCATTGGATAATAGAGAAAGCAAAAGAATTCCAGAAAAAACATCTGCTTCATTGACTATGCTAAAGACTTTTACTGTGTGGATCACAACAAACTGTGGGAAATTCTTAATGAGATGGGAATACCAGACCAGCTTACATGCCTCCTGAGAAACTTTATGCAGGTCAAGATGCGACAGTTAGATCCAGAAATGGAACAATGGACTGGTTTCAAATTGGGAAAGAATTACGTCAAGGCTGTATATTGTCACTTTGGTTATTTAACTTATATGCAGAGAACATCACAGGAAATGGATGAATCACAAGCTGAAATCAAGATTACTGGGTGAAGTATCAACAACCTCAGAAATAGCAGAAAGTGAAGAAGAACTAAACAGCCTCTTGATGAAGGTGAAAAAGGAGAGTGAAAAAGCTGGCTTAAAACTCAACATTCATAAAACTAAGATCATGGCATCCAGTCCCATCACTTCATGGCAAATAGATGGGGAAAAAATGGAAACAGTGACAGACTTTATTTTCTTGGCTCCAAAATCACTGCAGACAGTACTGGAATCATGAAATTAAAAGATGCTTGCTCCTTGGAAGAAGAGTTATGGTAAACTTAGACAGCATATTAAAAAGCAGAGACGTTTGCCAACAAACATCCATCTAGTCAAAGCCAGGGTTTTTCCAGTTGTCGTGTACAGATACGAGCGTTGGACTATAAAGAAAGTTGAGTGCCGAAGAATTGATGCTTTCAAACTATGGTGCTGGAGAAAACTCTTGAGAGTCCCTTGGACAGCAGGGAGATCAATCCAGTCAATCCTACAGGAAATCAACCCTGAATATTCATTGGAAGGACGGTTGCTGAAGCTGAAGCTCCAGTACTTTGGCCACCCTATTCGAAGAGCCAACTCATTGCAAAAGACCATGATGCTAAGAAAGATTGAGGGCAAGAAAAGCAGGTGAAAGAGGATGAGATGCTTGAGTGGCATCATCAATTTAATGGACGTGAGTTTGAGCAAACTCCAAGAGATAGTGAAAGGCAGGGAAGGCTGGCATGCTGCAGTCCATGGAGTCGCAAATGTCACAACAGCATAACAACATCATTTGTGAAAATTAACACAAATGATTCATAGCCCCAAATGGAAAAGATAAAAATATATAAACTTTCCAGAAGAAAGCATAAAAGAAAATGCTTACAATCTAGATGTAGGTAAAGATTTGTTAGAAGACAAAAAGTACTATGAATGACACAAAGTGAAATAATTGGATGTCATCAAATTATAAACTGTTTTTCTCCTTTTAAGGTTCACAATGACTACCAGTATACTAAAGATTCTAGGGACTCTTGCAATAGTCTGAAATAGCTTATTTCTCAAATTTATTGGTTAAAAAAACCATTTTGCAGTAGAACCCCAGTTAATGAGCAGAACTTGTTTTTCAGAAAACGCACTTGAAAAGTGGTATTGAAGAGACATCACTTTCTCCTAGAATAAACTCCATTATCAATGCTAATTGAGGGAGAGGAGCCATAACAGCCAAATAACTATTTTCACCACCAGATTTGTTCTGCATTTGATTCACTCACACTTTAGTGTGATGCTTTAAATGTTTAGGAGTTATGTACATGCCTCTATGGCAATAAACATCCAATTTGTAATAATTGTACAACTTAATTGACTATTCACCTACTAATAGCCACTTACAACTTGATTTATTTTTGTTAAAATTTAAAAGTCCTCATATACAATTTGACTGGAGAATCTGAAATTTAAACTGAAGCCTAACTCACTCTGGTTCAAGGAGTCTAAGAAACATTATTGCCAGGAATGGCTTTCAGTTCAGTTTTCAGTTCAGTTCAGTCGCTCAGTCGTGTCTGACTCTTTGTGACCCCAGGAATGACTTTAGTTGTACAAAATCTGAAAAAGGGAATTCCCTGGCAATCCAGTGGTTAGGACTCAGCACTTTAGCTGAGGGGGCCTGGGTTTGACCCCTGAACCAGGAACTAAGATCCCAGATGCTGCCACTGCCCCCCAAAAGAAAAAAGCAGAAAGAAACTAGAAAGATGATTCCCCCTTAGTGAAATATGCAAGTAATGGCAGAGCTCAGAACCGATCCCTGAAGGTCGTGAGAATTTGTCACCCCCAAATATGCCTCAGACATAGGGATTATCTTGAGCTGGTTATTTATAAGAAATAGCAGACATAGGGAAAGCTCTGAAACCAAGTAGTTATCCTTTTCTAAGAGAACTATACATTTATAAGAGAAAGCTTGATTTTTAAGAGTGTCTTCATCTCTGTACCAAGAAGCGGATGAGAAAGAATTCTCTGGAAACACTTATGACTGGAGAAGGCAGGGACTTAAATCTGTATAAGCATCATACCCTTGTTTATTGTGCTTTTCCTGGTAACCTCCCATAACTGCCCCGCTCCCCATACCACACCACAACATCATTCTTTTGTCTTTAACTGGAGATGATATTTAAGATGATGGTTGGGCAATTTCAGAGAGTTACCCAGTTTTCTTGGGTATCTCCCATGTATACAGGAAGTATACATTTTATTAAACTGCTGCTTATGGGTCTCAGCCAAGAACCTGGAGAGTTGAGGGAAAATTATCTTTCCTTCCCTACATGCCTTAAGAAGCAACAAGGCTATCACTAAAATTCCTCACCTATAGATCTTCGATTAAAAGAGACAATCATGATGATTACATTCCGTAATGTCCCTAAGAAGAACTCACCAAAAACCAGCACTGGTTCAGTGTAAGAAAGTGTTGTCGATAAACACTGTGTTAATTAAATCATGGAAGTAACCCCTCTTATGTAGTTGAAACAGCAAAGTAAAATTTAGGTAGGTGTAATATAATACCTGGGCTTCCCAGGTGTCTCAGTGGTAAGGAATCCGCCTGCCAATGCAGGAGACACAAAGAGAGGCAGGTTTGATCACCGGGTCCGGAAGATCCTCTGGAGAACGAGATGGAAACCCACTCCAGTATCCTTGCCTGGAAAATCCCATGGACAGAAGAGCCTGGAGGGTTACTGTCCACGGGATTGCAAAGAGTCAGACATGACTTAGCGTCTAAGCAGCAGCAGCAATATAATACCTATTTGAATTCTTGTCCAATATAGCACACAGGAAATAAGGTGTATTCCAAGAAACCATGTCATAGCTTACTATTTGATTACAGAAACTTACAAAAACACTGAATGAGCATTTCTTTGAAAAATGGCTTTCAAAAAGAAGGTTTGGTATTTTTTGTTCTTTTTGAAACATGAATAAGAAATGAGGTTCTAGTGCAGGTAAAGGAAAATCTTATGTTTGTAAAATCAACTTTTATGCTCAAACATAGTGAACATCGAAGTGTTGGGAATAATTATGCATAGTATTTGAAGGTACTTTCATCTCTACATGAATAAATAATGATGGCATGTAAATTGTGTTACAAGTCTTGCTGCTACATTTGCTGGTCTCACCCCTCAGATACAAATCTTCCCTTTAAAATCCACATTGGTTTGCATTTATACCTAAGTGCTTCCCTGGTGGCTCAGTGGTAAAGAATCTGCCTACAATGTCAGAAACCCCGGTTCGATCTCTGGGTGGGGAAGATCCTCTGGAGAAGGAAATGGCAACCCACTCCAGTATTCTTGCCTGGAGAATCCCATGAACAAAAGAGCCTAGCAGGCTACAGTCCATGGGGCCGCAGAAAGTCGGACACAGCTGAGCGACTAACACACCTAAGTTTACTGTGCGAAATCTAAGATCTGAATATTCAAAATCGGCTTTGATAGACCTAACACTACTGTTATCAAACCAGTCTTTCATGAGCATTTATTTATTGCTTACTCTGCACTCAGAATCTACTACATGCCACAGATTATACAGAAGTAATATAAGGTATAGTTCTTCCCTTCCAAAAGGAAAATACATGACCTAATTGCTACCACTGAGAATTTTACGATATGTTGTGGTTGATTTTTGTATGTTGGCATAACCACAAATAGTGACTTGCGGATAACCCTATCTGTTCAAATTTTCTATCATAATGACTTTGAAGTAATATCACAATGTCATTTCAATTGACTAGCTTTTATCCCCCCTATAATAGTTTACTGAGAATTTTGACATCAGGTGTATGCTAATTGTTATGCGCTCAAAAGGGGAGAGAAAAGCAAACCTGTAATTGAAGGCTTAAAGTCTGATCTATTTAAGCAAGTATCATTAGTCATACAAATTTATCTCCCACATATCCATTCACTGAGATAGATGTTGTGATGTCAGCATGATATCATATGGAGAATATTGAATTGTTAAGCTCTATAATGTGAGCCTAGTTTTAAATCCGTCTGGCCAAAGTGGACACTATTCATTTAGAAACTGAAAATCTAAGATAAAGTTGTCTAGGATCTCACAGAAATTAAGTGGTTAAAAAAAAAAAAAGAAATTAAGTGGTAAATCCAATATTTGAGCCAATCTCTATTAGCAAAGCTTCACCTTCTCTGATAGAAGCACCACCTTCTGGGGCTTCCCTGATAGCTTAGTTGGTAAAGAATCCACCTGCAATGCAGGAGACCTGAGTTTGATTCCTGAGTCGGAAAGATTCTCTGGAGAAGGGATAGGCTACCCACACCAGTATTCCTGGGTTTCCCTTGTGGCTTAGGTGGTAAAGAATCTGCCTGCAATGTGGGAGACCTGGGTTTGATCCATGGGTTGGGAAGATCCCCTGGAGAAGGGAAAGGCTACCCACTCCAGTATTCTGGCCTGGAGAAGTCCAACGACTGTATAGTCCATGGGGTCTCAAAGAGTTGGAAATGACTGAGCGACTTTCACTTTCACGTTCACCTCTAACATACTGCAAGCTAGTTGAGTATTGGCCCATAAATGATTAACAATTGCTATGTTACTCACTACCTATGCTATGTTAGCTATACCCTTGCAGCTTAATATGCATCATTAAAAAATACATTTGTTTATGTATTTGGCTATGCCACATCTTAGTTGAAGCACTCGGAATCTTTAGTTATGGCATGTGGGACCTAGTGCTCTGACCAGGGTTGAATCCCAGCTTCCTGCCGTGGGAGCTCAGGGTCTTAGGTACTGGACCATCATGCATCATTTTTAATCCTAAAACTAAAGTCAACAAGATAGAGATTATCATCTCCAGTTTACATATGGTAAAACTGGGTTTCAAAGAGATTAATGTGCCAAAGGTCATATAGCTGGAGAAATATATAAAGTTCCATTTCCTTAATCCCAACTATGTTTCAATAAAACACACACAGATTT